>CM064515.1:3952264-4097264 GCA_032716605.1 Paralithodes platypus
GGTTCTCAAAGACACAGGGCTCTTCAACATTGGACTAGATAATGGCAAAATGCAACAACGGTAACACTAGATCCAACCCCTGCCTTAAACACTGGAAAACAAAACACCATTACCGCCCTGAGTCGTGCCTGGACAACGAGGTATCCTATGACTCGGTAACTGGTGCACACACACTAGGCTGATGCTCAATGAAACAGCCTATTCTCAAACAGTAAAAGATTACTCGATTATGTTACACAAAGAAAAGATAGTTAACGTGATTAATTAACGTTACGGTAGATACTCAAATAACTGGCACTCCTGTATTAAAGAAAGTGCAATGCTAGTCCTGCAACATCAACTGGAAACTTCTGAAATAAGTCTGATGCTGGGAAGATGTTCGTAAAGAATCTTGAACAATTATAATGCAGAATACGGGTCACAATAAATGCTAGGACATATAGTAATAATAGGCAGGCGAATAATAAAGACTGCGCAAAGGTAGTAATGCTCGACAACTAAAGAAATGCTTCGTGACACAACGCAACAGCCTACTAGGGTTGTGCAACTCAACAACAACCTCGGCTCAAAAGTGCAGTGAATAATAATGTTGCATACATATAATAATGGGGGCTTATCTCTAACCAGTGTCTGCTCAGTTAATAAAGTCTAGCTGGGGTATCAAGGCAGGGCAACAATGGGTGAGCATGCGGCTCGTAGCCTAACGTTGTCCGAAGGTGGTATAATGAAGATTACGTTATATGACGGGGATGCTCTCTTGATAAATCTAGGTCTCTAGTACCTAGTTCTATCCTGGCGATCCATCAGAAGTCAACACAAAGAGGCAGCACTATGTTGTGAGGGATAGGCTATGGCCCTCTCACACCACAGCGCTGTGCTCGCAAAGTAAACCCACCCGAAGACAACTTAGGCTCCCACAGTACCTGTCGATGTCGTGCAGGGCTTAGCTAACACTGCACACATCGGAGACAATGACACAGTAACCTTACCCCTAGTAGATGTTGGGGCCAACAACTCCTACCCTGCAACCCTACGCTGATGCTACACACGCGAGCCAACAAGCACCAGCGCAAAAATACACCGCGAGCCAAGACAGGAGGCTATACCAACATACTATGGTAGCCTACCCCGGATCCTCCACCCGCGACAAACAGTCCGCAATCACATTCTCACAACCGGCAATATGGCGAATGTCTAAGTTGTACTCTTGCAACATGAGCGACCATCTGGTCAGCCTCATATTCTCCGGTTGTGGAATTGATTGAGGAATTTAAGCGGGTGGTGGTCGGTATACACTACCACGACTGGCCCATAGGCAGGAACATAGACCTCAAAGTGTCTGAGCGCTAACACGATTGCCAGCAGTTCCTTTTCAACAACCGAATAGTTTTTCTGTGCTGAATTAAATTTCTTTGAAAAGAAACTGACTGGATGCTCAAGACCTTCCTCGTCTGTCTGCAAAAGTACGGCACCAGCCCCTACTCCGCTGGCATCAGTCGCCAACTGAAATGGTCGTTCAAAGTCCGGGGCCCTGAGGATAGGGTGAGTGCATAAAAGGTGTTTAACTACTCGAAACGCCTGCTCACACTCAGATGCCCAGCGGAACTTTTTATCTTTAGCTAGTAGATCTGTCAAAGGAGCTAACACAGTAGAATAACCTCTTATAAAGCGGCGGTAATACCCAATCATGCCCAAAAATCTCATGATCTGCCGCTTGGTGGTCGGCCTGGGGAACAAGTCGATAGCCTGTATCTTCTGTTGGGGCGGGCTCACCTGCCCTAACCCAACCACAAACCCCAGATACTGCACCGTGGCTTGCACAAAAGTCACACTTGCCCAGATTAACCACCAAGCCTGCTTTACTAAGTTGACTAAATAAGGCTTCTATGTGCTCACAGTGACTTTGGAAATCGTTGTCATAAATGATCACGTCATCAAGGTAGACAGTACAGTTTGGGATGTCTGCTACGATGTCGTTCATTAAGCTCTGGAAAGTGGCCGGTGCATTTTTCAGACTATATGGCATCACGTTGCAACGGTAAGTACTGCCATCCACCACAAACCCGCACACCTCTTTAGCCCGCTCAGACAGTGGTACTTGCCAGTAGCCTTTGACGAGGTCTACCTTGGTCAAGTACCTTGCTTTCCCGATCTTATCCACACTGTCATCCACCCGGGGAAG
Source organism: Paralithodes platypus (assembly GCA_032716605.1). NCBI lineage: Eukaryota > Metazoa > Arthropoda > Malacostraca > Decapoda > Lithodidae > Paralithodes > Paralithodes platypus. The sequence continues at coordinate 3,954,447 of CM064515.1, forward strand.
AGGATATGCATTGGTGGGGGTCAACCCGTTCAACCGCCTAAAGTCAATGCAGAACCGAACTTTTCCATCAGGTTTGGGCTGCAGAGTGACAGGAGAAGTCCACCATACTGCCCCCTTCTCGATCAAGCCTCTCGCCAGCATATACTCCAGCTCATCCCTGAGCGCTGGGAGTTTAATGGGTGGCACCCGATAAGGTATCGACTTGAAGGGGGGGTGCTCTCCTACATCGACGTCATGCACCGCTTGAGTAGTGAGGCCTGGGTGCTCGGCAAATACAGTGGGGTATGAATCGAACAGGCGCTGCACTGCCACCTGCTGTTCCTCCGGCAGGTGCGCCAGAGCATCATGCGCACATTGGCTCGAATTCCCCGCCCACTGATCAGCCAAGACATGACAATCCCAGTTATCATCCACCTGATCATTGCTGCCCCCCTCTCCTTCTCCACCATGACCGCAGCAGGTCAACACAGGGACAGCTAGTGACTCAGGTGGGCACCTCACATACTCCTTCAACAAATTAATGTGGCATAGTTGGTTACGCTTCTTCCGGTCTGGAGTGGCAACGAGGTAATCTAGATCGGAGATCTTTGACACCACCCGATAAGGCCCAGCGTACTTGGCAGCCAGAGGATGACCTGCCAAAGGCAACAGGACCAACACCTCTTGACCTACCTGAAACTCCCGGAGTTTCGCCTTAGTATCGTACCTGTCCTTCATACGGGCCTGCGAGCTCACCAAATTACGCCCGGCCAGCTCCAGACTTCTAAGCATTCTCTCTCTGCTCTCGAGGACGTATCTCAACATAGAACATGGCTTAGCGGTACCCTCCCAAATCTCCTTCACCATGTGGAGAGGGCCCCTCACCTGATGCCCGAAAACAAGCTCATTCGGACTGAAACCGAGACTCTCTCCAGGTACTTCTCTTGCCGCGAACAAAACATACGGCAGACCAAGGTCCCAATCCTTTCCGTTCTCTGCGCAATAACATCGAAGCATGCTTTTCAGCGTGGCGTGCCACCTCTCCAACACCCCTTGACTCTCCGGGTGATACGCAGAAGAGACGACAGTGCTGATGCCATGCTGAATCATAGTTTGTTTGAACAGATTAGAGGTAAAATTAGAACCTTGGTCCGATTGCACCTCTTGCGGGTAACCATACCGCGAGCAATACAAGAGCAGGTTCCAGACAACAGTTTTCGCCGTGCCATTTCTCATTGGATATGCATCAGGATAACGAGTGGCCACATCCATGATAGTTAATAGAAATTTATTACCGGCACTAGTAGGGGTTAGGGGTCCGACCATATCAATGATGACCTTACTGAAGGGCGGTCCACTGACAGGAATGGGGTGCAACGGGGCTCTCGGAATTGTTTGGTTAGGTTTCCAACCCTCTGGCACGTATGACACCTTGCTATCCAGGTTACCACATGCCCCTTCAACCCCGGCCACCAAAACAATTTTTCTAAAGCCGCCACCGTTTTTCTCACCCCTAGATGTCCTGCCAGTGGTATGTCATGCGCCAACCTCAGTAGGCTATCCCTGCACTCCCGTGGCACCACCAACTGGTCCACTACTCCGGACCCCTCTTGCCAACTACGTTAGGGTCTTGAAAACGCCTATAGAGGATGCCTTCTAAATAAAAAAAATCTCCTGGCTGTGCATCGCCGTCCTCGTCGAGCTCTACAGCTCCATTAGCACACGTTTGGAGCTCAGGGTCCTCTAGTTGCAACTGACGTATATCTGAGGGTGCCAAGCGATCTAACTGCTCCCGGAGCAATGCATGACCTTCCCCGATACTGGGCTGCTCCCTCTGTCTCTCTCGATGTACATAACGTTGCTGTCGTGGAGACTCGTCATGCCCAGCCTCGTCACTCTCGATGACAGGCCCAGGGGCTACTCCAGAATTAAGTATTGGTGCTAATACTGAATCACCCAGGAGAGCCGCCGAGTCAAAACTCTTAAAACCAACTCCAGCTTTAGCCTCCTCCTGTTGATCATTCCTCCGCTGGTGTGAAGACGGAGGACTAGGCTGTGACACTTTAGCTGCCCGAGCTCGGGTGACAACACACGCCATGGGTTGTGTCTGGCACCGCTCGACCCACTCTTGCTCTTCCCTACTCACGTCGGCCGGCCTCTCGGCAACGACTAAGGGTAGAACCTCAGAAGCGGGCATTGCAAAGTCGTTGCCGAGAAGAAGGTCGACGCCCTCCACTGGCAGTTTCTCCACAATCCCGACATCCAATTCACGTGCCACATCATCCACCTCCAACTCCAACCGCACCAGCGGGTATGACCGAGTTGCATTAATACCCTGAACCACCACCACCCGAGCCGCGTTTATAGGGTAGCCAGTCAAGTTTTTCATCAGAGTCTGGGAAGCACCTGTATCACGCAAGACCTCTACTCCATGCTTGCGCCCCGCCCACATCACGCAACCCCGCCCTCTATGGTCGCAAAAAACATCCTGAGCAGGGTTCGAGCCTCCCAGGTGCTTCTGCATTGGCTGTGCCTCAGCCTCTGACGAACTGCCCCGGGCAAACTCAGATTACTTCGGAGACACACCAATGTTGCAGGCCAAAGACACAGCTGCTGTAGGTGGTTTGCTAGGACAGACTCTTGCAAAGTGCCCCTTTTTATGACAATGATAACACTCCAACTCCCCTTTGGGCTTCCCTTGGTACTGGGAAGGGCCCGGCCCCTTCTTCAATGGGACGGTGCTAGTCTTGTGGTCAGTCTTGGTATCATGGCTCTTGTACTTGTTTGCATAAGGTATATCACTAACTCGGGGGGGTGGGGCGTCACGCCCCTTGTTACCTGCCTCACTACGCTGGGCAGACCCGCACCCACGAGTTAGTGATAGCCGGAGGTCAGCCATCTCAGCTGCCTCCTGTAGAGTTTTTGGTTGCTTTTCTTTAAGGTTTAACGTCAGGTCGCCGCCCGTGCATTTGAAAAACTACTCTAAAAGCACCAACTGTTTAATGTCGTCAAACGTGGTAGCTTTCTCCGACCTCAGCCAATTCCCAAAAGCATCGGACAGCTCCCGGGCATGCTCCAAAAAGGTGCTCTCCCGACCCTTGGTAACACCCCGGAACTTCAACCTGTACGTCTCTGGTTGTAATTCGTATGCTCTCAAAACAGCCTCCTTGTGTTCCTCATAGATAATACAAGACTCTATAGGCAACGCATCGTAGGCTTTAAGACCCTTGCCTATTAATCTAGAGGATACAAGTGCTGCCCATTTATTCTCTGGCCACTGGTGTTCCTGGCACTTCTTCTCAAAGCGTGTGAAAAATTCTGTTACACCACTCTCATCAAACACCGGAACCAGTTTCAATAAGTGCGAGAGAGATTGATCATGAGCACGGTTACCAGCCCCAAGTCGCTGTCCCGTTGCCTCTACCCGCGACTTCTCTACGTCCCTGTCGGCACAGTACCTAGTCGACTCTAAATCAGCTTGGATTTTTGCTAGCTCTATGTGCTGAGACTGCTGACTGATAGTTTTTCTCTCTTCTATCTTGGCTAATTCTATTTGCTGCTGGATCTTAGCTAATTCGAGCTGAAGCAATAATTCTGGAGTTAACCCTTGAGGAGGTGAAGGTGCTACAATGTTTGAAATTACTGGTGGTCCCCCCAGGGGCAACCCCCCCTGCCAGTCCCCACCCAACTGCAGAAGCGTACCCGGGGTCGGCAAACTACTGGGAGGCTGGGAGTCGAGTGTAGGGGAAGCATGGCCGAAGGGCTCTGAGCACTCAACCCATCTCGCTCACCAGTCACCCTGCCCAGTACACACGTTATCAAGTTATCCTTGGTCATGCTGCTAGTAACCGCATGACCGATAGCTGTGGCCAGGCATTGAAGACCGTACCGATCCATACCCTCCAACCGCTCGGCAGTAACAGGCCATTGCAAAAATTTCCTAGCATCCTCCTCACAGTTCACCCGATTAACCCTTTCATCATGCTGCTGTTCCTCAGTTTCGACATTACGTACTGTGTCTCCATTCTCCTCTGACCCGGTATAAGACATGATGCTCACAAAAATTTCTCACCACAATATTCAGAAAAGAAGTACCCCAAACTCTTATGTAGCACTATTCACTTGCCAAAAATGTCTGAAGACTCTCAAGTGCTATACTACTTTGCCAAACAAAAATTAACGTGCCCACTATATTCCTCAATAAAACAAATGACCACAACAATCCTGCAATTATCTCTTAGTTCACAAGATCCTGAGCTAGGTCACCATTTGTTACGATCCAGGTTCTCAAAGACACAGGGCTCTTCAACAGTGGACTAGATAATGGCAAAATGCAACAACGTTAACACTAGATCTAACCCCTGCCTTAAACACTGGAAAACAAAACACCATTACCGCCCTGAGTCGTGCCTGGACAACGAGGTATCCTATGACTCGGTAACTGGTGCACACACACTAGGCTGACGCTCAATGAAACAGCCTATTCTCAAACAGTAAAAGATTACTCGATTATGTTACACAAAGAAAAGATAGTTAACGTGATTAATTAACGTTACGGTAGATACTCAAATAACTGGCACTCCTGTATTAAAGAAAGTGCAATGCTAGTCCTGCAACATCAACTGGAAACTTCTGAAATAAGTCTGAAGCTGGGAAGATGTTCGTAAAGAATCTTGAACAATTATAATGCAGAATACGGGTCACAATAAATGCTAGGACATATAGTAATAATAGGCAGGCGAATAATAAAGATTGCGCAAAGGTAGTAATGCTCGACAACTAAAGAAATGCTTCGTGACACAACGCAACAGCCTACTAGGGTTGTGCAACTCAACAACAACCTCGGCTCAAAAGTGCAGTGAATAATAATGTTGCATACATATAATAATGGGGGCTTATCTCTAACCAGTGTCTGCTCAGTTAATAAAGTCTAGCTGGGGTATCAAGGCAGGGCAACAATGGGTGAGCATGCGGCTCGTAGCCTAACGTTGTCCGAAGGTGGTATAATGAAGATTACGTTATATGACGGGGATGCTCTCTTGATAAATCTAGGTCTCTAGTACCTAGTTCTATCCTGGCGATCCCTCAGAAGTCAACACAAAGAGGCAGCACTATGTTGTGAGGGATAGGCTATGGCCCTCTCACACCACAGCGCTGTGCTCGCAAAGTAAACCCACCCGAAGACAACTTAGGCTCCCACAGTACCTGTCGATGTCGTGCAGGGCTTAGCTAACACTGCACACATCGGAGACAATGACACAGTAACCTTACCCCTATTCTAGCTTTAGATAACCAAGCAGAATCACTCAACACCTTGCCAGGGAGACATATACCGGTCTACAACCTTCCCGAGAGAGGACACGTACGGAAAAGTCCGTCTCTCTAACCTCAATAAAGCATAATACCTCCTTAACCTAATACTTGGAAATATCTGAGAGCTTCGCGTACAATACGACTGGTCGACGGTGAACGTCTATGCTGAAACCAGAAGGGATGTTGAGTTTAATAAAGATTAGAGAATGAGAAAGGAGAAGTCGAGAGAGAGAAATAGTATGCAAAGTGGCGAGTATGGGGGACAGAATTGCAAAGGATGTAGGCGATACGCGTGTCAGGCAAGCTCTGAGCTGGTAAAGAACACGAGGCCGCGATGGGAAGGGACTAGTTGACCACCCGGCCGCCAACGCCGTCAGCGCCCAAGCGAGCCGCGTCATAGCTCACCCCGCTGCCAGGTGTACTCGCTCGCCTCCCACACAAGCAATATTTATATTATAGCGAATATAAAATATAAGGCGCGGTCACAGACCAAAACAAAGACCATTTCTAGACTGTCTGTGGCAACACGACACTAATTAAATAAAGCAGATCATTCTAGGACAACTGTAGCCCATCCCCCCATCCTGGCGAGCGCTAACGAGCTGCATTGCCCCACGCAACCATTCTGCTAACGCCGGGAGGCGTCACAATATGAGTATGCTGTAGCCCTTGTATATCAAGTTCTCTGCAATTTCTCTCTCTTCGCTGCAATGTTGCATCTCTCGCTATTCTATCGCTACTACAATAATTATATAACATACACATCCAACTTCACGACATTGCCCTACATTGCTATCCTCTATCCATAAAACACTACTCTTCCCACTACATATCATACATGTAACACCATACACCTTACCCAATAAATATGGCAGTACAATTGTTAAGAGCAAACCTGGTGGTCCCTCGGATATCCACCCCCGGCAGGGTTGGGTCATTGACACAGGGCCCTCCCGGTCGTCATCATGCGACTGTGTCAAGAGCATTGCAACGTCCCAAAGCTGCTCGTCGGTGCAGCTTTTTCTTTAGCAATATAAGGGGACTTCACTCTAACATCAATTCTGTACACCAATTTCTTCAAGCAGAATCCCCTACTCTCCTTTTTTTGACAGAGACTCAAGTAACATCCACATCTGACACATCTAGATTTAATTTTCCAGGTTATCAACTGATCCAAAATTTCAGACCTAAAGGAGGTGTATGTTGCTTCGCAAAATCGGAAATTGCCCTGGAGGAGTTTCAATTGTCCCTATTTTGATTATTCTATATACAAATTAATTTCTGCTGGTAAATTTAAATACATTTGTTGCATCTACCGTTCCCCAAATACTCCTCCAGAGCAAAGTCTTTTTGATTCTCTGTCCTCACAACTCAGTGTCCTCAACTTAAATGCTTCTTCTGAAATCACTGTGTTGGGTGATTTTAATGTCCATAATGTTGAATGGCTCACTCATTCAGCCAGGACTGATGATGCTGGTCTTGAATGTGAGCTATTTGCAGACTCATTTAATCTCACTCAACTAGTCAACCAACCGTGAACCAGATAATCCTAATCATAATTCCCACCTACTGACTTATTTTTAACAACCAATTCGACAATTATGATGTTACAGTGAGGTCCCCGCTTGGATCTTCTGATCACTGTCTGATACAGGCCACCTGTCTATCACCTACCACACCTTCCCACTCTGAACCTGTTTTGGTGACTAAATGGCATTACGATAGGGCAGACTGGGAGGGTCTTCAAGGTTTCTTATTGATATTCCTGGCCCTCTTCTTTTCTAATGGTGCACACTCCACCTTGAGCCACATACAAGATTTTGTAAAATGGAATGGAAACTTTTATTCCTCATCAAAAGTACAGTAAAAGATCTAATTCACCTAAATGGTTTGACCATAATTGTGCTAGAGTAACTGAACAAAAAGCAATAGCCTACAATGCATACACAAGATCAAAAACACATGAAGCCTTTAATTACTTTAGAAACATCAGAAATCATACCAAAACTGTATTAAACCTAACTAAATCAAACTTTCTCCACAAGCAGGCAAATAAACTTCTAAATAATCCAAATGATAACAAAATATTTTGGTCTACTCTTAACTCATTTAAATCCAACTTCACTACTGCTTCATCCATTCCACCATTAAAATCTCCGACTGGCAATCTTGTAAGTGACCCACGAGGTAAAGCAAACCTTCTTGCGGATATTTTCTCCACCAACTCAACCTTAGATGAAATAAATCAAGATGTCCCTCTACTTAATTTGAATTCGCCTGAAATTCCCTCACTTAAGATCCACACCCAGACATGTCAAAACTATTTTGCAGAATCTCTCGGTAGATAAGGCTCCTGGTCCAGATGAAATTCCTCCAATAGTACTTAAGAATTGCTCCTTGGTGCTCGCTCCTGTATTGGCAAAATTTTTCCGTCTGTGTACTCATACCTCATGCTTCCTAGTACCCTGAAAAGAAGCAAACATCCATCCAGTTCCTAAAAAAGGTGCCTCTTCAGATCCATCAAACTACAGACCAATAGCTATAACTTCCACTCTTGGTAAAGTCTTTGAAATTATATTAAATAATCACATAATTAAGCATCTTGAGAATAATAAATTAATCAGTGATAGGCAATATGGTTTTATACGATGTCGATCAACTGCAGACATGCTTTGCCTTCTTATGCATCAAATCAACCAAGCTACAGACCAACATGGTGAAACATACAATAGCACTGGATATATCAAAGGCATTTGATAGAGTCTGGCATCAATCCTTATTGTCGAAGATGTCACACTACGGCCTTGCATCATTAGTTCCACTAATTTCTTCTTATCTTCATAACAGAAAAATACGTGTAATGGTAGATGGCCTTTATTCTCAATTTCACTCAATAAATGCTGGTGTTCCCCAGGGATCAGTTTTGGCCCCAATTCTGTTCCTCATTCATATCAATGATCTCATATCTACCACTCATAATCCAATACATTCCTACGCAGATGACTCAACACTCCACAGTTCCTTCATCATTTACCAATTCTTTCACCCAACCCGATCTTATAAATTCAAAAATAAACACTGCAATTTCTCTGAACCAGGACCTTTCTAGAATTAATGGATGGGGACAAAAAAATCTAGTTTCCTTTAATGCACAGAAAACCAAGTACATTCAATTTCCTAACCGACAGAATCTCACTGACTCCCATATATTTTTTAATGATGTAAATATTCCCACTTCCCCTAGTATTGACATTCTCGGTGTAACATTAACTACTACTTGAGCTGGACACATTATGTTAGAAGCATTGCTAAGAATGCCTCTAAAAAACTGGGACTCCTGTACAGAGTCGAGAATTCTTCACTGACGAGCAGTTGGCCGTGATATATAAAAGTCATGTGCGTTCTCAGATGGATTACTGTTCACCTCTGTGGGGTGGAAGGAGAGTGGTTGCATTGAGGCAGTTGGACAAAATTCAAAATAAAGCTATTAGATTGATCAATAACCCTGCAATCACACAGGACCTTCCTACATTATCCATACGAAGAAACGTTGCATCCCTTGCATTATTCTACAGATATTTTCACAGCAATTGTTCCGAGGAACTTGCTTCAATTGTGCCGCCTCTCCACATCTTTCCCCGTAGAACTAGGGCAGCTGAGAGCGCCCATGAATTTACACTTTCTCCTCCACAATGCAGGACTTCTGCTTATCAGAATTCATTTATCCCCAGAGCTACTACTCTTTGGAATTCACTTCCCTCGAATTGCTTTCCACAAACTTACAATCTACAAATGTTTAAATCCAGTTGTTACAAACATTTTATGAATGGAGGATGCCTTTAGGCACATGGACCTTTTTGTTTTATCTGTGTTTTTCCTTCCTCCGTTCATTGTCTCTTTAAAAAAAAAAAAAAATCAGTGTACCTCAGAGCTCTCCCAGTGTATACCACCTCCTCTACGTAGGGTATGCAGTGCCCATCTTGCTCTTGCAACACAATCCTACCCCTACACTGCGCAACTCTTCAACCCAACAGTGAAACGTTATTCTATGTTTTTCTTCTATGTACACCCTATGTGGTGGATTGTGTTCTTATATTTCATAAGTTTCATTTTAGTAAGCGTTGTTTCCACATAGCGATTTTGATAAGTTAATTTGACTTTATTTTGTCTTTGTCTCAGTTTTGGTTTGTTTAGCTTGCAAGTTTTACATTTTAATTCAACAGCTGAACTCTGGAACTCTCTCCTAGAATCAGTCCTTCCCTCTTCCTATGACTTAAATTGCTTCAAACTTCAAACTCTGTGTATCCAGGCATTTTGGCTCGAACGTCTCTTGATTTTGGCCCTGTCACTCTTTCAACTCTGGGAGAGGTACTCGCTACAGGCAGTTCTGCCTTTCGTCTCCCTCACGCACATAGAACAATACAGGTTCCAAAGGCCAATGACACTGAGATGAGCACCACGGCCAAGAGCAGCCTAGCGTAAGTTTTGCAACTTAACTTTATCTACATAAACTTTATAAACGCCTTCCTAAGCCGTCCTCAAACTCTGAAGTGCCCCAGGCCCCCTCTCATGTTAAATGTGTTCCTCAATGAAACTCAGGTGTCTGAAGCAACTGCCAGCAGCCCCTTCTCTGTATCCTACAACTTTCTCTATCCCAGATTCAAAGCCAAAGGCGGATGTTGTGCATGCATGCACAACAAACTCACTTGCTCTTGTATTCCCGATTTCGACTGCTATGAATTCTCAACTTTATGGCTCAAACTCTCCTGTCATTCTCATACTAAATATTGATGTGCTGTCTATCTTTCCCATAACTCTACAGACTTTCACATATTCTTTGACTATCTAAACTCTAAAGTGGAACACATTCTATCCATTTCTCCTTTTTCAGAGATCTCCATCTTAGGAGGTTCCAATGTTCACCACCACCAATGGCTCTCCTTTTATACTAGTGACCAACCTGGTGAACAATCCTACATCTTTTCATTTCTAAATGACCTAGAACAGTTGGTTCAGCAACCCACCCATATCCCGGATCGCTTCGGAGATCAGTCCAACATTCTTGACATATTTCTAACTTCTAACCCTTCTATCGTGGATTCACGATGGTTAGTGGTATAACATACGTTTTCTATGTATCATACCCTATATAATGTATGTAAGCTTGACAGTATGTATGTAAGCTTAATAAGTTAAATAAGGCCTATTATACAAAAGTATATTATTTACGAGTCTTTAGGAATAATTATATGACAGTTATCATATAACTATGTGCTAATATTATAAAAGCGGTACGATATTTACCGCTTGATATCCGCTACAAACTTAGCAGTATCCGCTATATTTGTAGCGTAAATGCAATGACGCATCTAAAGGAGACGCCTCACGCTACAGCAAGTTTGTATATCATCCATGCAACTCCACCTCCACTCTTACATTCGCCGCGACCCTCGTTCCGGCTTTCATCACACTCTCATTATTATAACTTCATCCAACTGACTGACAAACCGACAAGCTAAGCCATTATCATGATTTAATCTCTTCGACATTATTTAACCTATTCCCAAGTGCGCCCTCGTGGCCGCTTCGATGTAAACAACCAATAGTGTTCGAGAAGTAGCCATTTGCCTACCATTCATCAATATTTCAACAACACCTAACTACAACCTTTCTATGGTGATTTAATAGTGAGTTACACTCCCTGTATTTGTTAATCATTTACATTTTATATGAGAGGACCTTTTCAGTCTAGGTAGAGTAAACTCTAGAGTAAAGGGGAACACATCCAATCCATCTCTCCTTTCTCGAAAGTCTCCATTTTGGGAGGTTTCAATGTTCACCACCGCCAATGGCTCTCCTCCCATTCTACTGACCAACCTGGTGAACAAGCCAACGTCTTTTATATCCTAAATGACCTACAGTAGTTGGTTCGGCAACGCACACATATCCCGGATCGCTTCGGAGATCAGCCCGACATTCTTGACTTGTTTCTATCTTTCTAACCCTTCCTCTTATACTGTCGATCTTTTCTCTGCTGTGGGCTCCTCCGAATATAAACGTATCTCTGTCACCTGTCCTATCTCTCCAGTACGGCCACCCAATCCTCCCAGCCGGTGGCGCTTGTGATACTTTGTTGCTGCTGACTGGAAAGCTCTCCAGCCGTACTTCTTTGATTTCCCATGGAAGGATTTTTGCTTCCGTGGCCGGCGACCTTGGATAGTGCTGAACGCATTACCAAGGTAATCCTATCGGGCATGGAGGCATACAGTCCATGTTCTTTCTCTCAGACTAATGCAAACAAATCTTGGTTACCTCACACCTGTTCTACTGCTGTCTGCAATAAGGAGAACGCATTCAAACGGTACTAATGCCTTAAAATTCAAGAATCTCATTCTTCCTATGTTTCTGTTTGAAATCAATCCAAATGTGTCCTTTGACTATTTTTTTTTTCCCCTATGTGAATGAGGGAGACAAAAGGCATAACTGCCTGCAACGAGTGCCTTCCCCAGATTTCAAAGAATGACAGGGCCGAAATCAAGGGACGTTCGAGCTAAAATGCCTAGACACATGGAGTTTGAAGCAATTTAAGTCATAGGAAGAGGGAAAGACTGATTCTGGGAGAGAGTTCCAGAGCTCAGCAGTTGAATAGAAGAAAGTCTGAGAATAGCATTTCACTCTTGGATTGGAGAGCTGCACAGAGTAGGGGTGGGATTGTGTTGCAAGGCGGGTGCTACGTACCCTACGTAGAGGAGGTGGTATACACTGTGAAAGCTCCGAGGAACACTGATTATTGTAGTAGCGCTAGAATAGTGAGAGAGATGCAACATTGAGGCGAAGAGAGAGAGATTGCAGAGAATTGGTGAGTGGACGGGAGTTAATGATACGAAAAGCTTTCCTTTCTACTTTATCTAGGAGTGCGGTGTGAGAGGATCCTCCCCATAAATGAGAACAATACTCAATACAAGGATGCACTGTGCCCCTGTACAGAGCAAGTAGCTGCGCAGGGGTAAAGAACCCCTTGAGGCGGTTGAGCACACCCAGCTTCTTAGAGGCTGCCTTAGCGAGACTGGTAATATGATCTTTCCAAGTGAGAGCAGAAGAAAAAGAGACCCCGAGAACATTGAGGGAAGACGAAGAGTTGATTTTTGTATTGTTGAAAAATTAGGGATAGTCCTCCGGAGATTCCTGACGGGTAGTAAGATGGATGAATTGAGTTTTGGAAGCATTAAATGTAATAAGGTTTTCTCTTCCCCAATTGGAAATGGAAGCTAGATCAGAAGATAAGCATTTTATGGCTTCATTACGTTTACTTTTGAGGGACTGCTGGCTGGGGCGTTCTGGAAACTAATTGAGTGGTGTAAAGTAGAGTCGTCTGCATATGAATGGATGGGACTAGATGTACAGTTGAGAAGATCATTTATGAAAATTAGAAAGAGAATAGGAGATAGGACAGAACCCTGAGGAACACCGGAGTTGATAGGATGAGGAATTGAGCGATGGCCGTCCACAACCGCAGCTATGGAACGGTCGGAAAGGAAATTAGAGACAAAGGCACAGATGGAGGGACAGAAACCGAAGGAGGGCAGTTTGGAAATTAAAGATTTGTGCCAGACTCTATCGAAGGCCTTCGATATGTTTAGTGCAACAGAAAAGTCTCACCGAAGTCCCGAAAGTTGGATGACCAAGAGTTAGTAAGATATGAAAGAAGATCACCAGTAGAGGAAGCCATACTGGCGATCTGAGAGCAGATTATGAGAAGAGAAATGCTTAAGAAATTGGAAGCAAGAATAGTTTCAAAAACTTAAGAGATGAGAGCAATTGGACGATAGTTATAGGTTTGAGAGCGGTCACCCTTCTTTGGGACAGGTTGAATGAGAGCAAACTTCCAGCAAGAAGGAAAGACGTTAGAGGAGAGACAGATGAAAGAGCTTGCCTAGCCAGGGGGTCAGCACGGAAGCACAGTTTTTAAGTACAACAGGAGGAACACCGTCTGGACCATACGCCTTCTTAGTATTAAGCACGAAGAGGGTAGAAAGTACATCTTTAGAAGAGACTTGCCAAACACTCTTTCATCAATAATAAATGCACTAAACTACACAACTCTAGCTCTTCCCAAGCTTTCTGGCATCTAGCCAAAAATTTCTCCAACCATTTGTCATCCTCATCTTTCCCTCCCCTTTTCCACTCTGATGGCACAACCAGCACTTCTTTTCTCTGACAAGGCTGCAATCTTCGCTCAAACTTTCGCTAGAAACTCCACCTTGGATGATTCTGGTGATATTCCTCCCTCTCCACCCTCTCTCTGGGCATAATACTAAGAAGGCATACGTTGGTGTCCCTCTTTTTGTACTAAAAAACTGTGCTTCCGTGCTGACTCCCTGCCTAGGCAAACTTTTTCGTCTTTGTCTCTCCTCTCTCGTCTTCCCTTCTTGCTGGAAGTTTGCTCTCATTCAACCTGTTATGTCCCAAAGAAGGGTGACCGCTCTCAACCCTCCAAATATTGTCCAATTGCTACTGTTACGACCGGGACTCGTATAAAATAAGTGCTCTTAATCATTGGACTAGAAAGGCACACAGCCACAATGGTAACACTAGATCCAACCCTCGAACTTATAATGCCGGCGCACAAAAACACCTATACCCTCCGGAGTTAAATCTGCGATAGCGGGGTATCCTATAACTCGGTATAAATGCACTACTACTACAGGCTGATGATCTCTGATACAGCCTGATCACAACAACATACAATTACGTTAATAATGTATACAAGGAAAAGATAGAGATCTTAATTAAATCACTGCAATGATTTAATGCAAACAAGAAGAAGGTATAATTAAAGTTACTCTAAACAATAATAAACTGGCACTCCTATATTAAAGAAAGTGAATGAAAGTCCTAAAGCATCGAACAGGAATCTTCTGAAGAAAGTCTGATGCTGCTTAACCCTTATTTAGCGGCGAGCAACATAAGTCGAGTTAAATAAAGCTGGACTATGTGGCGGCGCTCGACATAACTCGAGTGGCAATTTCAGCACGTAATGTGGCTGAGAGATAGAGACAAGTGGTGGCAGGAGACTAGCGAGCGTATGACTGCTCCAGACCACCGCGGCGAACCTACTGACACAAATCTCAGCTCCCTCCTCCCTCTCTCACTCGCTACATACTCAATTATGTACTGAAAGTACCGAATTACCTGCTTTTTGCACTCGCGTTGCACGGTTATTGCAAGAAAACTATCCATCATACAAGGATCGTTATGGCGTCATTCGAAAGCTCTGTTTATGCCCTTTCAGGGATAGGTACTTGTTTTACGTTCTGGGTCTTATTTAGGCATGAAAATGATCACGTAAACAGCCCTATTTTGGCTAAAAACACCCCGCTGTGCGGTACACATAAATAAACCGCATAGGCCGCTCGTAAGGTGTTAAGATGATCGAACTGTCATATAAAGCAGGAACAAGATATGACAAGTGTATGGACATACAGTGTTAACTGGCACAGGAATAACGATAAATGCGCAATAGTATTATCTCCAACAACAAAAGAAGTACTTCCTCAGGCAACGCAAAAGCCTGCTCGGGTTGTGCAACTCAACAACAACCAAGGCTTACACTCAACGTGAATAAAAATGCTGCATACATAACATAAGAGTTTATAATCCTAATCGGGTGTCTGCTAGGCGAATAAAGTCTAGCTGGGATGTCGTAGGCTAGGAAACAATGGCTGAGCAAGCGGCTCGTAGCCTAGCGAGGTCCTTAAGACTGTACGGCCAAATTACGTTAAATGATGGGGTGCTCTCTTGAGAGATCCAGATCGCGAGTATCTGGTTCTCTCCTGGCGACCCTCTCAAAGTCAAAGCAAAACGAGTTAGCACAGTGTTGGGTGGCAGAGGCAAAAGCCCTCACTCGTAACACAGTGCTAAACTCACAAGGTACACAGTCAGAAACACAACCTAAGCTTCCCACGTATCCGTTGCGATTGTACAAGTTCAACAAAACCTGGTACACATCGGAAATCACAACAACAATAGCCTCACCCCAGTCTAGCATTAAATAGCCCAGCAGACAACCAAGCAAAAGGTAGGGAGACACCGCCAGTGTGTCGAACCTCTACAGACAAAATTTTAACCCGTCCAAAATGTCTAACTAAACATGGAATATCTGAGAGCTTCAGCATATAATACGATGGCCGATGTATGAAATCGTGCAGAACCAAAGGGGAGTTATGATGTTAAATAGATTGGAAGAATGAGAGGTAAGAAGTTGAGAGAGAGAGAAAGTGTTCTATAGGTAGAAGTCGGGGACAGGTAGCAAGGGAGGTGTGAAGGGTATGCTGGTCAGGCAAGCTCTGAGGAAGGTAGCTCCTCGGGACCCTCAGGATCACACAAAGGCATGGTGGTCGGCCAATCACAGGCCGCTACGTCACCAGGCAGCAGGCCTGCAGAAGGCGCCAGGAACCACCAGCCAATCAAAACCGAGAGAAAGACCACGCGGGCGAGGGAGTCCTCCGGGAGGGAGGAAGGAGGAGGGAAAGCAACACTCACTACCCCCACGCTGCTCGCTCGCTCTTCTTCTAAACTCTACACAACAATGCATCTTATATTCAACTCATGATATAAAATATAATGCATTGTCACAGGCGAAAATAAATACCACTTCTATACTGCCTGTGACATGACGATTCACAAGAAAGAACGTACAACATTGTAGATAGACTGTAGCCCATTTCACTGCCCTGGCGAGCGCTAGTGGCTACCGGGAAGTGATTCTGCCAACGCTGGCAGGCGTCACACTACCATCTCTTGTATCTCTAAAGTTTTTAAACTATTCTTACTTCCATATTACTTAAGCTGTTCTCTTCTCATAATCTACTCTCAGATCGCCAGTAAGGTTTCCTTAACCCCTTGAATACCAGCGACGCACGTTATGCATCACCTATGTATGTAACACTAAACCCCAGTAATGCAATGGTTGCGTTCGCGTTAATTACTCGTATTATGGCACCTAGAGGGTTCAGATTTGTATGGGAACTGCTTTCGTATCACACACAACAATACCAATCGTTGAAAACCCTCCAAGTCCAGCCGTGTGCGTGTGGTCACGCGCGGGAGTGATTTTCCAGTATTTTGCATACCCATTTCCCCGTTTTAATTGCGACTTTCCGCCGCCCCGCAGGACCCCTAAATGAACTAGGTGAGCGTTTTTTTTTAGTTTTTTCTTCATTACTAACCCATCCCATGTGTTTTCAGGTAAACAAAAAAAATTACAACCTTGTCCAAACTCTGATATGGACAGTCTTACTTTACGTATTACATTAAGTTTCTAGTATTAAGTTTGTGGGATCAATAATTATATAGAATAATTAAAAGGTTAATAATTATGTTCTATATTGGATATTGGGTAATCTATCATTCCTATGAACTTAGGTAATTATAATTGGGAGGGAAAATAACTCCCGACCTCTTAACGCATGCGCGAGAATGTGAGGCTCCCGCAAATTTGACAGGGAGCCCGCAGTCACTCTCTCCCTAGCCGCCACAACTACCAGACCGTCTGCCTACGCTCTCGTGTTTTCACCTCATCTTTCGCCCCATTAGTGATAGTAGTTAGCTCCATCTATCCATACTGATCCATAGATCATTAATCATCATTCCCATCAATCATTAAGTATAGTGGCCCCCTTCTTTATTCATCAACTCTATCCTATTAGCTAACACACCCGTTTCCCACACACCATCTTGTAACATCATCACGGCTCAACAGGTCAACTAGGTTCTACAGCACTTGTTCCAGTCTTCAGGTGATATAAACTATTATATGGTTATA
Organism: Paralithodes platypus; assembly: GCA_032716605.1. Classification (NCBI taxonomy): domain Eukaryota; kingdom Metazoa; phylum Arthropoda; class Malacostraca; order Decapoda; family Lithodidae; genus Paralithodes; species Paralithodes platypus. The sequence continues at coordinate 3,971,563 of CM064515.1, forward strand.
TTATACAGTCCACTATATAATCCTAAATACGAATATCCATATAATATATGGTCCTTCGCCCGTCCTAGTGTGTTCGTTGGCCGGGCCTGCTTTGTTTGCTTGTCGGTGCGTTTGATGGCTACTCTCCCGCAAATTTTTTCTTTTTTTTCGGCCGCGAGGGTTTCCCTGATTTGCCAACATGGCACATGGCTTTTATATGCGTGGGGCAGCGGGAGGTGGTGTAAGTTTTGAGCCAGAGAGGTCTATTTACCCTGGCCTTATAAAAAAGGTGGCCATAGTGGGCCATTCCTATTGCGCGAACTGTACATAGATAAGTCTATCTACCACCCCCACCACACGATCAAATCTCTTGCCGCCCCAGAGGCTAAAGTAAGTACCTTGCGTAACACTGAGCGTGGGACCACTTAGTTAGCTGGCGTCCTGACTTATCATACCTGGTAATAGGTGGCAATGATATTAGGTCAGGCGTTGCCCCTAAGGAACTGGCCAATCAGATTCAAGAGTTGCCCAGAGATATAGAGAGTCAAACAGGAGGCCACTGTTACATAATTGGCATAGAGAAGCGCCAGAATCCACGAGAAATCGAATTTGACGAGTTTAACCGTATCCGAAACTCAGTCAATCAGTGGCTTAAGCGCAACCTGCCATGGACCCGGAGCCGATACATGCCAATGAATACCGCAGCGACTGATTTTGGGTGCGACGGCATCCATCTCACACCGCCCGCCTCTGATCGGTTGTTCCGCGAGATCCTGGAGACGGCTCGGAAGCTCTTTGGTGCAGACGCTAAGGCTCTGCTTGACAGATCCTTTGTGGAATATAACATGCACTAAATTTAACTAACCCATAATTTGCATTTTTTCTGATTGACTAATTTGAAAGTTCAATAAGTCTTGTTTTTCTGATTAGGCCTAACTACATTTACATTTAAGTTCATTAACAATTTGTTCTTTCTGATTAAGCCTAACTAAATCTAAATTTAAAGATATTTATTGGCTTTTCTATATTATTAGTAAGTCTTGATGCATCTAATTTAACCCTGGTTTTTTTCAAAATTTCTGTGATAGCCTAACTTTTCAATTAACATTGCGGCATCTAAATTCTAAATTTTGAAGGGTTATATTTTGGGTTTTAACTTTAATGATTTCGGCACTCGGCAGACGCGTACATTTAATTCTACAAGTTCTAATGCCACTCATGTTCTGATAGTTTGCCATTTATCCCGTCGCTCGCGTTTAGTGTTAGGTCCGAACCCGAGTTTGATCGGCTATTTATCACCATGTCTTGTTAGTATATTCTTTGTTTTTTCCCTTTTTTTTCTGCTGTTGCTCGCGATTAGTGTTAGAACCCGAGTTTGATCGGCATGATAAGTATTGCAATTTGTTTTACCTCTCGCATTTGATGTTACTCGCATTTGTTCTCGCTCTTTGATTATCTGTCATTGGTCGCTCGCATTTAGCTTTAGAACCCGAGTTTGATCGGCGGAAGATTTTCCTGTTTCGAAGAAATTGTCGTAAAGGTCTGGGATTTGCATTTTCCATTTGTTTTGGACTAAAGGTGACAATATGGAAGCTCTAGCCCAGGGCAAACACCGTAGGGCAGGTCTTAAAGGTTCATTGACTGTCCTGACAGAAGATTTAGATGAGTTCTTGGAAACTGCATCTCGGGTAGAAGTCGAGGCAAAACTGCATAGCGTGCAGACCCAATTGACCAAGTTTGAGGCCAATCAAGAGGTCTTGTTGCCGCTATATCCCTCAGACTCTGAATATTTTCAGGAGAACCAAGCGGATACCATTTACTTATTCGAGATCTATGGGATAATCGTCAGGTTAAAGGAGAAATTGGGTAAAGCAGAAGGGCAAACTCGATCCGACAACAAAAAGGGATCGGGAGTTAAATTGCCGCACCTGATCCTACCCACCTTCGCTGGCGACTCAACGTTATGGACTGGGTATTGGGACATGTTTCGATGTGTGGTGCATGAAAAGACTGACTTAAGTGCAATTCAAAAGTTAACATGCTTAAAGGGTCAGTTAACCCGGCAAGCGCGATAGGCCTCACGGAAGGCTTCCTATAGGGAACGCGATAGGCCTCACGGAAGCAGGACCATAAAAAAAGCCTTCCATAAAAAAAAAGGGCCTATCAAAACAAAGGAATTTGTCTCTAGGTGAGATAATTCCCCTCCAGTACTCATCCATGTAAATCTCACCCACCCCCCTCCCCTCCTTCCCCACCTTATTCCCCCCTCCCTCCCCTCCTCAATTATCACCTATTTTTCCTCTTATTATCATCATTTATCGGTTATTTTTCTCTCCCGCGATAATGTAGCACAAGTGGGTTGCATAAAAGATCGTTATGCAACACCCAGACACCGGCACACACCGCCCCGCTCGTCTCAGTTGACTCCCAGACAGCGAGAGGGGAGGGCTGCCTGTCTCTCTCTCTCGCCTGAGATTATGACCGGGTGGCCAATATCTTCGTTTTTCACCACCCAAATGCTTTTCCCACTTATTTTAGCACTCTTGAAGGTTCATATATACATCATATATGTAAAATAAAAGCATACCGAAAACAAATAATGGTTTATATTGTAAATATAACTAATTCTGTCAGAATCCCGGGCTAGAAATGCACAAATAACTACCCTAGCACCTAGGTCTATATCGCGCTTGTCAGGTTAAAGGGGGATGCCTATAAATTGATAAAAGGTTTCACGGTTGAGAGTGCAAGTTACGCCCCTGCTTTAGACTTGCTTCAACAAACCTTCGGGCATCCCGACAGGGTTAAAGCGGCACATATCATGCATTTCCATAACATTGTCGCTCCTAAATGTCAGGCCGTAGAACTAAAGGCTTTCTACGCCACCATGGAAAGTGCCATGAGATCTATGACTAGTCAACAGGTGAGTCTGAAAGAGTTATGTGTGGTTACATTGCTTAACAAATTGCCATCACCAGTTAAGGAGACCATTAGGAGGGAGATGGGTGAGCAAAGCCTAGATTACAAGACTTTCACAGAGTGTTCTCAGGCAGAATTGTATAACATGGTTGGTCAGGACTCCCCAGGAAAGAATATGCCTGTGGCTACGGTTGCATTCGCAACACAGAGTGATAGTAGCCGGTTCCCATGTAAACTGTGCGGTGGGAATAATCATCCCTGGTATAAATGCTTTAAACGTAAAACGGGACCACTCAAAATTAAAAGAGCTCGGCAACTACGACTCTGTGCGGGATGTCTCTCCAGTGATTATGGTAGTAATGGGTGCACTAACCCTAACATCAAAAATTGTAGGTATTGCCAGGGTAAGCACTTTCACTCCCTGTGCCCAAAACAGAGAGAGGCAAGACCGGTAAGTGGAGATACTACTAGGGAAGAGTCAACACCTACAACCTCAACAACAATGTCTGTAAGTATGAATAAGCAAACTGTGATCCTACCCACAGTTCAGCTGCCTGTAAAGGGTAGACACAGGAAAAGTATAAAAGTCAGATCGCTATTAGACCAATACTCACAGAGGACCTTTGTGAAGAAATCCGTACTACCGTCCCTTTCATACGAAACCGTGGAGACGGAAGAATTACAGCTTCATGGTTTCACCGGAACTCAAACCCCTCATGAGTATACTATTGTAGCACTGAAATATTTACATCGGGGTAGGTTCCATCGTCTCGAAGCAATTGTGGTCGAGGATCTTCCCGAACATAAAGGTGAGTCTAGTTTTAGTGCTGAAATGAATAGTTTAAAGCACCATGGCATTAAATTGGCCGATTCATGCGTCACAGAGACAGCACAGCTGGAGGTACTAATTGGTGCCGACTATTACTACAACATAGTGCGACCTGGTTATAAACGGGTAGGTAATTTGGTTTTACTTCCAACCAAATTCGGATATGCACTGAGTGGTTCTTATGCGGCATCCACATCCAGTTCCAATACTGAGGTTGCAACAATTCTAAAAGTGGCAGTAACTCCAGTGGACCAATATACAGTATGTCTACTGGACAGTTCCCGTGTAAAGAAGAACTGAATGCTTTGTGGGATTTAGACCACATTGGCATATCACCCAAAGAACATTCGCAAGCCGAACGGCTAGCTTTGACCACATGCGAGGAAACAGTCACGTATGATCCAGAAAGTCTACAGTATCAGGTACGTCTTCCCTGGACCGAAGAAAAAGGACGGTTGCCCACCAACAAAGGTTTGGCTGTGGGTAGATTACGAGGACTCCAGAAGAGGTTCATTGCTGACCCTGGTTTTTGTCAAAAATATTGGCAGGTAATTTCTGATCAGTTGTCGCGTGGTTTCATTGAGGAGGTTCCATTCAATGACCCTGGGTCATGTCACTATCTGGCACATCATGGGATCTTAAAGGAAAGCAGGACTACTCCAGTTCGTATTGTATTTGATTGTTCCGCTAAGGTTAACCAGTACATGCCTAGTCTGAACGACTGTCTGTACACGGGACCATCTTTAGTACCGGAGTTAGCTCAAGTCTTGTTGAGATACCGTTTGCATCAGTGTGCGTGGGTCAGTGGCATTGAGAAAGCCTTCTTGATGTTAAAACTACATGAAGACGACAGAGATTACACCAGGTTCATGTGGCCAAAAGATCCTCTTCGACTAGATTCGCCTCTACAATGTTATCGGTTCCATATTGTATTGTTTGGCGCTACCTGCTCCCAGTTTCTGCTGAACGCAACCATCCTCAAACATCTTTCCCTTGTTAAAGTAGACCCAAAGATCGTACAGGAAATTAGGGCCGGGCTATATATCGATAACCTCCAAGGTACGGGGGATAATGAAAGTTCCCTCGTCCATGCTTACGATATGGCTCGTGAAGTAATGGATAATGCCCATTTATTCCTGCGCCAATGGGCCACAAATAGTCCCGTCTTGAGAAAGTTGTTGCAGAAGGATGGTGTTGTAAGATTTGGTGAGAGTACTTGGCCTGGTGTGGAAAACTGACTCTGATTCTCTTTCCTTTGGAGTTCAGTATGCTCCTTTTGAACAGGTTACAAAGCGTGAGTGTTTAAGGTTTGCTGCCAAACTCTTTGATCCTTTGGGTGTTGTGTTGCCAGTATCAATAAGGTCTCGAATCTTTCTCCAACAATTGTGGAGACTGAAATTGGGTTGGGACGATGATCTCTCTGTGGACCTGCAAGCGGAATGGTGGGGGATAGTGGATGACATGGTTCTCTGTAGTTGTATTGAGTTCTCTAAGAGGATCTGTTTCAGAGAGACTATTTCCATGCATGCATTTGCTGACGCAAGCAGTGTCGCTTACGGGACTGCTATATATCTAGTCAGTCCAGAGGGTAGCCACTTGGTCATGGCAAAGGCTAAAGTGGCCCCCATCAAGTCCCTTTCCATCCCTAAATTGGAATTGACTGCAGTTCTGCTAGCCGCTAGAATGATGAACTTCGTTGAGAATGCCTATAAAGATAAACTTCATATCTCTGAAACCTATGTGTGGAGTGACAGTCAAATTACACTACACTGGATTCACAGTCAAAAGAAACTGCCAGTGGATGTCACTAACCGCATCAATGAGATACAGGCCCTAGTCCCGACTGCTTATTTCCGGTATGTGTCGACTAAAGAGAACCCAAGTGATATGGTATCTCGTGGCGTGTCTGCTAAATGTTTGAGTTCTTCTGCGTTGTGGTGGAATGGACCTACTTGGCTCCCGAAACCCGATGGATGGCCAGAGAATATAGATCTCCAACAGCAGCCCGCTGGTATCGTGACCCAAATTGTAGGCACGGTGCCCCAAGATGACACACAGTTATGGGACTGGCACAAATATAGCAGCTATGAAAGATTGCAGCGTGTCACAGCATGGGTGATACGTTTCGTAAATAATTTGAAGGCAAAAAGAAATAGCCTGCCCCCCACAGGTAGTGCTCATCTCAATGTACATGAAATTAGAGCTGCAGATAATGTTTTACTCAAATTATGCCAAAAAGCGACCTATTCGCAGGAACTTGAAATAATGGTGAAGGGTAAACAGTCCAGAAATAACTTAATCAACCAGTTAGGACTACACCTGAAGGGAGGTATAATTCAATGTGGAGGCAGACTGAGGTTAGCGGCTATCTCAAAATCATGCAAGTATCCTAAACTTCTGCCCTCCAAACATCCCTTGACCCACCTGATAATTGATCGATGCCATCGGCTCTGTTGCCATTACGGGGTCGGTCACGTGGTGACCTACGTTCGTCAAAAATGGTGGGTGCCTAAACTCAGGCAGGTGGTGAAAAGCGTACTGGGTAAATGTCTGAAATGTCGTCGGGTAAAAGGTAAGCCGTACGACTAATTTTTTTTTTTTTGTCTATGAGATTGAGGGAGGCAAAAGGCATAACTGCCTATAGTGAGTGCCTCCCCCATAGTTGAAAGAGTGACAGGGCCAAAATCAAGGGACGTTCAAGCCAAAATGCCTGGACACACAGAGTTTGAAGCAATTTAAGTAATAGGAAGTGGGAAAAACTATAGCGGAGCAATCCTGATCAAGGACTCGCAGACCATAAAGGCTTACATGCTTTTATTTACTTGCGCGGTCACCAGAGCGATTCACATCGAAATAGTCACCAACCTCACTTGTGACAGTTTCCTCCACGCATTCAGGAGGTTCTGTAGTCGACAGGGATTTCCCCGGATCATTTTAAGTGACAATGCCAGCACTTTTGTTGGGGCCTCTGGGTACTTATCAGACATTTGTAATCACCCTAAAGTTCAGTCCCACCTTGTCAGTGTTCAATGTGAGTGGCGGTTTATCCCGGCTAGGGCGCCGTGGTTCGGCGCTATATGGGAAAGGGCCATCGGAATTGTCAAGGCGGGGTTGAAGAAGGTGTTGGGACGTGCAATAATTTCCTTGGAAGAATTGACTACTCTACTGTTGGAAATTGAGGCCACTATCAATGATTGTCCCTTATATTATGCTTCCGGCGACCTAGGGGATCTTACCCCAATAACACCCTCTGTGTTGGTGCGGGGTCATCGGTTGCGGGATCTTCCTGATGATAATGAAGTGGAGGATGGGTTGGAAGATCCAGACTACATAAATAAAGATGTCATTTCAGCCAGATATCATTCTCAAACTGTCGAAAGATATCTGGCGACGCTGGTCTAACGAGTATCTGGTGACCCTCAAAGAGGCGCATAAGTGTAAGCGGAGACCAATAAATGGTCGGTGGCCAGGTATCGGTGATGTCGTCATCATCCATAATGAGGGTCCACGCGCTTTTTGGAAGTTGGGCCGTATTGTCGAGTTATTACCCGGTCAAGAAGGAGAAGTCAGAGTGGCTAGAGTCCGGACGAAGACGGGAACATATACGCGGCCGACTGTCCGTCTGTACCCTCTTGAGGGGGACATTGAGTGCAAAGAGGACTCCTCGGAGACACCTGGAGACATTCCCACAGTGGCTACCTCGACCGATCAACCGGTCGACGTACCCAGTGGACGTCCTAGTCAACAGGCGGCTCAAGCCTCCTCCCAATCATGGCGGAATAAAATTGCCTCCGGGCTTTTGTAGATGCTGTATTATATAAACCTGGTGGCGGGAATGTGTCCAAACTCTGATATGGACAGTCTTACTTTAAGTATTACATTAAGTTTCTAGTATTAAGTTTGTGGGATCAATAATTATATAAAATAATTAAAAGGTTAATAATTATGTTCTATGTTGGATATTGGGTAATCTATCATCCCTATGAACTTAGGTAATTATAATTGGGAGGGAAAATAACTCCCGACCTCTTAACGCATGCGCGGAAATGTGAGGCTCCCGCAAATTTGACAGGGAGCCCGCAGTCACTCTCTCCCTAGCCGCCACAACTACCAGACCATCTGCCTACGCTCTCGTGTTTTAACCTCATCTTTCGCCCCATTGGTGATAGTACTTAGCTCATCAATTCTCCATCTATCCATGCTAATCCATAGATCATTAATCATCATTCCCATCAATCATTAAGTATAGTGGCCCCTTCTTTATTCATCAACTCTATTCTATTAGCTAACACTCCCGTTTCCCACACACCATCTTGTAACATCATCACGGCTCAACAGGTCAACTAGGTTCTACAGCACTAGTTCCAGTCTTCAGGTGATATAAACTATTATATGGTATTATTATACAGTCCACTATATAATCCTAAATACGAATATCCATAAACCTGCTGGTACAACGTACATTTATTATAAATCAGCTGGTGCCCAATGGGTTAAGGGTCGCTCTACTGGTGATCTTTCATATCTTACTAACTCTTGGTTATCCTCCTTTCGGGACTTCGGTGAGACTTTTTCTATTGAGCTAGACATATCGAAGGCCTTCGATAGAGTATGGCACAAATCTCTAATCATTGATAACAGGAGAACGGGATTTGACACGAAAATGGCCACTTTGCAGTAAGGAACCCAAAGATAGAAAATGGACCTTGAACTTCAATCCTCAAAATCTCGGCTCATTACCCACATAAATTGATGAAACTCACGGTGAGGATTTTGTGGGAGCACCCGGTTCTGGCCATAGTAATATTAGCAGTAACACTACCTGCATACTAAAAAAAGCGCTTACATAATGCAGAAAGATAAAGTGATCCTACTTAAAGTATGATATATTTATGTGTGCATTTCAAAGTTTTAGGAGTTTTTAGCAATATCTACTATTTTTAAACAATATTTGAAGACGTCCATCGACGCTATCGCCGACGAGTAGTTTAACCTCGCACCTCACCGTTTTCTGTTAACCCATTTTCTTACGATGTGCAATTTTGGGTTTGTTTGTCACTCTCCCGCAGTAATATTTAGTTATTTGACGTCTTCTACATCATCTTTAGGAGCAATGGGGGTCTGGGGGTGGCAGCCCCAAGTGAGTTATGGTTGTCAGGTAAGGTTAGTAACACTATTGTCGTCGGAGGAGGAAGCGGGTGCTTACCTAATCGTAATTAGTGGGGGAGTATGAAGAAGCCTTCTTGTATAGACCCACACCTCTAATATTTAGTTATTTCAAGTTAAAGCCTCCCAAACTTGGAGGTGGGTTTGTTTACGTTCCGCCGCAAGTGCAGCCTAGCCGAGTCGCATTATCAATGGTAGCATTAACCTAACCTGACAACCTAAACTAACCTGAGAGTTGCCGCCACCATACCCCTGCTACTGTCCGCACATCAGTAGTAGGGCTTTTTAAATAACATAAGACTAAAACAAAATTAATTTCCAGTAAAAATCATTATTATAGAAAGATTATAAACCTAAAAAAATAACAAATCCAAAAAAATAAAGAAATAAATGAAAATTGCTGTGGTCCGTTTCCTTAACAGTTTGGCTGCGGCCCTATTTCCGCCATATTAGGGCTCATTCAGGCACTCCTGAATGATTATGCAAGTGTCTGAATGAAATTAAATGTACCGGTATTCAGCCAAAAACTAGAAGAAAATAGCTTCAAAATTTTATTTTAACTGCTAAAAACTTTCCACGCATCTCAAAATGTACTGTTGTTTCCAATCTGTAGACTGGCATTGAGTAGAGCTCTCTAAGATAACTGGTTCAGTTGTGATGACGATTTCCATTGGCGTGGAGTGCATTTTGCCGCGATTTTAGCAATATGACAAACTTTTCAAGACTAAATCTGTTTTAGCAGACCACAAAACAACAAAGCTCCGACGTCTGCTTGCTTTTGGAAGTGCGTGCGTCGCCTTCGACAGGCTTTGTTTACATACGTCGGACGTGCGGCTTTTAAAACAAGCTTAATAGGCTTTCAAGCTTACAGATTTTAAAATGCTGCCCGGGCTCCTGCCCAGCTGCCGCGGTGTCATTTTAAAATGCTGCCCGGGTGGGAAGGGCTAAAAACGATAATTATTTAGAAAAGGCTCGCCGCCTTATTATAAGTAATTTATTAGGGACAATGCAGGTCTATGGAATCCTTATACTGTACTCATGTATAATCCACTGTGGAAGAATAATTTTGATTATATTTATATAACCTGAGATTAGTGGAAAAAAGGGCAAGAATGTAGTTACCGGGTGTACCGCCCGTCTTGTTTACACTACGCGGACGCTCACCAACATCTTCTCGTCTATTTTGACTGCCTTTGGATACAAAAATACATTACCCTAACCAAACAACCTAACCTAACCTAACCTAGTATTATAGATTTATAAGTATTTATTTTATGATAAGTATTTATAGATGATTTATATTGTATGTCGGTAGTGGTACACCCGGTAACTACATCCATCCCAAAAAAAATCCTATCACTCTCAGAGTTCCTTCGGACATCCTCACTATTTACAAACTTCTTCAGTATGGATTATAATCGATATTTACCCCCTGCTGGTAACACATATGATGATTTAAATAAGCCCCCCCCTCAACCCATCCTGTATCCCACATTGGAAATATAGGTACTGGTAACTAAAATCATGAAAACACTCATTTCTCAAAATGTGCAGGAAAAAAACATGAAAAATAAGAGTGCGAGCCTTTTCCCTATAATTAGGCTACCGTCAACTGGGGTGAATTCGAACTGTCTCTGGTGTCACTACTGTTTCGGCTAACTGCTTCCACATCACTTCCATTTATCGCCTTTATCATTGGTGCCTTCATCACTGTCATCATTATGCCTTTCACCACTTTTAGGATAGTATGTGGCATCGCTGCCATCACTGGAGTTAGGCTACTAGAAACACTTGGAATCCAACGAGGAATATAATTTTTTTAGCCTAGCCCTGATAAAAAGACGAAACACTTCCTTTTTCCGCTGATTGAAGGCCAGCTGGAGTAACTACAGGCTACCAGTTACTCACATTCTCATCACTTGTACATTCTGTCATTAATCAGAGGAACATTAAAGCACTAATACACGATAAATAACTGGAAATAATGCGCAGTTCAGCAGAGTCCGCCACACTCTGGGAGATGGGAGTGTAATCTTTTAAACATAAACAATGAGGTGTGCAGGGTGCGGGAAGCCAGATGTTTGGTGGCTCAGTTATTTCGTATTTGTTTACGTTGTTCGTTATTCCAGTGACTTATCCTCATTGTCTAATAATACTCTAATATGTTATACATTGTTTACCTTACTGTATGTACTTCAACAGCTATATTATAGCTGTGGCGGTTTTAGGAATCGAGAAACCTGCCCTACATAGCTCACCACAACAGCTTGGTAATATGGATATTCGTATCAGCTAGCACTAAAAACGCCTACAAAATGGACACTTTCAAAGCATTTTGCATTTTTAATTACTACACAATGATAATACTGCACAAAATCTAAACAGAGAGCACCACTTCAACTAAACAGAGTTGGGTCCGTTACTGCAGCTGCAGGTCGGCTTCGCTGGCCCGTGTCAAATCCAGTTCTCCTGTTATATATGCTCTAATTTATAAACTAACCTCCTTTGGTTTCTATCCCTCCATATGTGCCTTTGTCTCTAATTTCCTTTCCGGCCGTTCCATAGATGCGGTTGCAGATGGCCATCGCTCACTTCCTCATCCAATCAACTCTGGTGTTCCTCAGGGTTCTGTCCTATTTCCAATGTTCTCGTTAATTTTCATATAATATTATGATCTTCTCAACTGTACCTCCAGTCCCATCCATTCATACGCAAACGACTCTACCTTACACTCAATTAGTTTTCCACAGCACCCCAGCCAGCAATCCTTCAAAAACAAATGTAATGAAGCCATACAACACTTATCTTCTGATCTAACCACCATTTCCAATTGGGAAAGAGAAAACCTTGTTGCCTTTAATACTTCAAAAACCCAATTTCTTCATCTATCAACCGGTTGTGAACTCCCAGTGAAATATCCCTTATACTTCAACAATACAAAAATCAACCCTTCATCTTCTCTCATTATTTTCAATGTCTCTTTTTCTCCTGCCATCTCTTGGAAGGCCCATAATGCCAGTAATGCTAAGGCGGTTTCCCAGAAGCTGGGTGTGCTCAACCGCCTCAAGGAGTTCTTAACCCCTACACAGCTTCTTGCTCTGTGCAGGGGTACAGTGCGTCCTTGTATTGAGTATTGTTCATATCTGTGGGGATGATCCTCTCACACAGCATTTCTAGACAAAGTAAAAAGGAAACCCTTTTGTATCATTAACTCCCGTCCACTCACCGATTCTCTTCAATCTCTCCTCTTCGCCGCAATGTTGCATTTATCTCGCTACTACAATCATCAGTGTTTCTCAGAGCTCTCCCAGTATATACCAACTCCTCTACGTAGCGTATGAAGTACCCGTATTGCAACACAACCCCATCTGGACTCTGTGCAACTCTCCAACCCAAGAGTGAAACGATACTCCCAATCTGTCTGATATTCAACAGCTGAGCTCGGGAACTCTCTCCTTGAATCCATCTTTCCCTCATCCAATTACTTATATTGTTTGAAACTCGGTGTGTCCAGACATTTTGGCTCAAACATTCCTTGATTTTGGACCTGTAATTGTTTCCACTTTTGGGGAGGCACTCGTCATAGGCTGTTTTGCTTTTTGTCTCTTTCCAAAGACCTTTGGAAGCATTGAAAGCAACATGGTTACCTCTGCCCCAACTTAAAACAGTCTTTAAACCATAAGATACAGTAGGTGTACTATAGTCTTTACACATAAGATTTAATATTACTGCATGGAAGGTCGCTGTTGGAAGTTATTTGAATAATGTGAGTCCTGGACAAAAGAGTGGATAGGACTAGAGGTCCAGTTGAGAATAACATTAATTAATATTATAAATAGAACTAGATATTGGACAAAAACCCGAGGAGTGTCGCCGGCTGGGAGGATCAAACAGCCGCACTCGAGGGTTAAGGCAGAAAACAGAGAAAAGGTTATGATCGGAGACGCCGACGGAGTGAAAAGATTTACAGTGTAAGCAAAAGGATTAGAGGTTAGAAATATGTCAAGGATGTTGGGCCCATCCCCAAGGCGATGAAGATATGAGTAGGGTGCTGAATTAACTTACTCAGGCTATTTTGAATACAAAAGATGCAAGCTTGTTCACCATATTGTTCAGTGAAATGAGAGCAGAACCATGGGCGGTGGTGAAAATTACCCAAATAGATGAAGGCTAAAATATGTTTGGAAAAAAATAGAGAGTGTCTATAAAGCTATTCACACATGTTTTTCTTGGGTAACTGTCGCCTATCAGGTGTACAATATAGATCTTGCATATATATTTAATATACCATAATTTTGTACAACCATATTTTATTCCATTTATTGTTCAACTATTGTATTATTATTATTGTATATTGAATATTCTTTCCTCTCACTTAAACATTAGGCTACCATAGGGCGGTGGCAATATGAACATGATTAATTTATATCCAGTATTCGAGAATGGATAATAAGTCGTAGGTGTGTGCATAAACCTTTAACCATCTTGGTGGTGTAATGGTGAAGGTGTCTAAAAATCTGTGTGTGATAACCTGGGTTCGAATCCTGGTGGATCACATGTGTGATTTCATTGATTTCATTGGAGGTGTTTGGTGTAGTGGTGAAATTAATAAAAAATAGATTATCAGTAGGTTCAGGGATATTTCGTAGCGAGGCCGTTCTATCTGATCTGTGCCCCATGAATATTCTTTCCTCTCATTTAAACATTAGGCTACCATAGTGCGGTGGGAATATGAACATGATTAGATTAATATCCAGTATTCGAGAATGGATAATTAGTCGTAGGCGTGTGCATAAACCTTTAACCCGTGCAGCCCCAGCGACGCGCCTGACGCGTCGGCGATGTATGTAACGCACAGCCCCAGAGACGCGCCTGGCGCGTCACCCTAATTGCGCCGACCGTAACCTCAGGTGTAGCCACTCAAGAGGGCTCAGATTTGTATGGGAACTGTGTATGTATCCCACGCAACCGTGCCGATGGTTGAAAACTCTCAAAGTCCACGTGCGTGCGTGTGAGCGCGCAATAACCTGTTTTTTTGGGGTAATTGCCTTCAATTTTTTACTCTTGTAAAATACGTTTTTGGGGGCTCTGTAGGACCGTTCTTTAAGCTTTTTGAGCGGTTTTTCGTGGTTTTTCCTTCATTCCTAACCCATTCGCTATTGTTTCTGGAATAAAACCATTTTTTGAAAACAGGCCGGGTTCTGGTGAACAAACATTACAAAACTAGCCGGGGCTGGACGGGTTAACCGTCTTGGTGGTGTAATGGTTAAGGTGTCTAAAAATCTGTGTGTGATACCCCGGGATCGAATCCTGGTGGATCACATGTGTGCTTTCATTGATTTTATCAACTCTGCGAAGGAGAGTGGTATCGCGCACACAGATCCCGCCCTTATACTGTGCACCATAATTCAGCTTGTCTGTCGTCGTCGTCGTCGTCGGTCGTCGTCGTTGTCCGTCCGGTAACTCCTAGACCGTTCAATGGATTTTCACCAAATTTAACAGGTATATACATTTGGTCAATGCAAAGGTCAGTCAAAAAGAAATATTTAATTTAACCAAAAGGTTAAGGTCAAAGGTCAAGGTTAAAAATAAGGTCAATATTTCATGTGTTTTAGTTTTACTCAATTTCTCCATTTTCACTATACAAGACCCTCGATATCTTATTGACCAAATTCGAAATAAATATTCTAAAGGGTGAGGTCAAAGGTCAAGGTTAAAGGTCAAAATAAGTGTTGTACTACTATTTCTTATAATAACTGTTAGATGCTCACTAGGCTTACCATGAATATTCGGAATACCTAGGCCAAGGTTATAGAAGAAACTATTCAATTCCATATGAAAGATCAAGGTCACAAGTCAAGGTCAAATATAAGGTCAATATGCTAATTTCTTTACTTTTCATGCAAGCTTCACAAAATTTTGTGAGATAGGCCTAGTTACATTTTAAATGAAAGGAAAATAACACATTTTAAGAAACATATCATGAAGGTCAAGGTGAAGGTCAAGGTCAACTATTCTATAAATATATATATAACTTACTGATGGGTTTTAATGAAATTAGTCATGCTTATTTGATTTTCCTGGGCAATGTCAATCAACACAAAAAATACTCTTACATAAAGGTCAAGGTTGCAGCTCAAGGTCAAAGGTCAACTTCTGCTATATATTTTTAGTTTTTATTCAAATGTCTTCATTTTCACTATACAAGGTACTGATAACCTTGATATAATATTGCTAAAATTTTGGATAAATATACTAAAGGGTAAGGTCAAAGTTCAAGGTCAAAGGTCAACATAGGTGTTTTTACTAGTATTTATATTAACTCTTAGATTGTCACTAGGCTAACCATGTATATTCGGAATACCTTGGCCAAGATCATACAATAAACTATTCAATTCCATATGAAAGGTCAAGGTCACAGGTCAAGGTCAAATAAAAGGTCAATATGATATTTTCTTGACTTTTCATGCAAACTTCACAAAATTTGGTGAGATAGTTGCACTTTAAGTGCAGAGGAAAAGAATAAATGTTGAGACATAAAGGTCAAGATAGAGGTCAAAGGTCAAGGTCAGCTATTCTATTAATATATATGAAACTAACTGATGGGTTTTAATGAAATTAGGCATGCTTATTTGATTTTCATGGGCAATGACAATGCAAACAAAAATGTACTCTTACATAAAGGTCAAGATCACAGGCCAAGGTCAAAGGTCAACTTTTATTATTTATAAAAAAAAGATTACTAAATTGTTTTAAAACTTACTGTGTTATGGCTTATTACTTAAATCACATATATATCAAATTTCACATACATATTGTAATAGTTAAGGTCAGAGGTCAAGGTCAAAATAAGAGTATTTGTAATTTTCCCTAAACTTCTCCTTGACTGTTTAATGTATTGTCATCAAAGATTTAGGTTAAAGGTCAAGGTCAAAGAATAGTGTTAATTATTCGTTTTAACTCTTCCTAGACTGTTTAACCCTTTGTATACCGGTGATTTTTTTTTTATTGCAGTCTAGCTACAAGTAAATGATATTGTGGAGCTTAGAAGGGATCTGTGGTAGTAAAAAGGGTTAATTAAGATAGTTGAAAGCCTGTTAATTTTATGGAGGCCTTTCATAAACTAAATAAAATAGTCTTAATATCTAGTATGAAATGAACCCGACAGAACTGTACTGAATGGGTTATGTATCATTACCAAATTGTGCTGGCAATTCGGTTGGTCAATGCAATGATTGTCCAAATTTTGTGTTTTTGTTATTGCAAGGTCAAGGTGAATGGTGAAGGTCACAGATTATGGTCACTATTTTTTTCTTATATATATTTTAAATTTGAATTACACCATATTCAAAATTCAACAAAATAGTGTTACGCTGACCTTATTATAGATAAATATTCCAATGGTTAAAATTAAATGTGATCATATATGTAATTATATATAATTATATACTCCCAGGCGGACATGAACCACCAGTCAGTACGAGTGTCCATGCTTTAATCCACTGCACACAAGTATCCTCTATCATGCCATGGTATAGTGGCTTAAAGTATGGGCACATGTTCTGACTGTCGGTGGCTCAAGTCCGGCTGTGAGTATAAAAACATTTAATAGCTTATGTGTAGTCGCGATATATATATATATATATATATATATATATATATATTAGTATTAGTATATATATATATATATATATATATATATATATATTAGTATTAGTATATATATACTAATGTATATATATATATATATATATATATATATATATACTGTATATAAACCGATTTTACCTAAGAGATTCAATACTACTTGCAGAATTCTAGGTCGCAGAGTTGCGTATGCATTTTTTTTTAATGCGAAAACTGCACACCTACTTTATTGGAGGTATTTGGTGTTGTGGTGAAATTAATAAAAACTAAATTATCAGTAGGTTCATGGATATTTCGTAGTACATTAGGCTACCATAGTGCGGTGGGAATATGAACATGATTAGATTAATATCCAGTATTCGAGAATGAATAATTAGTCGTAAGGGTGTGCATAAACCTTTAACCGTCTTGGTGGTGTAATGGTTAGGGTGTCTAAAAATCTGTATGTGATATCCTGGATTCGAATCCTGGTGGATCACATGTGTGCTTCTATTGATTTCATTGGAGCTGTTTGGTGTTGTGGTGAAATTAATACAAAATAGATTAAGCTTAAGAATAGGTATCGTACTAATATAACTACTGCTGGTAATTATAATTTGTAATCACAGTATTTTGCGACTAAACAAACTTTCTATAACGAAACAAAACTGAAACATTATGTTGCCTGTTATTTTTCCACGACACAAGTTTGAGAAACTCGTTAAACGTGTCTGGAATTATTTCATTCTTGGGTCAAGTCGTTAAGGCATCAACTTTGAGAGTCAGTGCTCCGGTGCTACCAATTGTTGTAACTTGTTTTTATATAAATTAAAAGTATCTGTTATGTATCTGTTTTGTATCTATACAATAGATCTGCACATAACACCATCCATTGGAACATTGTGATAATTTTGTAGGTAATGTATGTGTAACATTTGTGAGACCAAGCAATATAATAATTTGCACTATATACATTACATTTATGTATGTATTTATTTTGTGTTGAAACATCAAGTACTATCCCATGTTATATTTCAATGTTAAGCAAAACTAGAAAATACATGTGTAATGCTTGAGCTCGTTCTAAATTAAGTCATCACGATAATTCTCTCCTCTCTCTCTCAATAATATTACGTTGCTAGACTGTACTGTTTCAGTGAAGAATAGCCTTAATTACGAGATGTTTTAGTTGAATATGATGCATAAAATTTCCTGGTATAATAAGCACTAATTTAAATATAATTACATGCATATATCTACCACACCATTTTATTATAACCAGTTAAACATTACTAGTACACTATTCATTCACATATACTAAGACAGTGGTACACAAGAATAGTAAAGTACAAGGCTTCTTCTCATCATTCCATACCCTGCATCAAAAGCTGTCCTGGACATTAGTTACTAGAAAGCCCTTGCATGATGGGACATTTATAGAAAAGTTAAAAAACTAGTGTGAACATATAAATGAGGCATGCTACCCACAACCTTTTAATTCGTTCATTATAATTTGTTATTATTATTTGTATTTTTGTTTTGGCTACAATATGCCTATAACTTCAGAGATGCTGATACAATATAGTTTTAAATGAGTCAATTGTGAGAGTCAGATCTGTAAATAATGAGTGTGTAGCTGCCATCACCAAGGTTAAAAGCGAAGTGTGTTACATATTCTTATTTATTCAATAACAAGCAAAGTAGACAGGACAGTTCACAGTAGAAGTTTCCAAGGAGACATTTTCACGAATACATAACCAAGAAGAACCGTACAAATGTGTGTTCCTACAATATGGACAAGTCCATATGGCAGCTCTTACAATAATGGCGATCTCTTAGATACTGACAATAGAAGCTCAATAAACTCTTAATGCCAAGTTAAATCCAGACAAAGAAATACGCCACATTAAGTGAATTATGGAATATTGAAGTTCCACGAAACATCTAAGTATAGGAATGAAACCATAATTACGTATATATAAGGTTCATTACACATAACTCATTATATTCATAGGTATATGATCAACTCAAAATTGTATCAATCCCATGCTTCAAATCTATATAATTAGAAAAAAAAAGGCTCAAATAAATATAGAGCAAAATCAATGAAGAATCATGATTAATATTATATACCGTTTAGAAAATATACCAACCAATACAAATTCATAATATTACATAGATATATTAACTTGATATATAATGCAATATACTATAATACAATACAATTAAGATGTTTCCATAACAAACAGTTACATAACTTATTGTATAGTCCTGGTCAACAATTCATGAACACCAACACTGAGATAAGGGCGAGGGAACGCGTTCGTGGTCCCGGACCCTAAGAATAGGAGCTTTGAATGTGCGTGGATGTAGTACGAATGAGAAGTGAGAGGATATTGGAAGGTTATTTGAAAGAAGGATGTATGATGTCCTTGCACTGAATGAAACAAAGATGAAAGGAGAGGGAGAAGTGGATTTTGGAAACGTGATAGGTAGAAAGTCTGGAGTAGACGAGGGAGTCAGGGGGAAAGAAGGAGTGGCTATTATTGTGAAGGAGGAGTTGAGAGAGTTTATAAAAGAGTGGAAAGAGGTGTCATCAAGGCTAATGTGGGTGAGAATGCGGTTTAAGGGTGAAAGGTGGGTTTTTGTAAGTGTGTATGGACCAGGAAGTGAAAGAGAGTTAGACGAGGTAGAGGGTTTCTGGGAGGATTTGAGAGATTGTCTACAAGGGTTTGGTGAAAATGAAAATGTTATAGTTTTAGGGGACCTAAATGCTAGGGTAGGAAATGAGCCTGTTGAGGGAGTCATCGGTAGTTTTGGTGTGGATGGTGTAAACGAGAGTGGAGAAAGACTGAAAAATGTATGTGAAGAGTGTAGATTGAGTGTAGGTAATACGTTCTTCAAAAAAGGCGTATACACAAGTACAGCTGGCATAGACTTGTGAGGGGAGAGATTGTAGAGAGGTCATTGATGGATTATGTGCTGGTGACAAGGGAAAGATTGTGTAGACTGCTGGATGTGAATGTGATGAGAGGTGAGGCGGAGGGTATGTCAGATCATTACCTGGTGGAGGGAAAGCTAAGAGTTAAGAGTTACAGGAGAATAAGAGACAAGCGTGAAGTAAGAGAGGTAATAAAAGTTAGTGAGTTAGAGAAGAGTGAAAAAGAGAGGGAGTACAAGGAAAGACTAAATGAAAAGTGGATGGAAGTGAGAGAGAGATGGAAGAGAGAGAAGTAGAGGTAGAATGGCAACAGTTTAAGGAAGGAGTGAAAGCAAGTGCAGAGGTAGTATGCGGCAAAAGGAAAGTAGGAGGCAGAGGTATCAGGAAGGGAAGCGAGTGGTGGAATGATACGGTGAGAAAGGCAGTTGAGGAGAAGAGACAGTGTTTTGAGAGTGTTTTACAGGATGGTAGTGTTGAGGTATGGGAGAGGTACAAGGAGAAAAGGAGAGAGGCAAAACGGAATATTAGAGAAGCGAAAAAAGATGCAAACGAAAGGTGGGGCCAAAGGCTGAGTGAGAATTTTGAAGAACGAAAAAAGATGTTCTGGAAGGAGGTAAATAAAGTAAGGAAAGGAGGACAAAAGAGGGAAGAGTCAGTGAAAGATGAAAATGGAGAATTATTAGTGGAACCAGTTGAAGTGAGGAAAAGATATGCAGAGTATTTTGAATCTTTGTTAAATACAAGAGATGGAAGAGAAGCAGTGATTGAAGCAGAGGTGGATGGAGATAGGTTACCTAGGCCACCCAGGTGGCAGGGAATGAATGAAAGGATTGAGGAAAATGAGGTGAAAGAAGCAGTGAAACAAATGAGAGCGGGAAAAGCAGAAGGTTTGGATGGTATTGCTGTGGAGTGTATAAAGAAGGGTGGAGATGTGATAATAGATTGGTTGGTGAGACTTTTCAATGTGTGCTTTGCACACATTTGCACACATTTCCTACTGTCACATGTGTGACAGTAGGAAATGGTGAGTTGAGTGAATGGTTTGAGGTAAAGGTAGGTTTGCGACAGGGTTGTGTAATGTCACCATGGCTGTTTAATATGTTTATGGATGGTGTGGTGAGGGAGGTGAAAAGGAGAACTATGGGAAGAGGATTTGGTTTAGTAGGAAAGAATGGTAGAGATTGGGAGTTGAATCAGTTGCTGTTCGCTGATGACACAGCATTGGTGGCGGATTCTGATGAGAAACTGCAGCGGGTAGTCAAAGAGTTTGGTGGTTTGTGGAAGGAGGAAACTGAAGGTGAACGTCAATAAAAGTAAAGTAATGGTGTGTAATAGGGGAGAGCATAGGGTGAATCTAGATGTGAGGCTGGATGGGGAAATATTGGAACAAGTAGAGTGTTTTAAATATCTAGGAGGAACAATAAGCAGGAGTGGAGGTATGGAAGTGGAGGTAAAACAGAGAGTGTGTGAAGGAAGGAAGGTTTTCGGAGCAATGGGAAGTATGTGGAAGACGAGAAATCTCGGAGTGAAAGTAAAAAGTGCACTGTATCAAGGAATTGTTGTGCCAACAGTGATGTATGGGACTGAGACATGGGCTCTGAAGAAAAAGGAGAAAAGAGGGCTGGATGTGATGGAGATGAGCTGCTTGAGGAGTATGTGTGGAGTTACTCGTAGAGACAGATTGAGGAATGAATAGATACGTAGGAGAGTGGGGCAGCAGGAACATTTGTCAGCCAGAGTGGACAGAAGGGTGCTGAGCTGGTGTGGTCATGTTGAACGAATGGGAGATGAAAGGCTTACAAAGAGAATATGTGAGTCAGGTACAAGGTGAGATAGAAGGGCAGGAAGACCCCCATTGAGATGGAGAGACTGTGTAAGAAAGGCTTTGGATGATAGAGGAATGACTATAGATCAGGCAGGGGAAGTGGTGGTGGACAGGAGTGAATGGAGAATGCTTGTGAATAGTTGAGTGAACACGTGGTCATTTGGAGTAAGGGGTCGGGCGCAAGTTGGACTAGATAATAGTCCATCAGGCGCCTGGCCCGGGGAGACAATTAATATGAAGGGTGTGCCTGGAAGTGTGGTGGGAGGGCTTGTGGCTTTGGCTCCGCTGCATGTCTGCCTGCCGAGATCGGAACCTCTCCGGGTGGTCAGGGGCCGGGGGAGTGCTGGAGCGACCTTGGTAACCCTGGTCTCTGGGTCTTCTCCTGGGTGACCTGGATGTGTGAGAGTTTGTGTTTTTTATCTGTGTTTCTTTTTTGTTTTATGTTGTTTTTGTGTTTTTTCCTGTTCTTGCTCTGTCTTGAGTCGGCTACCCCCAAAATGGGGATTGGGGCTGAGCATATAGATAGACATATAGATAGATAGAACACTGAGATGACGGGTCCCCAACCAATGATACACCGAGTGGCCAGCATGGTTACCTGAGTTCCCCCTTTGAGTCTGCCGGAATCTACCTGAGTTGACCATGCCCAGCTGCCCATTCCACAGTTCTCTTTCCCTCGAGTTCATTGACCCATGAAGCAAGACAATATTTGCATAGGACCTCAGGAAAACCTGAGGAAAGTACACACCACCTTACTTACTGACTAGGCATTACCTCTCTGGGACGGCCTAGTTAAGGTCAAGTTGCTACGGTGCCCCCCCCCCCCCCCCCTCACTTACTGACTAGGCATTACCTTTTTGGGACGGCCTAGTTAAGGTCAGTGTTGCTACGGTGCCCCCCGCCCTTACCTCGCCCCCTGGCCCTCGAGAGTGCCCCCTGGACGTTGGCCCCCTTTCGGATTGCTGAAGGGCCACCTGTCTGTTGCCTGGCGCCCTGAACCGAGGACCCCTTCTTGAGCAGTGGACGTAGGCCTGGACCTAGGACCCCTGCTCAAATTACGTAAACAGGCCTGGACCTAGGACCCCAGTTCGAATTACGTAACCAGGCCTAGATCGAGGACCCCTGCTCGAGGAGGTAACCAGCTGTGCAAGATTGGCTACTACCCTCTACGCCGGCCAGACCAGCACTCTCGCCCCCCTGCCCTCCCAAATACTTAAGTGTTTCTGTGCCTTTCTCTGTTGGTTAGTGTTGTGAGGTATTGATTATGTAAATATGTGAACCGTGTTTTGCCCTGATTTACTTGTGATCTGTGCCCAAGATTCCGTCTTTGCGTAATAAGTTTCATCCTTCTGAACCTGTGTTATTCAGTGTTAATCTTGCCTTAATTCCTTGACCCTTGTTCAAGACTTTATTTAATTCATAACTTACGCATACGTTACATATCAGTGTCATTTAACATATATCTAGGCCCCCCACGCTCGCAGATTTACTGACTACTTCTATGTTGATTTATTACTCGTGAGTTGAAGTCCCAATATATTCCGTGATCAATCCATTTATATAATCACTATTTACCTAGAACCTACACCCAATTTTACAACGATTGCTCAGTGTAATTCCTAAAATCTCTATTCAGTAATCGCATATGAAATATATCTTATAGACGTGCTTTTATGTTCTTGTAAATCTTGATGTTGTGATATATTCTTTCCTCCGTGTTTTGTGTCATTTGCATCCACCATACACTAATTGTATCTGTGTATTTTATTCACCTCGCCCTGTTAACCCGTTCAGGCCCGAGCCTGGTACTGCCTGTTTTAAGTAGCAATGAGTAGGACTTCGTCGCCTACGCCCATGTACTAATTGTGCCTGTACATTATATTTACCTCGCCCTGTTAACTAGTTGAGAAGCGAATCTGATATTGCTTTAAATATCAATGAGCTAAACTTCGTCATTAGCGCCAATCTAATTACTACGTACGATCTATCGATCGATATCTGTTAATCAGTCAGTTCTCACTGTTTGAGATTAAACTATAGTATTCATTCAAGTCTGAGTTTTTTGGAACGCAGTTAGTATTTTGCTTAGCTTCGTGTGTCATCTTAATTTTGAATATTGAAGAGTATATCTTGATCTAATTAATATCAACAAGTAGACCTAATAATCTACCTTTTCACTCTTGTTAAATTCACGTTATTACTTTGCTTTACCTAAGAAAAAAAAATAGAAACACAAATTCCTAAGTTCGGTTCGTTATCGTAGCATATGTTCAAGTAATATAATTCCGTACTAAGATATAACTTCCTCGAGAGCGATTTTGATAATTCTCAATTACTATAATTAATAATCTCAGCCTTTTCCTGTAAAGTAAAATAATATCGCACTGCAGCTAAGTTCATAGTTGCATTAACTAGAAAAAGTATTATTTACCATCTCAGTTCACTTGATGACCTTCCCAGTGACCTGACCAGAGGACAAGCTCACGCTGTCAGTTTTAAAAGGTTCAGCTGAGCCCCACGCGTGACTCACCTTGTCTCCTGTGACAGTATCTTTATAACCTCAACTCTTCTCATAGTCACCCTAGGATCATTACCTAGAGTATTGAAGTCTCTTTGAAAACGGAAGATATTCGACTTTATTTATTATTGCATTGAAGGTTAAAATTGATTCTTGTACATTATGCCTCTATGTATGTTTTTCCACATGATCTGATTTAATGCTAGACTCTCACTATTGAGTTATTCTGGCATCAGTAACATTGTTCTGAAGTAAGGACAATATACTGTATATTCGTTACTCTTAACTATTGCGGGATCCTCCATTATGATCCTGACCATTACCATAATTTCATGCTTATTAAATAAAACCTTCGTATATGTTCTTCCTGGTGTTGTTATTGAGTATTATATCGAACCTTTGAATACCATTTTTACTGTATCTAGAACCTACTCGATACGTCCCTGTCAAGTATATTTAAGTCCATCAAACCAGAACTGGATTGTTTTACGGACTGTATCACGGGAAATAATCTATCAATACCCGGCACAACAAACACATTTACCGTAAGTGAAACACAGAATAATAAATTTATATACATCTAATGATTCGAAACTCAATGATCATAATTTATTATGCTAATTTGATGCTCAAACGAACTACTGAACTGGAGTGAACCAAATACAGCATTGTATATATTGCTTGTGTAAATGTGAGTGAGGGAGACAAAAGGCACAGTTGCCTTTAGTGAGTGCCTCACCCAGAGTTGAAAGTGTGACAGAGCCAAAATCAATGCACGTTCGAGCCAAAATGCGTGGACATACAGAGTTTGAATCAATTTAAGTCACAGGAAGAGGGAAAGATTGATTCCGGGAGAGAGTTCCAGAGCTCAGCTGTTGAATAGAAGAAAGATGTTGGGTTGGAAAGTTGCACAGAGTAGGGGTGGGATTGGGTTGCATGACGGGTGCTACGTGCTCTACGAAGAGGGAGTAGTATACAATCAGAGAGCTTTGAGAAATACTTATTATTGTAATAACAGTAGAATAGTGAGAAAGATGCAACATTGCAGTGAAGAGAAAGAGACTGTAGAAAAATGGTAAGTGTATGTGAGCTGATGAGACGGAAGGCTCTCTTTTCTACTTTGTCTAGAAGAGCTGTGCGAGAGGATCTTCACCACCCGTGTGAAAAATACTCGCTACATGGACGCACAGTGCCCCTGTACAGAGCAAGAAGCTGCGCAGGGGTAAAGAACCCCTTGAGGCGGTTGAGCGCACATAGCTTCTGGGAAGCTGTTTTAGCAAGACTGGTAATATGATTTTTCCAAGAGAGATCAGAAACAAAAGAGACACCAACAATATTAAGAGAAGATGAAGGCTTTATTTGTATGTTGTTGAAGAGTAGGTCATAGCTTTCTGGAATCGGGCGACGAGTAGACAGATGGAGAAATGAGTTTTGGAAGCATTGAAATTAACAAGTGAAATAACGGAAAAACACCTTGCCCAACATTAGCACCACCAATAATTTTTCCTTCTCTGCCCACCACACCTCCAAGCCAAAAGGAAACAACCACCAGTCCATCAAGAGGTGCAAGAGTCACTACCATCGAAATAACACATTCTCCAACACCAGGGAAGAACTTATTCATCAACATGAACAATCCTGAAGAAAAGTAGAAAGAAAAGACGACACAAGAAAAGGCACCATACACAACAGAAGTCCAAGCGCCCGTCTACCTCTCCCTACCTACCTACCTACCCCAAGCGGCTCGCTTGGTGTAGTGACTAGCGTCTCGGACTTCCACCCAGAAGGCCCGGGTTCGCGCCCACGCTCGGCGCATTAAAGATTTTTCACAAGCACTGAGTCGTTACCATCCCTCATGAGCAAAGGGATGGGGTAGTAGTACAGGACCCCAATGGAAATACGCCTAATCGGCCTTATTGAGCTATCCTTAGCTAGCTTAGCATGCGCTAGCTTTAAGAACTATTATTATTATTATTATTATAACCACACCACCACAATGATGAAGAAGCTGAAAAGGACTAACCCTAATACCCCACCCCACCTCCAAGCCACAAGGAACCAACCACCATAAACATCATATTATGTCCAGGCGCCTTTCTACCGCACAGCAACACAACTGCCATGACCGTGAGAAAAGGTATGACCACTGCAGGGAATTTTAAAATTATCACTCAGTTGGATGGTTAGCTTCTCTATCACTGGACGATAAGTTAACAATAAGATTGGGCCACCCCTGTTCTCTTTGAGCATATTGACATTAGGTGCACTGGTACTTAATTGTCTACCTGAATTAGTGTATTTGTTGTTGCGGGTACCAATAAGAAAGCTTTATTAGACACTTCACTGGTTGTAACTAATATCCTTACCTACCCCAACTGAGGCGCTATTGTGGATAACAAAATGCTGCCATGGTAACCGCTTTATCCGAAATAGACCAAACTAGGGCTCTGTGAGATACCGTCTACCCATAACGGCACTCATCAGGGAGTCCGAGATAAAAATATCTTGGAGAAGGCCACAATATAGCCATCTCCCCGGTTCTGAAAGACTCTTATAAAGGTCAGAACAGTTAAGATACGTTGCGTCAAAAACAACTATCTTACGTTAGTTTGGTAACGTGTTGCTGATGCACTGGCATATTTGCACACGATATTTAAGACCCAATATCAAGACTCTGGAAGTTCTGCATCAAAACTCTTATAAAGACTAGAGTAGTCAGTGAGCTCTCTCCTGCGTTAACTCGGTTATGCTCTACCTATGTACTAGCATATGGTACGGATTATTCAAGGTTCAACTTCAAGAGTTCGAGCCCAATGTTGTCAACTAGCCACGTCAGGATCACCACCACGGCCCAAATCCTCTACCGAAGACTATATTAGTGCAATTTATATACTGTTATAAATAAACAGGAGAAACAACTGTGACAAGTGATTTATACTAAATGTATTTGGAGAAAGTATTTATAAATGATCAACAGTGAAGAGTACTAGTCACGTGCCTATATATAAAGAAATACTCCAGTGAAATCACACGCTCTGATTCTTATGCACATTAAAATATAAAGCAAGTACTAGTGATGTCCAAATAAATTAGGGAAGTACTAATATTAATTCTGATCATATTAATAACAAGTGAATATTAAATATTATACTGTCAACCATCTAGAGAAAGAAACTAGAAAGAAAATCTCATTAGTCGCTACCTCTAAAACAAATCTACGCATATTACTCCAAGAAGCTCGCATACAGTATTTCCTATATAAACGGTATTGGCACAAGTGTAATTACCTCAATTGAAGGAAGTGCTATTCTTATAGATTTTATCATAAATACAGGACAAGTGTAATCCATCGATTACAAGACAGTCCTTAATAATTACCTATCATATCGAGTGCAAGTGTAAATACCTCGATTGTAGGGAGCACTAATATTATTGTAGATGTAACAGTCTTACGGGTAAACGAGTGGAGCCTCGCTCGTGCGCATTATATATATTTTGTTCTTTACCATTATTCTAGTAATACGTACGCAATATTCTTATGCCAGTAAATATGTAATGAATGTACGTGTTGTTATATCAATCCTCTATTACTTTCTGTGTTTATGTTTAAGAGAATTCGGCTTCTCCAGTCAAGTAGAACCTACCTATTTAAACCAATCAACCCCAGCAAAAACCTGGTATAACAACAAGGTTTTCTTTGCCCCAATTAACCCGGAAACTGCGGGGAGACTCTTAAGAGTTCCCCCGGCGGACTGCGGGGAGACTCTTAAGAGTGAGTGAACAAAAAAAATCAACTTTTGACATAAAAAAAAAAAAAAATTGTATTTTTATTTTATTTATTTTTTTATTTTGTTTGGCCCATGGGCCATGCAAAATCTCAGTCCTCTACCTCCCCTCCTTCCCCACTTTCCTCCTCTCCTTCAGTTATCACCTATTTTCCCTGTTATTCCCTTATTCTGAGGTATATTTTTGTGCTAACATTAGCGAGTTGCAAGCAGGGTGTTGTCATCACTGATGGCAAGCGAGTGCAAGAGAGAGAGAGAGAGTATCGATCGACTGTGTCTCAGTGGCCTTGGGGGAAATTGGCGGGAAAGCAGCTTGCCTCACCCATACATTATACAACTCGCGGGCTATATCTCCGATTTTGACCATCCAAACGCTGTTTTCACTCGTTTTATTGTTGTTTCAGGTTAATACCTTTATAATCAACCCATAATAGGCACATATGGATAAGTATTAATGCTATTAATAGCACAATGAATATTTTAGTGACGGAAACACCTCAAATACGTCAGCACAGGGGGACGTTTCCAATTACCCCCATGCGCACTTGTTAGGTTAAAAATAGCAGATCAATCAGATGATAGGTGCTTTATGGCCTCCTTACATGAGTTTTGGAGTTCCTGCTGTGAATAATTTTGTGAAAGGCTAGTTGAATAGTGTAATGTAGAGTCGTCAGCATATGAGTGAATGGGGCTGGAGGTGCAGTTGAGAAGGTCGTTAATGAATAATAGGAAGAAGATTGGAGATAGAACAGAACTTTGAGGAATACCAGAGTTAATAGGTTGAGGAAGTGAACAGTGGCCGTCCACAACCGCAACTATGGAATGGCCGAAAAATAAAATAAATTAGAGACAAAGGCACAGATGGAGGTATAGAAACCGAAGGAGAGTAATTTGGAAATAACAAATTTGTGCCAGACTCTATTGAAGGCCTTCTACTGTATATGTCTAGTGCAACGAAGTCCCGAATGGTGGATGACCAAGAGTTAGTAAGATAAAAAAAAAAAATCACCAGTAGAGCGGCCCTTAAGGAAGCAATACTGGCGGTCTGAGAGTAGGTTATGGGAATATGCAAGCTTAAGACATTTTGAAGAAAGAAAAGTTTTAAAAACTTTAGAGATGCAAGAAATGAGAGCAATTAGACGATAGTTTGAGAGTTGAGAGCGGTCACCCTTCATTGGGACAGGTTGAATGAGAGCAAACTTACAGCAAGAAGGAAAGACGTTAGAAGAGAGACCGAGACAAAAAAAATTGTCTAGGCAGGGATTCAGCATAGAAGCACACTTTTTTAGTACCATAGGAGTAACACCTTCCGGTCCGTACTCCTTCCTAGTATTAAACCCAGAGAGAGTGAAAGTACATCTGTGTAAGAGACTATGATTTTAGGCATAAGTAGGAGAGAGGGGGCTGGAGAGGGAAGAATAGAACCGGAATCATCCAAAGTGGATTTGTTAGCGAAAGTCTAAGCGAAGAGTTTAGCTTTGTCGGAGGAAGAAATGACGGTAGTGCCGTCAGAATGGAATAGAAGAGGGAAAAACGAAGTAGAAAAATTGTTGGAAAGGTTTTTCGCTAGATGCGAGACGGCTTGGGAAGAGTTATAGTTGTATATTTCAGTGCATTTATCATTGATGAAAGAATGTTTGGCAAGTCAAAGAACAGATTTGAGATTCGTGAGATTGAAAGCGACGGCACCGTTTCAATGCTTCCTCCTTATTGCGGACAGCAGTAGAACAAGCGTGAGTAAACCAAGATTTGTTTGCATTAGACTGAGAGAATGAAAATTGGATGTATGCTTCCATGCCCGAGAGGATTACCTCGTTAATGCGTTCAGTACTCTCCGAGGGTCCCCGGCCAAGGAAGCATAAGTCATTCCATGGGAAATCAGATAAGTACTGCTGAGGAGCCTCCCAGTTGGCAGTGCCAAAGTGCCACAAGCGCCGCCGGCTGGGAGGATCAGGTGGCTGTACTGGAGAGATAGGGCAGGTAACAGATAAGTTTATGGTCGGATGAGCGCAAAGGAGAGAAAAGATTTACAGTATAAGCAGAAGGGTAGGAGGTTAGAAATAATGTTGGGCCAATCTCCGAAGCGATCCGGGATATGGGTGGGTTGCTGGACTAACTGCTCTAGGTCAATTAGGATAGAAAAGATGTAAGCTTGTTCACCAGGTTTGTTAGTGGAAAGTGAGGAGAGCCATTGGCGGTGGTGAACGTTGAAATTTCCTGGGATGGAGATTTCTGTGAAAGGAGAGATAGGTAGAATATTGTGTTCCACTTTAGAAGTTAGATAGTTGAAGAATTTTGGAAAGTCAGTAGAATTAGGGGAGAGATATACAGTGCAGAAATATTTAGCTTGAGAGTGACAAGAGAGCCTTAGCTAAAGTGTTGAGAATTCAGAAGAAACAAAGTTTGGAACACAAGAGAAAGCAAGATTGTTGCATACATATTTGCAACATCCACCTTTGGCTTGAAACTGAAGATATAGAGAGTAGGAGGATACAGAGAAGGGTTTGCTGTCAGTAGTCCCAGACAACTGAGTTTCAGTGAAAAAGGGAAGATCAGGGTTGGCAGAGGAGAAGTGGTGTTCAACAGAGTGGAAGTTAGAGGAAAAGCCACGAATGTTGAAGACATTAATAGTAAGAGTAGAAGTTAGTGGTCCAGTACATTTTGGTTAGTCATTGCCACGGGTTACACCTATGGGGCATTTGTGCCCCCCCCCCCCCCCCCCCCCCCCCGGGGGACTCCGAGGCGGGTTGTGGTTGCATCATAATTCTTTACTAGCAAGGTAGTGTAATATGTAAGGTGTTTGTAGTATAATGTATTGATAGGAGGAGATGGTGTTTTGGTGAGCAGGCTGGGGTTGCCCTCAATATTGATGTGGCACAGAAAGGATCAGTTAGGGAGGCCAGATGGTGAAACATGAGTTCCAGCTGTCCTTACCTGCCACAAAGCACTCCCTGGGAGTACCTCCCTGTTCGGCTGGTGCCTACAGCCTTCTCCTAGCACTTCTGGAGGTGGGATTCCCAGTCCCAGCCTCCAGGGGCTATCTGCAACACAAAGTGACAGGTGGTCGGGTCGTCCCATCCCTACGCCAATATCCATACATCCGAGATGTCCCGTAACAGAGTGAATGATTTATGAAACGACAGATGGATCGACATTTTAAATGATTGAGGTAACTGTGTCAATGATGATACATATAAGTATCAAAGGGCCTCCATCTCTCACACACAGAATATATACATTGTATATAATTATGAAGTTTCAATCAAATTTTAAGCAACCTTGACTGATATGACACAACCAGTGAAGCATACCTGTATCTACAACATGCATCGATCCTTAATGAGAAGCGTGTGACTTACTTTTATAGTTTATAGGCAAGTACTGTATTACACTAAAAAAAAATCCCACGTCATTATATTTCACCGTCCTTTTATATAATATTGAACTTATCTTGTTTTCCATCTCAAGATCTTCTGCCCCTCTTCCTCCGCTTTTCTTACTTTCCTGCATTGTCCTCTAGTTCATCTCTTTTTTGTTCAACTTCTTAAAATTGCCATTCAACACTCCCATTCCTATTCTGTCCAACTCTCTAACCAAAGACGGAACCGATTTTCCCAGTATGTTTTCTACTCAGCAACTAAAATATGGAACTCTCTCCCTCAATCCGGCTAAACAGCTTTAAACTCTGTGTGTCAAGATATTTGTACTCTAACGTACCTTAAATTTGGTCTAGTTATAGGTTGCTTTGTCTTTTGCTTCCTTCATGCACATACACAACACTAATAAATATATATAAATAATGTCCCTCTCTTCCCTACGTTACGTCTCCTTATTAGCTGTTTTGTTTGATGTGTTTTTTATCTGGTGTATGTTCGTTACCTCAGGTTCGTTCTCTCTCTGTTCCTTGTTTTAGCGGAGCAGATAACTGCAAATTTCAGGAAAATCGTTCATTTCCGGAAACAAGCACCAAATTTGGCACACAACTCCATGGGTATTGCTCTTTTGATAAAACCTGTAAGCCACCTAAAAATTCAAGATGGCGGCCATTTTTCAAGATGGCCGCCATTGAATATACAGAAATATTGCATTTCGCAATAAAATCGCAAAGACTTGTCCTATTTGAATGATCTTGGTGTCAAATCATACATTTTTCACTATGTAGAATCCGAATTTGGAATCCTGGACTTACTCACTAGCTTCCTTGTACCATTATATCAGTCCCGGAATCCTAATATTCTGCTAAATTAGAGGTTCATGTTACGTCTGACTCGGCTAAAATGCATGGTAGTGTATATCGTAGTAGTGTTAGAGGTTTAGTATGTGTAGCATCTTCCTGTACGAGGTTTCCAAACTGGACATGACACGATGCGGTGGGGGGGGGGGGGGGGGGACGTTGAGAGACTTGCAGTGGAAGGTGTAGAGTAGTAGGTCAGCCCACCATGCTTCACAGAAGAGAGGAAAGCCATTTGAGGTCAGCATTACATAACTTTTGCCTCTGCTGCGAGATCAGGCCCACTCGGTTGCTACAGTCAAGCATGTGATGGACAAGATCAAGGAGATAGTTGCATTTCTGAACCCCGGTCAGGTGCCAGTCATTGCTGCTGACCAGCCAATATATGCAGTAGCCAAGCAGGTCCAGTGGCACTGGCCTGAAATCTACGGTGAGGACAAGTTCGTCATAATGTTCGGAGGCTGGCATATTGAGATGGCGGCACTGAAGTCCATTGGAACTCTACTCCAGGACAGTGGTTGGACAGGAGCCCTCTTGGAGGCAGGGATAGCATCTCCTGGGACAGCAGATTCATTTCTGACAGCTTCGAGCATCACTAAGACACGACAGATGCACCAGATAACAGCATGCAGTCTGTACAAGCTTCTGAAGGCAGCCCACACGGACTACTCGAAAGAGACAGATGAACAACCCGAAGAGGTGCCTAGCTTCGAAACTTGGTGTGAGCATCGCAAACTGCAAAGTCCCCAGTTTCATTTCTGGTATATGGTGCTGTCAATGGAACTGGTGATCCTCTTGTTGATCCGATCATTCAGGGAAGCCAACTTCTTCCTGTACTGTCAGTCACTGGCTGAGCTGATACCATACTTCTTTGCCAACAACAATGTAAACTATGCACGGTGGCTTCCGATCCACTACAGAGACATGGTGACCCTGGAACAGAAGCATCCTCAGCTGGCTCAGGAGTTCCAGAGTGGAAACTTTGTTGTACACAAATCGAGCCGACAGTTCTCAGCAATGGCTATTGACCAAGCTCACGAGCAGGCCAACGCTGTCATCAAGGCAGACGGGGTGTGATTGGCGTGACTGAAGACCCATCAGCACTGAGAAGATGGATGATAGCTGGTCCTCAAGTCAGCCACTTGGTTGCACAGTATGAGGCAGCATGTGGGACCAAAGAGGGTACTGAACACACCAGCCACCATGAGGAGACAGAACGAGCACAAAGAGTGTTCCTTGAGAAAGTAGAAAAGCTCTCACAAGCCATGACAGATATGTGCAATCCTTTCCAGGAGGAGAGTCGGGACCTGCTTTCGCTTGATACAAAGGATACTGCTCACCACACTGCCGCCGAGCTGATTGGCACACACCTTGAGAAAGGCAAGGTCCGTTTCCAGGAGTTTATGAAGGGACTGGAAGGGAAAGAAGAATCCACCTTCTATGAACCAATCAAGAGAACAGGGTTGACTTTTTCCGACAGGTACCAGACTCTGTTGACTCTTCAAAGAAAAAAGTGCTGAAGGAAGACTGTCAACTGTTCTCCAAGCTGTTCATATCATGCCAGAGCAGAGATTGTGACTTGAAGGAGTTCTTCCATCATGAGAACCAGTCACATCCTGCTGCCCTCAGTGATGGTGGAAAGCTCCACACCAGTCAGAAATCCCCCCTCACTATCATTCTTCAGAGCCAAGTTACAACCCCTGAGGCAGAGCCAGACGCCGACACCATCATCATTGATGGTGCAGCGTTGGTGAACAGTCTGCCCCCACGGAGTTCAAAGACATTCGAAGAGTACGCAATGCTCGATGTCCTTCCTAGAATACAAGCATACTCTACCAAGTACAAGAGAACAGACATTGTGTTTGATGTCTCCCTCAAACTTGCGAAACTTCCTGAGAGAAAATGATAACAAAGCCGAGCTGTTCAACTTTCTGGCTGATTAGATTGCACGTGTGGCCACACCAAATGTGGTCATTGTGACCAAGGAAGAAGATGCTGTCAGCAACCGCACTATCAATCTGGCTGGGGTGGCACCGTGCAGTCATGAAGAAGCTGACACGCGGATCTTTGTGCATGCCAGGCATGCAACAGAAGCAGGCAGCAAAGTCATCATGGTCAAAGCCAGCGATGACACAGATGTTGTCGTCATCGCAGTCAGTGTTCTGCAGGCACTTCAGGAGCTAGGTCTGCAGCAGTTGTGGGTTGCCTTTGGCCAAGGACAGAACCTGAGGTGGGTTCCTGTACATGACTTGTGTTGCACTCTTGCAGAAAAGAGCAAAGGGATGCTCTTCTTCCATGCCTTCACTAGCTGCGATGTCGTTTCAGCATTCCGTGGCAAAGGGAAGAAGTCTGCTTGGCAAACCTGGGATGTTTGTGAAGAGCTTCCGGTGTCTTCAGCAAACTCAGCCAGTACCCACCGGTAGTTGATGATGAAGACCGGGAGACCTTGGAGAAGTTCGTGGTCATGATGTACGACAGATCCAGCACAGCTGAAGGTGTCGATGATGCGAGGTTGGACATATTTGCTCGGAAGCAGAGGCCGTACGAAGCCATTCCTCCAACCCGAGCAGCACTGAAGCAGCATGTGAAGCGTGCTGCCTACCAGGCGGGCTGCATCTGGAGTCCGTCAACAGTACGTCAACCAGAAACGCAGACTCCTGCCAACTGGGGCTGGACCAAGAAAGGAGATCTGTGGCAGATCGTTTGGACAGAGCTCCCACCCATTGCACAGAGTTGCCAGCAGCTGACCAAGTGTGGATGGAAGTCGGAATGCTGCGGTCGATACAAATGCTACTGCTTTGGTCTGACCTGCACGGCAATGTGCAGCTGCAGATGCGAGGTTTAGAAGCGTTGTAGTATACTCATCCAGGCAGCAAGACAATAAGTGACAAACAAGTATAGGCCTACTGCCTACATGTACATCCAATAATATATCGGACTGATGGTGCCTATGATATGGGCAGTTTTTACCCTAATTATGATTTCGGGACTGATAATATGGTACAAGGAAGCTAGTGAGTAAGTCCATGGTTCCAAATTGGGATTCTACATAGTGAAAAATTTATGATTTGACACCAAGATCATTCAAATAGGACAAGTCTTTGCGATTTTATTGCGAAATGCAATGTTTCTGTAAATTCAATCGCGGCCATCTTGAAAAATGGCCGCCATCTTGAATTTTTAGGTGGCTAACGGGTTTTATCAAAACAGCAATCCCCAAGGAGTATGTGTGCCAATTTTGGTGCTTGTTTCCAGAAATAAACGATTATTCCAGTTATCTGCCCCACTATTTGGCCTCTTTCATCGTACTGTACTATGTGTTCATTCATATTTCGGCTCTAAGTTCATATCGTATTTGTTTTCTGCTCATGCCCATTTCCTATTCTTTCCACTTTATTGTGTGTCTGTTGATGTTCCACATATGCTTTCCTGCTACGAATGTTTATGATTGTAGTCCATCAAACCGTGGGAGAGTGAGAGAGAGAGAGAGAGAGAGAAAAAAAGTTAACTACTGTATGCTAATGAAGCTGTTGAGTGGACCCTGCTGCCTCCCATCAACACTTAATTAACAGGTGAAATTTGTAACACTACGACGCATAGCCAAAAAAGTTAATTAAGCAAAGTAAAAAGACCCTGGAGTTACATGTTGCGAATCAAAGTAAAACAAACCCGAAAGAATTCTATAGTTATATCAGAAAGAAAAAAGTAATTACTTCAACTGTTGGACCATTAGTCTATGAACATGGAGAATACACCAAAGACGAAGTACAAATAAATAATGCCCTCAATACCTTCTTTGCATCAGTTTTTACAACAGAAGACCTCAGTGATATCCCTACACCATCGCCGATTCACATTGATAATTCAGATGTTCTAAGCAATATCATCGTTACAGAGAGAGAAGTATTGAATTGTTTAGATAAACTCAAAGTAAATAAAACGCCTGGACCTGATACAATCTCACCTAGAGTTCTAAATGAAGCTAAGGATGAGCTCTCCAAACCACTGACATTGTTATTCAATAAATCCTCGCAGTCTGGAACTATGCCTGATCAGTGGAAGCTAGCCAACGTAACACTGATATTAAAAAAAGGCAGCAAATCCCTGGATAGGCCACTTTTCTCTCACCAGACAATTGTCGGCTTGAGTGTTAAGAAACCTCTTAGACTTCTTCCACAATATCCTCAACCTCTACGATGAGAGTAAAGCTGTAGATATTATATACCTTGATTTTCAAAAGGCCTTTGACAAATTTCCCCACCAACGTTTACTGCTAAAACTAAAAGCGCATGGAATACAAGACGATGTGTTGAAATGGATAGAAAATTGGCTCAGCGACAGAAAGCAAAGAGTAGTCATAAACGGTAAGGCATCTAAGTGGACCAATGTAAGTAGCGGGGTACCCCAGGGATCGGTACTAGGACCAATTTTCTTTCTAATTTACATCAACAACATAGATGAGGGTCTCACCTATACAATCTCAAAATTTGCTGACGATACAACAATTGAAAATAGCGTACTATCAAAAGAACAAGTTGACGATATGCAACACAATCTAGATAAGTTGTCATGTTGGGCCCAAATTTGGCAAATGAGTTTCAATACAGACAAATGTAAAGTACTACATATCGGATGCCAAAATGAAAACGCAAACTATTCGATGAATGGCACTCAGCTTTAGAATGTAAACAGAGAAATCGATCTGGGAGTAACAATATCGAGTAACCTAAAACCGAGTCAACAATGTTCAGAAGTTGTAAAGAAGGCAAACAAAATAATTGGCTTTATAGGCAGGTCATTTGAGCATAAATCCAAAGACGTTATCCTAACCCTTAACAATTCCTTAGTCCGCCCTCTTCTGGAATATTGCGTTCAATCCTAGTGCCCTTATTGAGTTGTCAACTTGTGGAATGGGCTTCCCCGAGACGTTATAGACTGCAGCACCGTTAATTCATTTAAACTTCGCCTAGACAAATATCTCGCATCAAACCTGCGACTGACTGCGTTTGTAAAAAAATAAACTTTATTTTACCCCCCCCCCCCCCTCTCAGTTACTAACCCATCTGTCCCCTACTAACTTCCTAATCCTGCCACAAATATTTCCCTTTCCAATGTTCCCTTACCCACTCTAAACCACTGTTGGGAGACTTGATCCTCAGTGTTTTGGAGGACAAGCAGCCTAGAAGGGTCACTGGACCTGTTGTTGTTTGATTTCCTTTGTATTCCTTTGTACTTAAAGTTAATGACTGTGTGTGTGTGTGTGTGTATGTGGCGAGAGAGAGGGAGGGGATAGACCTACACACGATCTATTTAACAGTTACTAACGAATATTACTTGTGTCAATAAATACAGTTTGTTAGTATTTTACACATACACAATTATAATAACAGCTGCTTATGATCGCTATACTCTCCTAAGCTGAACTATTATAACTATTTTTAAGAGACATTGATTTGAGGAAGGAAACAAAGACAAAACAGTTTAGGTCCGTGTGCCTAATTGCTTCCACCATTCATAAAATGTTTGAAACAATTTGATGTAAATGGTTGTAACTCCAAGGCATCAATGCATTTTGATAAGGGGAAGTTCTACATTGTGAATTAATTGGTATTTCCAGCTGCCCTGTATTGCAGGAAATATGCTGATAGGTGGTAAAATTGAAGCAAGTTCTTTGGAATATTTGCCGGGAAAATATCTGTAGAAAATGCGAGAAATGTACCACCTCTTCATACCAACTCTTCACAGGGTTGTTATTAAATGTAATACCTTTATTATTAATTGTGTCAATTATTATGTTCTCTCCACTAACCAACTTTACTCCTAAACTTCATATCAGATCCATCAAACTACAGACCAATAGCTATAACTTCCACTCTTGGTAAAGTCTTTGAAATTATATTAAATAATCACATAATTAAGCATCTTGAGAATAATAAATTAATCAGTGATAGGCAATATAGTTTTAGACGATGTCGATCAACTGCAGACATGCTTTGCCTTCTTACGCATCAAATCAACCAAGCTACAGACCAACATGGTGAAACACATACAATAGCACTGGATATATCAAAGGCATTTGATAGAGTCTGGCATCAATCCTTATTGTCGAAGATGTCACACTACGGCCTTGCATCATTAGTTCCACTAATTTCTTCTTATCTTCATAACAGAAAAATATGTGTAATGGTAGATGGCCTTTATTCTCAATTTCACTCAATAAATGCTGGTGTTCCCCAGGGATCAGTTTTGGCCCCAATTCTGTTCCTCATTCATATCAATTATCTCATATCTACCACTCATAATCCAATACATTCCTACGCAGATGACTCAACACTCCACAGTTCCTTCACATTTACCAATTCTTTCACCCAACCCGATCTTATAAATTCAAAAATAAACACTGCAATTTCTCTGAACCAGGACCTTTCTAGAATTAAAGAATGGGGACAAAAGAATCTAGTTTCCTTTAATGCACAGAAAACCAAGTACATTCAATTTTCTAACCGACAGAATCTCACTGAATCCCATATATTTTTTAATGATGTAAATATTCCCACTTCCCCTAGTATTGACATTCTCGGTGTAACATTAACTACTAACTTGAGCTGGACACATTATGATAGAAGCATTGCTAAGAATGCCTCTAAAAAACTGGGACTCCTGTACAGAGTTCGAGAATTCTTCACTGACGAGCAGTTGGCCGTGATATATAAAAGTCATGTGCGTTCTCAGATGGATTACTGTTCACCTCTGTGGGGTGGAAGTGGAGTGGTTGCATTGAGGCAGTTGGACAAAATTCAAAATAAAGATATTAGATTAATCAATAACCCTGCAATCACACAGGACCTTCCTACATTATCCATACAAAGAAACGTTGCATCCCTTGCATTATTCTACAGATATTTTCACAGCAATTGTTCCGAGGAACTTGCTTCAATTGTGCCGCCTCTCCACATCTTTCCCCGTAGAACTAGGGCAGCTGAGAGCGCCCATGAATTTACACTTTCTCCTCCACAATGCAGGACTTCTGCTTATCAGAATTCATTTATCCCCAGAGCTACTATTATTTGGAATTCACTTCCCTCGAATTGCTTTCCACAAGCTTACAATCTACAAATGTTTAAATCCAGTTGTTACAAACATTTTATGAATGGAGGATGCCTTTAGGCACATGGACCTTTTTGTTTTATCTGTGTTTTTCCTTCCTCCGTTCATTGTCTCTTAAAAAAAAAAAAAAAAAAAAAAAATCGAAAATGTGTGAATAATCATTACG
Organism: Paralithodes platypus; assembly: GCA_032716605.1. NCBI lineage: Eukaryota > Metazoa > Arthropoda > Malacostraca > Decapoda > Lithodidae > Paralithodes > Paralithodes platypus. Next base: position 4,010,655 of record CM064515.1, read on the forward strand.
TCAATTAGAGGAATTGGGCCAAGAAATGGGCCCAAATTAGAGTATGTATTAAGATTAGCCTATGCATGTTTAATTTAGGCGAATAGTCTTGTTAAATTTGAATAGAGCTATGGTTGTCGAATTGGGCTGAAAGATATAGTACAGCACTGAAATTGGGCTGAGTGGTTGAATTGTACTAAATCCTTATTTAAGTAGCATACAACCAAATAGTATAGTCAAAATTAATTAAACACGTCTTATGTCCAGTTTATGAGGGATATATTTAACCCATTCACATCGGCGAACTATGTTTACCCTTTCTAACCATGATTTGTTTTATTCATATTTGTGTATTTATTATAATGTGTGAAGTTCCGTCTATTTAATACAAAAGCCCTATTCAAAATTTAACTAGACTATTCGCCTTAATTCAACATACATGAGCTAATCTTAATACATACTCTAATTTGGGCCCATTTCTTGGCCCAATTCCTCTAATTGACGTAATGATTATTCACACATGTTCAATGTTCAGCCTGATATGACTGATATTGACACAATTAATAATAAAGCTATTACATTTAATAACAACCCTGCGAAGAGGTGATACATCTCTTGCATTTTTCTACAAATATTTTCACGGCAAATATTCCAAGAAACAGCAAATGTGTTCACTCTTTTAACTTTGATGGAGGCACCTGTTACAGGCGACTTTGCCTTTTGTCTCCTTCATACACATACACAAATGAAAGAACACAAACTGTACTGAAAGGTTGCGATCTCTAGAAAATTAATGATGTTTTGCATCACACAAATATTAAATTATGATACACTACATCAGTAATGTTAGTTATCTGTGTTGGTCGTTCTAACCTAAAGTTTGTATAACAATGAAATATAATTTAATAAAATACTGGAGTTGCTTAATTGAATGTTCAAATAACATTAATATTCTTAAGTTCGTTACAATCAGTAGGCTTTAACAAAATTGAGTTAGGATTAACATCAGGCATAAAATGAGAACATTATCTATTACATATATTATACTGTAGGTATCGACTCACAAAGGTTTGATCCAATATTAACAACATATTTGTTAAAACCATCCGCAATAACTCTATCATTCTGAACAATATTACCATAAATTAAAAACTTACTATTTTGTCTATTTTTTTTTATTTTATAATCTCCTTAATTAATTCCATACTATACAGTACATAATTGGCAGTATCCTTATTATCCCTTAACTGGCGGCGCGCAACATATGTCGAGTGAAATAAATTTGGACTATGTGGCGGTGCACGACAGCTGTCGAGTGCCATTATCAGCACGTAATGTTGCTGACAGAGATAGCTGAGCGGTGGGACAAGGGTAGTAACCTTATGACCGCTCCCCACGACCACTGTGGACCTACTGAACTGTATTCCACCCTTCTCCCCCCTTTCTTACTCGCTACACAAGGAATTATGTACGGAAATTACCTTATTTTAGGGTTTTTGCAGTCGTGTTGCACGATCGTTGCAAGAGAACCAGCAGTCGTACAAGGATGGTTCGGGTGTCATTGGAAAGCTCTGTTTACGCCCTTTCAGGGATGGATAGATACTTGTTTTACGCTCTGGGTCTTGTTTATGCATGAAAATGAGCACGGAAACAACCCTATTTAGGGTAAAAAAAAAAACGCTCATAAGGCGTTAAACACACATATTACAAACATCATATTTATGTCATATTTAATGTAATTGTACTAATGCATGTATTGACTAAAGGGATGTGTTATGATGACACAGTCTGTTTAATTGAAGTAATTCACCATGTAATATAATCAGTGCTAATAGTGTTTATAATTACCAAGGAACAAACATTAGCACACATCTAGTATATGTTAAATGGATGATGTTATTCTATAATATAGTATCCTCTGTTTCAGCCAATTAAGCAAAGACTATGTCACACAAACGCTTTTTCCGTCAATTGTCGATGAAAACGTTTTTGTTTGTCGTACTACGTATCGTATTGAGATCTACACCTATGATTCAGTATAGGAGACTAATATAATATATAACATTAATTCAAAAGACGCCAGACCGCAATTGTTAGACACAAATGAAAGAACAATTGCTTATGTGACACTGGCTTTTAACTACAAAGTCTTTCCAATCCAACCTGCAATTTGTGACAAGGTTTTGCACTTTCAGTATTGGTCATGGTTGGTGATGGAGGGCGGAAGATTAGAGAGGGAAGGTGGAATAGTTAATTAAGGAGAGTGATGGTAGGGAGATAAGGGAAGGAAATGTATAAATGGAATAGAAAGTAAAATTTGAAATCAATTTGATCTGCTTTCATTCACGATTTACATTTACTGTACACCTTATCATAGTCTTAAATTGTATTATCTGTATCTACATTATATCTAACTCTCTCATGTCCAGCCGGGTATTTAGTAAGTCATGTTAATTACCTCCATCCATCCTCTGGCACCCCCTTCTTCTTTCACCTTATTTTGCTTACCTTTTTCTTCTGCTCATCTTTCTGGTCACATTTGTTCTTTGTTCAATACGTCATATAACTTCCTTTAGCTTCAGCTCATTATATTCCTATGGTATTCGTCTATCATGTTAGTTTGTTATAATTGGAAGTTGATTAATCTGTCTGCATTCACAGTAATATATATTATAATCAAGTTTTGTTCTTCAATCAGTGTTTAATGTTTAATGTTTGTTTTCCGAATCTAGGTGTTCGCGTATATATCATATTTTAGTTTCTTACTATTTGTCGTCTTACACATGACCTCCATCTGGTGTGATTATTTCTTATGTACTATGGGTTTCAGAGGCCGTGTTACATCGTTTTTCGGGAATAACTTATTACCAAACAGTTGGATCAGTATGATATTTTGACACAGCTTTTGTCACACCGTGCCCTAATTTCCCTCAAATTGTGTATTACCAAAAGTGTAGAAATAAGCCACTTGTACCTGTGTCATGAGGGTAAAGTCACACATTAATGACGAAGAAACGGACGAGGCTACCTTGGCTTACCTGTGAGAACCACCAAACCATTATTGCTCCACCATCAAACACGGTAGTTATCAGTTACCACTCAACCCTATTATCGCTTTTAAATTCAAGTTACCTGTCAATATCATGTATAAATATAAAAAAATACATACTTTTTGTATATTTATACTCGACATTGACAGATAACTTGAATTTAAAGGAGATAATAGGGTTGGGTGGTGGCTAATAACTACCGTGTTTGATGGGGGAGCAATAATGTTTTGGTGGTTCTCACAGGTAAGCCAACGGTAGCCTCGTCCGTTTCTTCGTCATTATTGTGCGACTCTAACCTCGTGACACAGGGACAAGTGGCTTATTTCTACACTTTTGGTAATGCACAATACTGACGAAAATTAGGGCACGGTGTGACAAAAGTTGTGTCAAAATATCATACTGATCCAACTGTTTGTTAATAAGTTATTCCCGAAAAACTATGTAACACGGCCTCTGAAACCCATAGCTTCCTACAATTTTGTGAATAAGAGTGATTTTGTGTCACTAATCTTTTTCACCACAAATCTTCTCGGGTTTTAATGCATTGCTATATCCGTTCGTGAGCATTATCTAGTATTGTCTTGTTTGTTTACCGACACATTTTCGTTAGTTGTTATTATTTGTACTCCCTTTTCCATTTATTTTGGCCAATCATTTCGCCGTTGCCTTCATGTGACCCCACGTTCGCTTAAATAACGAGATATTTTTGTGTTTGTGTTGAAGAATGATCGAAATACTATTAATTCTTTATTTAATGGAGTGGTCTTTCTCACCCTTACCTGACCTTACTGGTGTAGTAACTCAGCCACCACCACATCCTCCCCGCCCCTCATAAATCACAGGGGAAGTAGTTAGTTTGGCCCAGACAGGTTGGTAAGTATTTATTATGTACTTACTTTGCTCAATGTACAGTTGTCCACATAACTTATGTTCCTCTACGTTATCAAATTCATAGATTAATAATGTGTAGGCTTGAATTATGAGTGTTGTTTTATTAGGTAGTGACATAGACTACAGTAGATCTGGACTTGACACGAAAATGGAACTTTGCAGTCAGGGACCCAAAATCGGACAACAAACCCCGAAGTTCGAACCTCGAAACCGCGAATATGTGATTTTATCGTGGTTTCCAGGTTCGAACTTGAGGGTTCGTTCGCCGAATTTGGGTCCCTTACTGCAAAGTTCCATTTTCGTGTCAAGTACAGATCTACTGTAGTCTATGGTAGTGGTTAACTAATCTAATTAGTCAGCTGATAGTTTTAAGAAACCACATTCGCAGTTCATGCATGGTTTTTAATTACTTAATTAGTTTGTTCTATCCAACAACCAACTCTACTCCTAAAATCGGTTAATGAAATATTACAAACATATGTGGCAGTCCGTGGATTCGAACCCAGGACGCTCACACAGAAAATCAACACCTTATGCATTGCACCACGAAGACAGTTAAAGAATGGTGGACACTGCCTACGATTTATTATGCAACTTCGAATCCTGCATATCAATCTAAGCATGTACACACATCCCAACTGCAACTCACGTAGGCTATGCATATGTGAATGGAAAGAGCAATTAATGGGGCCTTAACCACTAGGAAGTCCTCTCGATAAATTACTCCTTAACCAATATAAATTATTATGTTCTATCCAACAACCAACTCTACTCCTAAAATCGATTAATGAAATATTACAAACACATGTGGCAGTCCGTGGATTCGATCCCAGGACGCTCACACAGAAAATCAACACCTTATGCATTGCGCCACGAAGATAGTTAAAGCATGGTGGACACTGCTTACGATTTATTATGCAACTTCGAATCCTGCATACCAATCTAAGCATGTACACACATCCCAACTGCAACTCACGTAGGCTATGCATATGTGAATGGAAAGAACAATTAATGGGGCCTTAACCACTAGGGAAGGCCTCTCGATAAATTACTCCTGAACCAATATCAATTATTATGTTCTATCCAACAACCAACTCTACTCCTAAAATCGATTAATGAAATATTACAAACACATGTGGCAGTCCGTGGATTCGAACCCAGGACGCTCATACCGAAAATCAACACCTTATGCATTGCGCCACGAAGACAGTTAAAGAATGGTGGACACTGCCTACGAGTTATTATGCAACTTCGAATCCTGCATATCAATCTAAGCATGTACACACATCCCAACTGCAACTCACGTATGCTATGCTTAAATAAGATCACGACGAGGACCGGAATTCATGTGATGGCCAAATGTACAGGATATTTAGTTATCCCTGTAAACCAAATGTTGTGACAATTTTGAGACTTATTTTTCGAAAAATCGACCCCGTAGTTGCATTTGATAACAGTAGACAAACCAAGTAATATGTCTACTACCACATGCTCGTAATTCGAAGCTGATACTTAGTTACAAGATATACGAGTATTTGGACTTTAATTTTTGTTTTTAAAGCAGTAAATATAATAAACAGAAAGAGGGAAGAGAGTACAAATATAGAAGCACAAATGGTAAGTGATAATGAGAGAGATATTTGTGTACCTAACTCTAGAAATGCCTGTGTAATAAATAAAACCCTACTGAAATTAATCATGTCTGTGTTACTAGTTAAAATTAGTAACACATTCGAAGGCTTCGCAATATTCAACCAGTAGCATAGATAATATAAATATAATGGCACATCAATAGTCCTGACTCTAAGCTCACAAAACAGTAATAGTAATATAATAGTAATATAGTAATATAAGGGGACTTCACTCTAACATCAATTCTGTACACCAATTTCTTCAAGCAGAATCCCCTACTCTCCTTTTTTTGACAGAGACTCAAGTAACATCCACATCTGACACGTCTAGATTTAATTTTCCAGGTTATCAACTGCTCCAAAATTTCAGACCTAAAGGAGGTGTATGTTGCTTCGCAAAATCTGAAATTGCCCTGGAGGAGGTTACTAGTTTCAATTGTCCCTATTTTGATTATTCTATATACAAATTAATTTCTGCTGGTAAATTTAAATACATATGTTGCATCTACCGTTCCCCAAATACTCCTCCAGAGCAAAGTCTTTTTGATTCTCTGTCCTCACAACTCAGTGTCCTCAACTTAAATGCTTCTTCTGAAATCACTGTGTTGGGTGATTTTAATGTCCATAATGTTGAATGGCTCACTCATTCAGCCAGGACTGATGATGCTGGTCTTGAATGTGAGCTATTTGCAGACTCATTTAATCTCACTCAACTAGTCAACCAACCCACCCGTGTACCAGATAATCCTAATCATAATTCCCACCTACTGGACTTATTTTTAACAACCAATTCAGAAAATTATGATGTTACAGTGAGGTCCCCGCTTGGATCTTCTGATCACTGTCTGATACAGGCCACCTGTCTATCACCTACCACACCTTCCCACTCTGAACCTGTTTTGGTGACTAAATGGCATTACGATAGGGCAGACTGGGAGGGTCTTCAAGGTTTCTTTATTGATATTCCCTGGACCTCTTTCTTTTCTAATGATGCACACTCCACCTTGAGCCACATACAAGATTTTGTAAACATTGGAATGGAAACTTTTATTCCTCATCAAAAGTACAGTAAAAGATCTAATTCACCTAAATGGTTTGACCATAATTGTGCTAGAGTAACTGAACAAAAAGCAATAGCCTACAATGCATACACAAGATCAAAAACACATGAAGCCTTTAATTACTTTAGAAACATCAGAAATCATGCCAAAACTGTATTAAACCTAACTAAATCAAACTTTCTCCACAAGCAGGCAAATAAACTTCTAAATAATCCAAATGATAACAAAATATTTTGGTCTACTCTTAACTCATTTAAATCCAACTTCACTACTGCTTCATCCATTCCACCATTAAAATCTCCGACTGGCAATCTTGTAAGTGACCCACGAGGAAAAGCTAACCTTCTTGCGGATATTTTCTCCACCAACTCAACCTTAGATGAAATAAATCAAGATGTCCCTGTACTTAATTTTAATTCGCCAGAAATTCCCTCACTTAAGATCCACACCAGACATGTCAAAACTATTTTGCAGAATCTCTCGGTAGATAAGGCTCCTGGTCCAGATGAAATTCCTCCAATAGTACTTAAGAATTGCTCCTTGGTGCTCGCTCCTGTATTGGCAAAATTTTTCCGTCTGTGTACTCATACCTCATGCTTCCCAGTACCCTGGAAAGAAGCAAACATCCATCCAGTTCCTAAAAAAGGTGCCTCTTCAGATCCATCAAACTACAGACCAATAGCTATAACTTCCACTCTTGGTAAAGTCTTTGAAATTATATTAAATAATCACATAATTAAGCATCTTGAGAATAATAAATTAATCAGTGATAGGCAATATGGTTTTAGACGATGTCGATCAACTGCAGACATGCTATGCCTTCTTACGCATCAAATCAACCAAGCTACAGACCAACATGGTGAAACACATACAATAGCACTGGATATATCAAAGGCATTTGATAGAGTCTGGCATCAATCCTTATTGTCGAAGATGTCACACTACGGCCTTGCATCATTAGTTCCACTAATTTCTTCTTATCTTCATAACAGAAAAATACGTGTAATGGTAGATGGCCTTTATTCTCAATTTCACTCAATAAATGCTGGTGTTCCCCAGGGATCAGTTTTGGCCCCAATTCTGTTCCTCATTCATATCAATGATCTCATATCTACCACTCATAATCCAATACATTCCTACGCAGATGACTCAACACTCCACAGTTCCTTCACATTTACCAATTCTTTCACCCAACCCGATCTTATAAATTCAAAAATAAACACTGCAATTTCTCTGAACCAGGACCTTTCTAGAATTGATGGATGGGGACAAAAGAATCTAGTTTCCTTTAATGCACAGAAAACCAAGTACATTCAATTTTCTAACCGACAGAATCTCACTGACTCCCATATATTTTTTAATGATGTAAATATTCCCACTTCCCCTAGTATTGACATTCTCGGTGTAACATTAACTACTAACTTGAGCTGGACACATTATGTTAGAAGCATTGCTAAGAATGCCTCTAAAAAACTGGGACTCCTGTACAGAGTTCGAGAATTCTTCACTGACGAGCAGTTGGCCGTGATATATAAAAGTCATGTGCGTTCTCAGATGGATTACTGTTCACCTCTGTGGGGTGGAAGTGGAGTGGTTGCATTGAGGCAGTTGGACAAAATTCAAAATAAAGCTATTAGATTAATCAATAACCCTGCAATCACACAGGACCTTCCTACATTATCCATACGAAGAAACGTTGCATCCCTTGCATTATTCTACAGATATTTTCACAGCAATTGTTCCGAGGAACTTGCTTCAATTGTGCCGCCTCTCCACATCTTTCCCCGTAGAACTAGGGCAGCTGAGAGCGCCCATGAATTTACACTTTCTCCTCCACAATGCAGAACTTCTGCTTATCAGAATTCATTTATCCCCAGAGCTACTACTCTTTGGAATTCACTTCCCTCGAATTGCTTTCCACAAACTTACAATCTACAAATGTTTAAATCCAGTTGTTACAAACATTTTATGAATGGAGGATGCCTTTAGGCACATGGACCTTTTTGTTTTATCTGTGTTTTTCCTTCCTCCGTTCATTGTCTCTTAAAAAAAAAAAAAAAAAAAAAATACTCACTCACACACACACACACAATTGAGCTTAGCAGAATAATCAGCTTAGATAGTTGCTTAAGGGGGTGTTTTTCCTTTCGCTCCATTTTTCTGTCAATCTCACAACCTTTAATACCATTTAGGTGTCGAATTCTTCTTTGCGAGCGATAGCGAGACTGCAATTTAAGGAAATTTGTCTTTCGGCCAGGGTATTTTTCTACCGGAAAATACACCAGTTTATCTCAAAGGGGATCATGGGGGTATTTGTTTAAGCTTGTTGGAGGTCAAGGGAGATAACTAAAGAGAAAACAAAATCCCCTTATGAAACATTTAACAAAACAAAGAGCCACACTGATACGACGTATTACTGTTAATTATCCGTATAAAATAGGTATTAGACAAAACAAAAAAATCTAGAATAGGGGATTACACATATAGTCAAACCGCAATACATCTTTGTACGCACCAGAAGACCCAAATAGTGTTATACTTAAACATGGGGGGGGGGGGAAGTCTCGATACCGACGATTTAATTACAGTAGAGTAACTGTCATCAACATTAATTTACCAGTTCAAATTTACACCACCAATTGGTATAAAATTAATTTAATAATGAACTGTATTTTAATTTAATTTATCTAACCATTGTCAGGCGTCTTGTTTCCCGAGAGGGTGGCCACAAATGAATCGCATATTTATTTTATTTCATAATATTTCAAGAGCGGCACATTACCTAACGAATAATCAAGAACAACGTATCTTAAGTAAATTATCGGTACGCTTGGAGAACATAACATTGATGAGAATGTGTGCCCCAGGGATATGAATGAGAGTCAGAGGACGATGAAAAGATAATTTGGAAAAGAGAAAATAACGATGATGTTATTCTGAAAACCATCTACTTCGTTCCACTCAATGAATCTCTTGCTCACATAAACTAACTACTTCATTGTAATCACGGTAATATAGCACAGATAGATAGATAGAATATACAATACATATATATATATATATATATATATATTTTGTTATGTTTATGGGCGAGGTGAAATGTCAAACAATAGGCCAACTTTAAATTTAAGACTGATGTCAAAACTTTCTCAAAATATCCATGTTCAAGGAAAACTATCATACCAATTCTTAGTTTAATTAAAATTAAGATTATAAAGACAAACAAATCAGTCTCTTCAGGACGAGAAAATAAGAATATATAATGCACTAAGATCATCAGAAAACATGACTGACTGATGGCTAGAGTAAAGATAGAAACAGACTGATAATGGATTGGAGGAATTTGGGACTTTGGAATGGAAGACTATTTGGAGGGTTAACTTGGAGGGTATTGGGGTGTGTAATAATAGGTGAAGAATAGATAGAAGTTAGAAATATAGTTAGAGAGTATAAGATTCTGGGGTCAACCAGAAGAAAACATGCAAGGACAAAATATTTATATATATATCTTTACTGAAGCAATGCAAGGTAAAATAGTTATATCACAAGCATTAATATTTTCTCAAGATTGCTGAAAATGGTTAATATCAGTTAATACTTAACCCGTACAGCCCCAGCGACGCGCCTGACGCGTCGGCGATGTATGTAACGCACAGCCCCAGAGACGCGCCTGGCGCGTCACCCTAATTGCGCCGACTGTAACCTCAGGTGTAGCCACTCAAGGGGGCTCAGATTTGTATGGGAACTGTGTACGTATCCCACGCAACCGTGCCGATTGTTGAAAACTCTCAAAGTCCACGTGCGTGCGCGCGAGCGCGCAATAACCTGTTTTTTTGGGATAATTGCCTTCAATTTTTTACTCTTGAAAAATCCGTTTTCGGGGGCTCTGTAGGACCATTTTTTAAGCTTTTTGAGCGGGTTTTCGTGGTTTTTCCTTCATTCCTAACCCATTCGCTATTGTTTCTGGAATAAAACCATTTTTTGAAAACCGGCCGGGTTCTCGTGCGCAAACATTACAAAACTAGCCGGGGCTCCACGGGTTAAGGAAATGCACACACTGTTAATAAAAGCAATACAATTAATGAAGACAATTATTTAAACTTGAGACTATTTCTTCTGAAAAATACAATAATAATACAAGCAATACAATAAGGGGTAACTAAATTAATCTGATCAAATTCACAAACTTGTAAACTAATCACAAATTAATTAATTTTTTACACTTGCAATATTAATAAATGCAATCAAAAGGAAATAACAAAATAATATGAATTTACAGAAAACTCAACGGTAATGAATTATTAACTGATAACTAGATAATACCTAACATCAATAATAGCCTATGATATGGGACACACTTATACAGTATATTCAACACTCAAATCCCAGGAACCAGCTTGCAGGTTGCTTCAAATCGTTTAAAAGTAGCCAGGAGAGATATGTCACTTCACTAGGTACAAAACACTATTTACAGGCAGGAGAGAGATGACATGCTAACAGCTGGTCAGTTGAATCTGGAGTCAACACTACAAGTACGCAGGGGGTATATATATATCCCACCAGAAATACTGGAAATTTCGACTGCTCTCGTGAATGCAATGACGCATGACTGGGAGAGAGAGGCTAGAGCCTGACAGGTCTGGAACTTGCGAGAAGCAAGCGCATCAAGGGGAAACTAAAATATGATACTAAACTGGCTTATATAATTAATAATAATACTGGATTACATAAAAATATATATATATTGATATGTTTGTGGGCGAGGTGAAATGACACAAACAATAGGCTAAATATGAGATTCAAGACTGATGACATAACCCTCCCCAAAACATCCAGGTTCAAGGAAAATACTAGAATACAAATTCTTACTTTAATACAATTAAGTATTATAAAGTAACAAAGAAAAATTAGTCTCTTCAGGACGAGAACTAAGAATATATAATGCACCAAGATTATCAGAAAATTACAAGGACAAAATAAATAACTATACACCCTACTGAAGCAATGCAAGGTACAAATAATTATATCACAAAAGAATTAATATTTTCTGATGATCACTGGAAGTGGTTAATAACTATTTAATAACTTCAGGAAATGCACACAATATTAATTAATGCAAGTATTTAAAGTACAGTAATAAACACTAAAGTATAACTTTAGAAAATACCTCCTTTAAATACAATACATAAGGGGTAACTAAATTAATCTGATCAAAATCACAAACTTGGAAACTAATCACAAATTAATTAATTCTTTACACTAATAAGCAACCAGAAGGGATAAAGAAATTATATTAATTCACAATAAACTTAATGACAATTAATTATTAACTGATCAATAGATACAATAATAATAATAACTAGGCTATGATATAATATATAGGTGACACTCTTATAGGCTATACTCAACACTCAGGAAAACACAGGTATGCAGACTGCTTTATCTATGAAGGTAGCAAGGAGAGATAATTGTGTCACTTCACAAGGTAAAAACACTATATACAAGAGAGAGATGTGATGCGTGTAGCTGGTAAGTCGATCTGGTTCCCCGAGGCAGGGAGCGGCGAGCATATATACTCGCAAAGAAAACAAAAACATTTGAAAACCCTCGCGAGGCACGTAGAGAGCTCACAGCCCAGCGCCCGCCCGAGATATGAACACGTGGAATGAATGACGCAATCTCACTCACACTACGTATCAAATGACACTCTCCAAAATGTGCACATTAACCCTATCATAATTGCACTTATTTATTATATATATTATTTTAATTCACATTACATAACACCTCCCCCCCTAAAGAAAGAAATGTACAGGAGAAATTTCTACTACTTTAAAACAACTAGGCTACAATCTAGACAAGCAATCTGCAAATCACACTTTCTTTCCCTTTAATATGCTTTATATCTAAAGGATATTCTTGAAGAAGCAGACTCCACCTTGTCAATCTCTGATTCTTATCTTTAAATTTACTAAGAAACTTCAGTGGGTTGTGATCAGTATAAATAACATTAGGATCTGGGCCTAAACACAAATATAAAGAAAAATATTGCAATCCCAAAATCAGAGCCAAAAGTTCCTTCTCAATAGTTGAATATTTTGTTGGGGGTGGAGTGAACTTCTTGCTGTAATAATATATAGGATGCTCAATACCTTGGTCATCCTCCTCCAACAAAACTGCCCCTGCTCTTGTATTACTAGCATCCACAGCCATTTTAAAGGATTTAGCAAAGTTAGGGGTGGAAAACACTGGCTGGCTTAACAGGATAGCTTTGAGTTTGCTGAAAGAGGATTCACATGCTTCATTCCACTCAAATGTAACACCCTTTTTCAGAAGATCTGTGAGTGGTGACACAAGGATTGAGAAATTTAGAACAAACTTGCGGTAGTATCCTACCATACCAAGAAATCTTTGCAATTCTTTCCTAGTCTTAGGTCTGGGAAGTACGTGTGGAGAGTGAGCAGAGCGAGTTCTTTGACCTGAATGTTGGTTTGAAACAGGGGTGTGTGATGTCCCCGTGGTTGTTTACTGTATATATGGATGGAGTTATGAAAGAAATACTATCAAGAGCAGTGGATGTTGGTGTATCGCTGAAAAGGGAGGGAATTGAGTGGAAGCTACCTATACTGCTGTTTGCGGATGATACAGTTCTGATGAGTGATAATGAATGGGAGTTGCAGGGTCTGGTAAATGAGTTTGGAACAGTGTGCGAAAAACGGAATTTGAAGGTAAATACGGGGAAGAGCAAGGTTATGGTCTTCGAAAGGGGTGAAGTCACAGAGTGTGAGGTGAAGCTGAACGGTCAGGCTATGGAGATCGTCAACTCTTTTAAGTATCTGGGCAGTGTGTTGAGTAAAGATGGGACTATGGATGAAGAGGTGCGGGAGAGGGTACAACAGGGGAAGAGGGTTGTAGGAACGCTAAAAGCAGTAACAAGAAATAGGGTGGTCAGTATGGAAGTGAAGAAGTCCTTGCATGACAGTGTGGTAATCCCGACACTGACTTACGGAAGCGAAGCATGGACGTTGGTTGAGAGACTCAGACCAAGAGTGAGAGCAGTGGAAATGAATTACTTAAGGAGTGCGTGCGGAGTTACATGGAGGGATAGACAGACTAATGAGGAAGTAAGAAGGAGGTGTGGTGTGGAGGTAGATGTGCTGGAAAGTGTGAAAAGGAACAACTTGAGATGGTTCGGCCATATGGAACGTATGGAAAGCGAGAGAATGACTAAGAGGGTGTATGAGAGCGAGGTGGAGGGACAGAGGGGGAGAGGTAGACCGAATATGAGGTGGAAGGATGGAGTGAGGAAGTACATGAACGAAGGTGGTGCTGGTTGGGGGGAGGGGCGTCGACTGACTGGGGACAGAGGTGCATGGGGGCGGTTCGTTCGTGGCCACCCCTTCGGGGATCACGGCGTCAGGCAATAGATAGATAGATAGATAGATAGGTCTGGGAAGATCACTTATCACCTGTACTTTTGCCCCTGGTGGCACAACTAGTCCATTACCAATCACATAACCAAGATACTGTACTTTAGCTTGACCGAATTCACACTTTGATAGATTGGCAACCAGATTAGCCTGAACCAAACGATCAAGAAAGTTACTGACATGGCATAGGTGATCTTTCCAGGTGTCACTAAAGATCAATACATCATCGATATACACAACACATCCTTCCAAACCCTCGGTTACAATGTTCATGAGTTTTTTAAATTTCGCAGGTATATTTTTCATACCAAATGGCATCACAGAACATGCAAAAGTCTTACCAAGAGTTACAAAACATGAGATATCCCTAGCACGCTGAGTCATAGGTACTTTGCCAATATCCCTTTAACAAGTCAAACTTACTGATGTACTGTGCCTTTCCAATCCTATCTATACAATCTTCCATGCAAGGTATTGGGAAGGTGTCTGTTTTGGTGATTTGGTTAACACGTCGATAGTCAATTAATACAGAGCCGTTGTGATCCACCTGGTTTAGGAACTAAGGTGACAGGAGAACTTCACTCACTTTGGCAGGGCTCAATCATCTTGTTGGTGAGTAGGTAGTCAATCTCCTTCTGGATCAGGGAAACCTTCAAGGGATTCACACGGTACGCTGGCAGCTTAATTGGCTTTGCATCTCCAACATCAACATCGTGCATCAAATTAGTTGTTCTTCCTGGAGTATCTCGGAACACTTGATGGTACTTCTGGAGTAGAGCTGTGAATTCCTGCCTCTCCTCAGGGGTTAGATGAGATAACTTAGTCTCCAGATCACTCATGATAGCAACATTCTGCCCCAGGCTATCACTCAAGTACATACTGCATTGGAGTGCCTCACTTTCGGGGTCTTGAGGAACAGCTACAGTGCAGACGGGTTTATCAGGGTCTCCTGTGGTACAATTTCAGCATGTTGACGTGACAAAGTTGTTTGCTCTTCCTACGATCTGGCGTGGCAATAACGTAGTTCACATCACTGGCTTTCTTCTCCACTGTGTACGGTCCACTAAACTTGGCTTGAAAAGGTTGTCCGTGGATTGACAGCAGAACTAGGACCTGATCACCTGGCTGAAACTGGCGTACTCTTCAGTTCTTGTCATACCATGTTTTCATCTTCTCCTGAGCAGTTCCCAAATTCTCTCGAGCGAGCTGGAACGCTGTTGATAAACGCTCCTTAAAGTTCGCCACATATTCCAGTAGGTTGACGTCATCCGATTCCGACAGCCATAACTCCTTTAACAACTTCATAGGACCTCTAACTTCATGCCCGAAGAGTAGTTCAAAAGGTGAGAAGCCTAGTGACTCATTTGGAGACTCTCTTGAAGCAAACAGCACAAAAGAAAGACCTTTATCTCACTTTTTCTTGTGTTCCAAGCAGTACTTCCTCAGCATAGATTTGAGTGTCTGATAATATCTCTCCAGAGCTCCCTGTGTTTGAGGATGATATGCAGAACACGTGATCTGTGTGATGCCCAACTCTTTCAAAGACTGCTTAAAAACATTGGACATAAAGTTGATCCCTTGTTCTGACTGTACCTCCTTAGGCAATCCAAATATGGTGAAGAACCCAAGCATTTCTTTCACTACATTCTTCGCCGAAATATTTCTGAGAGGGATAGCTTCAGGATAACGAGCAGCCATGTCAATGAGTGTCAGCAAATAAGAAAACCCTGAAGATGTCTTTGGAAGAGGTCCTACAATATTGCCAACACCAGAGTGAATGGCGTCTCAAAGGGAGGAATGGGAATGAGTGGTGCAACTTTCTCTTTTTGATTACACTTCCCCACTACTTGACAGGTGTGACAAGATTTGCAATACCTGGAAACATCCTTGAAAATACCTAGCCAGTAAAAATGCTTCAGAATACGGGCTGCTGTCTTCCTCACTCCCATGTGTCCTGCCAAACTGGAGTCATGAGCAACCCTAATGATATCCTGCCTACAAACTCGAGGGATGACAATTTGATGCACAACCTACCATTCACAGTCTGCTGATGATGTTGGGGTCTCCACTTTCTCATTAATACTCCTGACTTAAAATAGTAACAAGTAGAAGCACTGACTGACTCTTCCTCACTACAAGCAGAACTAGCTAAACCTTCCAACTCTGGGTCAGCCTGCTGCAACTCTACCAACTCACGAGGTGACAAATTATCCACACTGCGGGGAACTGCCTCATCCTCTGAATGGTTTAAAGTAGCAAGGAAAGTATCAGCCAAGAGAACATCATCATCTTCATCACCCTCTAAATCACTAGTAACTTTAGCTTTTGCTCTAGTGATGGCACATGCAGGAAACACATCAGAGGAGCCGTCCTCGACTCCAGCCACCGGCGCACTAGACAACCGATGAGCTGGACAAACCCTACCCCCAGCAATGTAGTTGCCAAGGAGAAAAGTCACACCAGACATAGGAAGTGTCTCAACCAATCCTACCATAACTGGACCTTGAACAAAATCAGACTCAAGATTCACTCTGCACAGAGGGACAGAAAAATAATTACTCCCTAAACCCTGCAACATCACAGTTTCACCAGAGAAATGATTAGAGCCTAAAACACTAGTCACTAGTAGGGATTGGCAAGCACCTGTGTCTCGTAAAATATTAACAGATTTCCTGTCACTGCCATTAAGTGAACTGACAAAACCATCAGACAGGAAATTTGCATAGGAACTCTTGAGAGTGTCACCCACATCACTGCTCAAAAGAGGAACTTTATCAGTATAGCTTACGTTACCCTTCAAAGCACTCAAAGCAGGTACAACAGAATTACTGCTCAAAAGAGGAGCAGCTTTATCAATAGAGCTTACGTTACTCTCCAAAGCACTCAAAGCAGGTGAAACAGAGTCATTTGTAAGACATTGAGAACTCTCAAGAGTGGACACCAGACCAACGGACTGAACATTTGCAGGTTTATTATTACTAGCATCACGCTGTTTCTTAAAACATTTCTCAGCCTACCACAATAATTACATTTCTTATTAGAAAAGTTAGAAGTGGAACTAGTATTTCCTTCCTGAGAAACATTATCTTTACTCTCCTTCTTTACACCTGTACTATGAGAAGAGGCTACATGTTTACTCGCATATCTCTTTATTTGATGACCTGCATGTTTGTGAGTGAGAACATAATATTCATCAGCTAAAATTGCAGCATCAGAAACAGTGTCTACCTTTCTCTCATCAAAATATAAACTGACATTCTTCCTGACACATCTTTTGAAGTCCTCCAATAAGATAATCTGCTTAAATTTGTCAAAGTCCGCATTTACATTCTTAGGGTTTAACCATTGATCCAACAAATCTTCTTTACTTTTGGCATACTCAACATGAGATTGCTTATCTTGCTTGTAAGTGGTCCTAAATTTAACTCTGTAGGCTTCAGGAACAAGCTCATAGGCTTTATGAATAAGGCTCTTAACTACATCATAATTATCAGACTGATCATGAGACAAAGATGCATAAGTAATTTGAGCTTCACCAGTGAGTACACTCTGAAGGAGTATTGGCCAATACTGATGGGCCATTTGAAACCGTTAGCTGCCTTTTCAAACAATTGAAAGTATTTAGTTACATCAGATTCATTAAAGACAGGGACAAGTCTAACATTTTTGGCCACATCAAAAATCCCAGGGTTAGATGGCCTACTTCCCCCGTGTTTCATACGGTACTCATGGTCTAACTTAGCAATTTCAAGCTTAGTGTGAGCCTCAGCCTGTGCCAGTGCTTGTGCCTGTTGAGGCTTCCCGAGCACGAGCCTGTGCTTCAGCCTCCTGAACACAAGCCTGTGCTTCATTCATTGCAAGTTCAATTTGGGCTTTCATATTTATGTCATCTGAAGGAGTTAAATTAAACAGTTTCTGATTAATCATGTCAGCAATTTTATCTTTATGAGCGCTTATAAGATGAGCAATCTGCAGGTATTGTGCAACAATTTTGAGTTCATTTTTATTCCTACCTTCCACCTCAACAACTGTCTTAACACTACAAAATCTTTAGCTTCATCTAAGGTAGAAATAGTCGAAGACGACATAATGAAAATTTAAATGGTAGCCTACAATCACAAGCAAATAATGTAATATATTTTTAAAGAAGTCCTGAAGATCCTGAGCCAAGGTCGCCAATGTTATGTTTATGGGCGAGGTGAAATGACACAAACAATAGGCTAAATATGAGATTAAAGACTGATGACATAACCCTCCCCAAAACATCCAGGTTCAAGGAAAATACCAGAATACAAATTCTTACTTTAATAAAATTAAGTATTATAAAGTAACAAAGAAAAATTAGTCTCTTAAGGACGAGAAATAAGAATATATAATGCACTAAGATTATTGGAAATATGCAGGACAAAATAAAAAACTATACACCCCTACTGAAGCAATGGAAGGTACATAATTATATCACAAAAGAATTAATATTTTCTCAAGATCACTGGAAGTGGTTAATAACTATTTAATAACTTCAGGAAATGCACACAATATTAATTAATGCAATACAAGTAATTAATACAACTATATAAATGTGAAATAAACACTAAAGTATAACTTGAGAAAATAATTCTCCTTTACATACAATAAATAAGGGGTAACTAAATTAATCTGATCAAAATCACAAACTTGGAAACTAATCGCAAATTAATTTATTCTTTACACTAATAAACAACCAGAAGGGATAAAGAAATTATATTATTATTTTTTTTTTTTTTGAGACAATGAATGGAGGAAGGAAAAACACAGATAAAACAAAAAGGTCCATGTGCCTAAAGGCATCCTCCATTCATAAAATGTTTGTAACAACTGGATTTAAACATTTGTAGATTGTAAGTTTGTGGAAAGCAATTCGAGGGAAGTGAATTCCAAAGAGTAGTAGCTCTGGGGATAAATTAATTCTGATAAGCAGAAGTTCTGCATTGTGGAGGAGAAAGTGTAAATTCATGGGCGCTCTCAGCTGCCCTAGTTCTACGGGGAAAGATGTGGAGAGGCGGCACAATTTAAGCAAGTTCCTCGGAATAATTGCTGTGAAAATATCTGTAGAATAATGCAAGGGATGCAACGTTTCTTCGTATGGATAATGTAGGAAGGTCCTGTGTGATTGCAGGGTTATTGATTAATCTAATAGCTTTATTTTGAATTTTGTCCAACTGCCTCAATGCAACCACTCCACTTCCACCCCACAGAGGTGAACAGTAATCCATCTGAGAACGCACATAACTTTTATATATTATGGCCAACTGCTCGTCGGTGAAGAATTCTCGAACTCTGTACAGGAGTCCCAGTTTTTTAGAGGCATTCTTAGCAATGCTTCTAACATTATGTGTCCAGCTCAAGTTAGTAGTTAATGTTACACCAAAAATGTCAATACTAGGGGAAGTGGGAATATTTACATCATTAAAAAATATATGGGAGTCAGTGAGATTCTGTCGGTTAGAAAATTGAATGTACTTGGTTTTCTGTGTATTAAAGGAAACTAGATTCTCTTGTCCCCATTCATTAATTCTAGAAAGGCCCTGGTTCAGAGAAATTGCAGTGTTTATTTTTGAATTTATAAGATCGGGTTGGGTGAAAGAATTGGTAAATGTGAAGGAACTGTGGAGTGTTGAGTCATCTGCGTAGGAATGTATTGGATTATGAGTGGTAGATATGAGATCATTGATATGAATGAGGAACAGAGTTGGGGCCAAAACTGATCCCTGGGGAACACCAGCATTTATTGAGTGAAATTGAGAATAAAGGCCATCTACCATTACACGCATTTTCTGTTATGAAGATAAGAAGAAATTAGTGGAACTAATGATGCAAGGCCGTAGTGTGACATCTTCGACAATAAGGATTGATGCCAGACTCTATCAAATGCCTTTGATATACCCAGTGCTATTGTATGTGTTGTGACGTTAACTACTCCGTTAGAACCGCATGGCTTGTCCTACAGTGACTCGCTAGGATCGCCAGGGCAGTGGATGGGGCTACAGTTTATGTATTAGAGTGTGCTTTATTTCATATGAAAGCTCGTGTCATGGGCAGTCCAGAATGGCTCTTTGTTTTCACCCATGTCAAGGCTTTATATATTTAATTGTAAAGTATATGTTTTATCATTAACTATTAATGATGGGATCTGGGAGAGAGAGAGAGAGAGTAGAACAGAGTGAGAGGGGGGCGCGCAGTGTTTTTGCCCCGCTCGATGACGTCACGGCTGGCTGCCTCGTGGGGGTTGGTTGAGAGAGGTCCTTACCATGCTGCTAGCTCCCTTGCTAGTGGCTAGAGGACTTGTAACCGCTTTTTTCCCACGCGGCTCGAGCTAGTGCGAGTATATATACAGTTCCTCGCCACTCTCTCCCTCAGATCTGGTTTCTAGAATGCATCTACCTTATCCCTTGCTACCTGTCCCCCGCTCTACACCTGAGAATCTTTTCCTCTGCCTACCTCTCTCTTTTTTCATATCTTTCACCACCTTTTATTAATATTATACCCCCTCTGGTTAACTCTGCAAAATCAGCTTCATGCTGGCCAGTTGTATTGTGCGTTAAGGTCTGATATAACCCATGTATGTTAGTGTTAAGATAAGTTGATCACGAAGCATTGGTTGGCATTCATATTGTTTAGTACCGCTTCCTATAATTATTAGTGTTCTGCTGGATTAGATAATGCTAGACTAGGGGTCTGATATTATAAGGTATTGTTTCCTATGAGTGCTGGCTTTAGGTAAAAGCTGCACGACATACCTGAGAACTGGAGTTGATTGGGTAAATTCTAGTCTGTGTGCCATTGAGAGTAGAGCATGCACGAATGAGGGCTTTTTGCCTATACCATTCTGCACTGTTCTAAGCTCGTTGTTTGTCTTTGAGGTACGCCAGGAGAACGCTTAATACTTCGGTATTAAGGTTTCTCAAGAGAGCTACCCTTCCCTATAATGTAATATTTGACGCACAGACTTGAGATTTGCACTAGGCTATGCGTCATGCCATGCGCACCAGTATCTCGTATCATTGACTCTAGCTAGACTTTATCAGTCACAGTAGACATTATATATTAACGTAATTACTCTTTTTATGCATACCCATTTATGATTACACAAGCATTTCGCAGCCTAGTTTGATATATGGAGACACAAACGACTTAGGCTCTTTTTGTTGATAGGAATACTGCATTGTCGTGGCGATTATTATTGTAGTGTTTAGGATATTCTTGGCTCCGACGGCATTATCTATTCTGCCTTTTTGTGTGCATAGCCTGCACGAGCATTGTTCCGCTGCCTGCCTTTTTGGGTTCCATTTCCGATACGAGCATCTTTATAGCATCTAACATTTAAAGAAGATTCCTTGTTAGTGTTGAAGGACTTTAGTGCACTTTCTTTCATGCAGGAGTGCCTGACATTTATTGATTAAAGTAACGTAAGCTGTAACGTCTCTTACCACCTTACTTTGCATACCATAACCAAGCACCTTCGGTTTTAGGTAGTAATAGGGTGTTTTCACATAACATTAAGCCTAGAGTAGACGCACATTTATTGAGAGTTTGATAGCCTATTATTGCATATAGAACTCTGGAGAGTATTTGTGTTCTTTGTTCACTGGGAATATACATCAGAGGTTGGATCTAGCGCTTTCCGTTGTAGCATTTATGCCATTACTAGTCCAATGAATAAGAGCCCTGAAATATTTGAACCTCAGTCGTAACAAATGGCGACCTTACCTAGGATTTGGTGAACCTACATTTATTAGCAGGGAACATTTGTTGTTTTGGAGAATATTTTGCGGGGATCAGCAAGAATAATTTTTTTTTTGCAACATAGTATAGCCCTTGAGTATTTCCGAGAATTTTTGTGTGTATATTGAGGTATAAGAGTTTGGGGTACTTCTTTTCTGAATATTGAGGTGGGAAATTTTTGTGAGCATCATGTCTTATACCGGATCAGAGGAGAATGGAGACACAGTACGTAATGTCGAAACTGAGGAACAGCAGTATGATGATATGGTTAATCAGGTGAACTGTGAGGAGGATGCTAGGATATTTTTGCAATGGCCTGTTACTGCCGAGCGGTTGGAGGGTATGGAGCGGTTCGGTCTTCAATGCCTGGCCACAGCTATCGGTCATGCGGTTACTAGCAGCATGACCAGGGATAACTTGATAACGTGTGTACTGGGCAGGGTGACTGGTGAGCGAGATGGGTTGAGTGCTCAGAGCCCTTCGGCCATGCTTCCCCTACACTCGACTCCCAGCCGTCCCAGTAGTTTGCCGACCCCGGGTACGCTTCCGCAGTTGGGTGGTGACTGGCGGGGTGGGTTGCCCCTGGGGGGACCACCGGTAATTTCAAACATTGTAGCACCTTCACCTCCTCAAGGGATTAACTCCAGAATTATTGCTTCAGCTCGAATTAGCTAAGATCCAGCAGCAAATAGAATTAGCCAAGATAGAAGAGAGAAAAACTATCAGTCATGAGCACATAGAGCTAGCAAAAATCCAAGCTGAATCGACTAGGTACTGTGCCGACATGGACGTAGAGAAGTCGCGAGTAGAGGCAACGGGACAGCGACATGGGGCTGGTAACCGTGTTCATGAGCAGTCTCTCTCGCACTTATTGAAACTGGTTCCGGTGTTTGATGAGAGTGGTGTAACAGAATTTTTCACACGCTTTGAGAAGAAGTGCCAGGAACACCAGTGGCCAGAGAATAAATGGGCAGCACTTGTATCCTCTAGATTAATAGGCAAGGGTCTTAAAGCCTACGATGCGTTACCTTTGGAGTTATGTATTGTGTACGAGGATCTCAAGGAGGCTGTCCTGAGGGCTTACGAACTGAAACCAGAAACGTACCGTTTGAAGTTCCGGGGTGTAACTAAGGGAAGAGATAGCACCTTTTTGGAACACGCACGGGACTTGTCCGATGCTATGGGGAACTGGCTCCGATCTGAGAAGGTCACAACATTTGATGAAATTAAGCAGTTAATGATGTTGGAGCAGTTCTTTAACCCGTTGAGCCCCGGCTAGTTATAATATTTTGTTCACCCCAGTCCCAAGCCATTTTCACTTATTTTTTTTGTTTGCTAAAATGGAAGACAAGGATGAGAAATGAAAAAAAAACAAAAAAAAATCACCTCTGACATTTTTTTTTGGGGGGGGGGGGCCGGTGGGGGGTTGGGGGGGGGGGAGCTTCAAAAAAATTTGTTGAGCCAAAATGGAAGAGAATGGTGAGAAATGAACACACAAATAAAAAAAAAACTCATTTCGGTCATTTGGGGGGCGGGGGGGGGGGGTTTCAATAGTTCGTCTCCCCCGCATGACCACCCGCCCGGGAGCACTAGGGTAAAAACTGAGTATGGCATTGTACGGCATACATCCTAAGGAGTATCTCACATAAATCTCAAGCCTCTAGCTCCCATACGACCGGAGTAATGAAGGTTCAAAGTGGCGGTAAACTAGGGGTGTAAACTATCCCCACTAAGCCCACCACCACCAGCCGCGCGGCAGTCTCGGCCCGCTCACACCTACTGGCCCGGCTCCCCCACACACTACGGTACCGCCCCCTCCTATTCTCCCGCCATTTCCTACCTTACGAGCCACGTAAGTGTTTTTTATATGTCGGACGCACGTGATGCGTCGCTGGGAGTTGGTGATCAAAGACTGCCGACGCAACACGTGCGACGCTGGGTCTCTGCGGGTTAAGAGCACTGGCGGTGATCTAACTTTGAACTTAGAGGAGAAAAACCCAAGAACTCTAGTAGAAGCAGCAGAAATGGCTGATCTACGGCTGTCGTTGATTCGGGGTTGCGGGTCCTCACAGAAGTACGATGCAAGTGCTAGGGACCGTTATCCTCCCGCTCCCCGTAGCAACGACACATTTAAACAAAAGAGCAATGAAACTAAAACTGAATTCAAACCTAACACCACGCCGTATAAGAAAAGTCAGGGGCCTGTTACATCACAGTATAAGCCGAAACCGAAATGTATGTGTTTTAAGTACAACAAGGAGGGTCATAAAGCAAATGAGTGCCCTAGTCGACCTCCTCCGGCATCCGTGCCTTTTGCTCACGGCATTGGAGTGTTCAAGAGGACATCGGAGTTTGTTAGAGGCAATTCTTCCGAGGTAAATACACTGCCAGTGCAGAAGGATCCGGAAGGCTTATTCCCTGTCCGTGATGCCTTTAGTGACCACAGGGGACTCGGTTGTGTGGAGTGGGGGGTAGAAGACATGAGGTGAGAATTTTGCGTGACACTGGGGCATCGCAAACATTGTTGAGGAATTTCACTGGTAAACCTGTAAATACAGCGCAGGTGGTTGTGGTTCAGGGAGTTAATGCAACAAGGTCATACCCGCTTGTAAGAATGAAGATGGAAGTTGATGGTGTGCCTCGTGACCTGGATGTAGGAATTGTGGAGAAGTTACCTGTTGGGGGCGTCGACCTCCTTCTCGGCAACGACTTTGCGGGGCCTACTTCTGAGGCTCCACCCTTGGTCGTTGCCGAGAAGCCGGCCGACGTGAGTAGGGAGGAGCAGGAGTGGGTTGAGAAGTGTCGGGGGCAACCTATGGTGTGTGTTGTCACCCGTTCCCTTGCATCCAGGGAGGCACATTCTGGTCAACAGTCTTTAGATCAGCGGAGGAAGGGTACCGAAAAGGGGTTGAAAGTTGATGCGGTTGAGAGTTCAGTATCAGCGGACATTCTCGGGGACTCATTATTAGGAACAATTTTCGAGTCTAGAGAAGACCCATTAACTGTTCCTGAGAAGGCAGTGGATGGGCTTAAAAAGACGATGAGACAGCGGCGGTACGCAGAGAGAGAGCAACGGGAGGCCAAATTTAATGTAGGAGGGGGGCATGAGTTGTTTCGCAAACACTTGGATAGGTTTGCTCCTTTGGACATTCGTAAGTTGCAATTGGAAGACCCGGAGGTTCTTGAATGTGGTACCGGTGCTGTCGAGTTGGAGGAGGATAGTGATGCACAGTCGGGAGATTTTTTTTTCATTGAGGGCATTTTATACTGGCGATTCCAAGATCCGCAGAGGAATTGGGAGGGGGGGGTCAGGAGAGGTAGACCAGCTGGTCGTGCCAAAAGTTTGCAGGGAAAGCCTACTTAGGTTGGCCCATAATGTACCACTGGCGGGACATCTGGGTGTCCGTAAGACGGTTGCAGCCTTGGGGAAATTATTTTGGTGGCCTGGTCTGAGAGCACAAGTTGTGTCATGGGTGGCAATGTGCGATGTGTGTCAGAAGGTTGGCAAACCAAATCAGAGCATTCCTAAGGCACCGTTACACCCAATTCCTGTCAGTGGGCCTCCCTTTAGTAAGGTTATAGTGGATATGGTTGGCCCCTTTCCCCCTACAAGTGCCAGAAACAAGTTTCTCCTGACCATCATGGATGTAGCAAAAAGGTATCCTGACGCGTACCCTATGAGAAATGGGTCAGCGAAGACGGTGGTCCGAAACTTGTTAGTGTATTTTTCCCGGTATGGTTACCCGCAGGAGATTCAGTCAGACCAAGGATCCAACTTCACTTCTAACCTCTTTGTTCAAACTATGCAGCAGCATGGGATTGTTACGGTTGTGTCATCTGCGTATCATCCGGAGAGCCAGGATGTGTTAGAGCGATGGCACTCAACCTTAAAATCTATGCTTCGTTGTTATTGCTTTGAGAATGGGAAAGATTGGAATCTTGGCCTGCCATATGTTTTGTTTGCTGCACGGGAGGTACCTGGGGAAAGTTTGGGATTCAGCCCTAATAAGCTCGTCTTAGGACACTGTGTCAGAGGGCCTCTCCATATGGTTAAAGAAATATGGGAGGGTGCAGAAAAACCTTGTTCTATGCTCAAGTATGTCCTCGACAGTCGAGAACGGATGTTACGCAGTTTGGAGTTGGCTGGCCGTAATTTAACTAGCTCTCAGGCCCTCATGAAGGACAGGTACGACCTCAAGGTTAAACTCCGGGAGTTTCACGTGGGTCAGGAGGTGTTGATTCTACTGCCCCTTGTAGGTCACCCCTTATCCGCGAAGTACACTGGTCCTTATAGGGTGGTGGAGAAGCTATCGGACCTGGATTACTTGGTAGCCACTCCAGACAGACGTAAGCGCAATCAGTTATGTCACGTTAATCTCATGAAGGAGTATGTGAAGCACCCCCCTGAGCCTCTCACTGTGCCTGTGATGACGTTTAGCAGTCAAGGTGGAGAAGGAGAACGGGACAGTCACGCTCAGGTGGAGGATAACTGGGATCATCATGTCTCTGCGAACCAGTGGGCGGGGAACACGAACCAGGCGGCTCAGGAAGCGTTGCAACACTTACCTGAGCATCAGCGTGTGGCTGTGGAGCGCCTGTTCGGTTCATACCCCTCTGTTTTCGCGGAGCACCCAGGCCTCACTACCCTAAAGGTGCACGACGTGGACGTAGGAGACCACCCCCCTTTCAAGTCAGTTCCCTATAGGGTGCGCCCTATTAAACTGCCGGCCCTCCGGGCGGAGTTAGAGTATATGTTAACCAGGGGGCTGATTGAGAAGGGGGTGGTGAAGTGGACATCTCCCGTCACGTTGCAACCAAAACCGGATGGTAAGGTGCGATTCTGCGTAGACTACAGACGGTTAAACGATTTGACGCCCACCAACCCATACCCTCTTCCTCGGGTCGACGAATGTGTGGACAAGATAGGCAATGCAAAGTACCTAACCAAGGTGGACTTGGTTAAGGGATACTGGCAGGTGCCCTTGTCCGAACGAGCGAAAGAGGTATGGATGGTGCTACCTACCACGGTAACGTGATGCCTTATGGCCTAAAGAACGCACCCGCTACCTTTCAGAGTTTGATGAATGATATAACGGCAGACATTCCTAATTGCACAGTATACCTCGACGATGTTATTATCTATGACAACAGCTTTACGAGTCATTGTGAGCACGTAGAACTCCTGTTCAAGAGGCTTAGTGAGGCTGGCTTGGTGGTCAACCTGGCAAAGTGTGATTTCGTGCGGGCGTCCATGCAGTATCTTGGGTTCATGGTGGGGTTGGGTCAGGTGTGCCCCCCACAGAACAAGATAGCTGCGATTGATCACTTTCCCCGGCCGGCCACCAAGAAGCAGATCATGAGGTTCTTAGGTATGATCGGATACTACAGACGCTTCATTAACACCTTACGAGGGGCCTAGGCGGTTTATTTATATGTACCGCCCAGCGGGGTGTTTTTACCCAAAATAGGGCTGTTTACGTGATCATTTTCATGCCTAAATAAGACCCAGAGCGTAAAACAAGTATCTATCCCTGAAAGGGCATAAACAGAGCTTTCCAATGACACCATAACGATCCTTTTATGATGGCTAGTTTTCTTGCAACAACCGTGCAGCGCGAGTGCAAAAAGCATGTAATTCGGCAC
Organism: Paralithodes platypus; assembly: GCA_032716605.1. NCBI lineage: Eukaryota > Metazoa > Arthropoda > Malacostraca > Decapoda > Lithodidae > Paralithodes > Paralithodes platypus. The sequence continues at coordinate 4,038,101 of CM064515.1, forward strand.
TTTCCCCATACAATTCCGTATATAGCGAGTGAGAGAGGGAGGGAGGAGGTGGGATTCGTGTCAGTAGGTTCGCCGCGGTGGTCTGGAGCAGTCATACGCTCGCTACTCTCCTGCCACCACTTGTCTCTCTCTCTCAGCAACATTACGTGCTGAAATTGCCACACGACCTATGTCGAGCGCCGCCAGATAGTCCAGATTTATTATACTCGACTTATGTTGCGCGCCGCTAATTAAGGGTTAAGGAGTACTCTATGTATTGCCTTAATTAAACTAATTGCTGGTGGGATAGAGTTAACTATTATTAGTGGGTATATGTGACTATTTATTTGTACATAGGAAGGCCTTTAGGAAGTAAACTAACTTCGGGGAACATACTTTGTGTTCAGAGTGTACTGTAGCCAAGTGGCGTCAAGCGCACACGTTCTCCCCCTCTTACCTTGTTTAAGCATCTCTCTGGCAGACGTATGATTAGTCTTTATATAGTTCGTGATTTAATGTTTTACTCTTCATTTATATAAAGTATTCTATATAATTATTAGTTGAGTTAAGTTGTTTGATTGGAGAGCGAGTAGTTGTATTTTAGTCCAGTACGATAACTTTACTGACCATGCAAGGACTCGATAGAAAATAGGATTTGAGAAACTTCAGTACTCCTCACGCCTCTGCTTCGCCAAGACCTCACCATGGGTCATCCTGAGTTTGTCCTGCCTTGTATAACTATCTCTCTATAGATAAGTAGTATTATTTTGTATTGTATGATTATGTTGTATTGTGTGAATGTAAGGATAGATGTATAAAGTGTAATTTATATGTAAATAATATCCATACTTTTAAACTATCTTTTCATCCATGCCTCCCTTATTTATTTTCATGTAGCCTCCTATCTTTCAATTTCAAATTAACTTAAAAGATTTAAATACCTTAGATATTTTTGTGGTTCCTTACATATAAATCCTAAAGGATTTACGAAAGCATAAATTATTCTACCGACATTTAACGTAAACTTAATAATATCAATTATATGATTCTGGTTGACTTTTATAGCAATAGGGTATTATAATAGTAGGGTTTCGCTGGAGGATAATATTAACCTTGCAGTCTAGTTTTGGGTGGTTAACTTCCATTCTTATACTACCACGGTGATAAGTTGTGTTGCCATTTCATTGGAGTTAATCATTTATTCATGGTGTTGTGGGTTTGAACCCTAGTCCGTAACAGATGAATGATATAACGGCAGACATTCCTAATTGCACAGTATACCTCGACGATGTTATTATCTATGACAACAGCTTTACGAGTCATTGTGAGCACGTAGAACTCCTGTTCAAGAGGCTTAGTGAGGCTGGCTTGGTGGTCAACCTGGCAAAGTGTGATTTCGTGCGGGCGTCCGTGCAGTATCTTGGGATCATGGTGGGGTTGGGTCAGGTGTGCCCCCCACAGAACAAGATAGCTGCGATTGATCACTTTCCTCGGCCGGCCACCAAGAAGCAGATCATGAGGTTCTTAGGTATGATCGTATACTACAGACGCTTCATTAAGGGGTACTCTACCGTGCTAGCACCTCTGACAGATCTTTTAGCGAAGGATAAGAAATTCAAATGGGCGCCTGAGTGTGAGAAGGCGTTTAGCGTAGTAAAACACCTGTTGTGCACTCACCCGATCCTCAGGGCCCCTGACTTTAGCCTACCTTTCCAACTAGCAACAGATGCTAGTGGTGTGGGGGCTGGTGCCGTCCTTATGCAAAAGGACGATGATGGGGTGGAACATCCTGTTAGTTTCTACTTGAAGAAGTTCAATTCAGCCCAAAAGAACTACTCTGTTGTCGAGAAAGAGCTGCAATTGTACTTGCACTGAGGCATTTCGAGGTCTATGTTCCAGCCTATGGTCCAGTCGTTGTAATTTACACAGATCATCACCCTCTCAAGTTTTTGAACCAGTTTCACAATCGGAATATGATGCTGACCAGGTGGTCGCTAATGTTACAGGAATATAACCTGGACATACGCCATATTGCCGGTTGTGACAACGTGATTGCAGATTGTCTTTCGAGGGTAGATGATCCTGGGTTGATTGACACACGGGTAGCCTCCTGCTTTAGTTTGAATAGTATTTTGCGCTTGGTGCTTGTTGGCTCGCGGTTGTAGCCCAGCGTATTGGGTCGTAAAGCAGGAGTTGAGCGTTTGGTATAGAAGAAAAAAATATGCTTGCCCCTATAGTGCAGCCGAAATAAACAAATTAAAAACATAAAAATCAAATAAAAACTCTTTCTTTGATAGTTGAATTTGTTCATTATGTTATAGCAGTAATTCTGAGTTGCACTCCTCTCAGAATGCTGGGCTAGAGAATTTCGCTCTTGAGGAGCATAACTACATATAATTTAACCTATGGTGTTGGGGAGGGTTATAATTTTGAAAAATGTGTTGTTGAAGAACTGTGCCAGATCTTTTACTGCCGCTGGGTGATGGGAAGTGGAGATATAGCATGGGTTCTAACCATCAGATTTTTGTGAGCCTTGGGGCCTCTGAGAAAAATCTTGGGGGGGGGGGTGTGATGTTAACCACTCTGTTAGAACCGCATGGCTTGTCCTACAGTGACTCGCTAGGATCGCCAGGGCAGTGGATGGGGCTACAGTTTATGTATTAGAGTGTGCTTTATTTCATATGAAAGCTCGTGTCATGGGCAGTCCAGAAAGGCTCTTTGTTTTCACCCATGTCAAGGCTTTATATATTTAATTGTAAAGTATATGTTTTATCATTAACTAGTAACGATGGAATCTGGGAGAGAGAGAGAGAGTAGAACAGAGTGAGAGGGGGGCGCGCAGTGTTTTTGCCCCGCTCGATGACGTCACGGCTGGCTGCCTCGTGGGGGTTGGTTGAGAGAGGTCCTTACCATGCTGCTAGCTCCCTTGCTAGTGACTAGAGGACTTGTAACCGCTTTTTTCCCACGCGGCTCGAGCTAGTGCGAGTATATATACAGTTCCTCGCCACTCTCTCCCTCAGATCTGGTTTCTAGAACGCATCTATCTTATCCCTTGCTACCTGTCTCCCGCTCTACACCTGAGAATCTTTTCCTCTGCCTATCTCTCTCATATCTTTCACCACCTTTTATTAATATTATACCCCCTCTGGTTAACTCTGCAAAATCAGCTTCATGCTGGCCAGTTGTATTGTGCGTTAAGGTCTGATATAACCCATGTATGTTAGTGTTAAGATAAGTTGATCACGAAGCATTGGTTGGCATTCATATTGTTTAGTACCGCTTCCTATAATTATTAGTGTTCTGCTGGATTAGATAATGCTAGACTACGGGTCTGACATTATAAGGTATTGTTTCCTATGAGTGCTGGCTTTAGGTAAAAGCTGCACGACATACCTGAGAACTGGAGTTGATTGGGTAAATTCTAGTCTGTGTGCCATTGAGAGTAGAGCATGCACGAATGAGGGCTTTTTGCCTATACCATTCTGCACTGTTCTAAGCTCGTTGTTTGTCTTTGAGGTACGCCAGGAGAACGCTTAATACTTCGGTATTAAGGTTTCTCAAGAGAGCTACCCTTCCCTATAACGTAATATTTGACGCACAGACTTGAGATTTGCACTAGGCTATGCGTCATGCCATGCGCACCAGTATCTCGTATCATTGACTCTAGCTAGACTTTATCAGTCACAGTAGACATTAAGTATATTAAACCTATTACTCTTTTTATGCATACCCATTTATGATTACACAAGCATTTTGCAGCCTAGTTTGATGTATGGAGACACACACGACTTAGGCTCTTTTTGTTGATAGGAATACTGCATTGTCGTGGCAATTATTATTGTTGTAGTGTTTAGGATATTCTTGGCTCCGACGGCATTATATATCCTGCCTTTTTGTGTGCATAGCCTGCACGAGCATTGTTCCGCTGCCTGCCTTTTTGGGTTCCATTTCCGATATGAGCATCTTTATAGCATCTAACATTTAAAGAAGATTCCTTGTTAGTGTTGAAGGACTTTAGTGCACTTTCTTTCATGCAGGAGTGCCTGACATTTATTGATTTAAGTAACGTAAGCTGTAACGTCTCTTACCACCTTACTTTGCATACCATAACCAAGCACCTTCGGTTATAGGTAGTAATAGGCTGTTTTCACATAACATTAAGCCTAGAGTAGACGCACATTTATTGAGAGTTTGATAGCCTATTATTGCATATAGAACTCTGGAGAGTATTTGTGTTCTTTGTTCACTGGGAATATACATCAGAGGTTGGATCTAGCGCTTTCCGTTGTAGCATTTATGCCATTACTAGTCCAATGAATAAGAGCCCTGATATATTTGAACCTCAGTCGTAACAGTGTTTCACCATGTTCGTCTGTAGCTTGGTTGATTTGATGCGTAAGAAGGCAAAGAATGTCTGCAGTTGATCGACATCGTCTAAAACCATATTGCCTATCACTGATTAATTTATTATTCTCAAGATGCTTAATTATGTGATTATTTAATATAATTTCAAAGACTTTACCAAGAGTGGAAGTTATAGCTATTGGTCTGTAGTTTGATGGATCTGAAGAGGCACCTTTTTTTAGGAACTGGATGGATGTTTGCTTCTTTCCAGGGTACTGGGAAGCATGAGGTATGAGTACACAGACGGAAATTTTTTGCCAATACAGGAGCGAGCACCAAGGAGCAATTCTTAAGTACTATTGTACTTATAAGTACTTAATGACAATTAATTATAAACTGATCAATAGATACAATAATAATAGTAACTAGGCTATGATATAATATATAGGTGACACTCTTATAGGCTATACTCAACACTCAGGAACACAGTATGCAGACTGCTTTATCTATGAAGGTAGCAAGGAGAGATAATTGTGTCGCTTCACATGGTAAAAACACTATATACAAGAGAGAGATGTGATGCGTGTAGCTGGTCTAGTCGATCTGGTTCCCCGAGGCAGGGAGCGGCGAGCTTATATACTCGCAAAGAAAACGAGTACATTTGAAAAGCCTCGCGAGGCACCGAGAGAGCTCACAGCCCAGCGCCCGCCCGAGATATGAACACGTGGAATGAATGGCGCAATCTAACTCGCACTACGTAGCAAGTGACACTCTCCAAAATGCGCACATTAACCCTATCATAATTGCACTTATTTATTATATATATTAATCTAATTCACATTACATAACAATATATATATATATATATATATATATATATATATATATATATATATATGCAGGGTGTCCTGCGAGTTTTATCATAAATTTACTAAGAACTTCAGTGGGTTGTGATCAGTATAAATAACAATAGGATCTGGGCCTGAACACCAATATAAAGAAACATTTTGCAATCCCAAAATCAGAGCCAAAAGTTCCTTTTGAATAGTTGAATAATTCTTTTCTGGGTTGAGTGAACTTCTTGATGTAATAAGATACAGGATGCTCAATACCTTGGTCATCCTCCTACAACAAAACTGCCCCAGCTCTTGTATCACTAGCATCCACAGCCATTTTAAAGGATTTGTCAAAGTTAGGGGTGGAAAGCACTGGTTGACTCAACAGGATAGCTTTCAGTTTGTTGAAAGAGGATTCACACGCTTCATTCCACTCTAATTTAACTTCCTTTTTCAGAAAATATGTGAGTGGTGACACAAGGATTGAGAAATTTAGAACAAACCTGCGGTAGTATCCTACCATACCAAGAAATCTTTGCAATTCTTTCCTAGTCTTAGGTCTGGAAAGATCACTTATCACCTGTACTATTGCCCCTGGTGGCACAACTTGTCCATTACCAATTACATAACCAAGATACTGTACTTTAGCTTGACCAAATTCACACTTTGATAAATTTGCAACAAAATTAGCCTGAACCAAACGATCAAGAACATTACTGACATGGCATAGGTGATCTTTCCAGGTGTCACTAAAGATTAATACATCATCAATATACACAACACATCCTTCCAAACCCTCGGTTACAATGTTCATGAGTTTTTTAAATTTCGCAGGTGCATTTTTCATACCATATGGCATAACAGAACATGCAGAAGTCTTACCAAGAGTTACAAAATATGAGATATCCCTAGCACGCTGAGTCATAGGTACTTGCCAATATCCCTTTAACAAGTCAAACTTACTGATGTACTGTGCCTTTCCAATCCTATCTATACAATCTTCGATGCGTGGTATTGGGTAGGTGTCTGTTTTGGTGATCTGGTTAACATGTCTATAATTAATACAGAGTCGTGATCCACCTGGTTTAGGAACTAAGGTGACAGGAGAACTCCCCTCACTTTGGCAGGGCTCAATCATCTTGTGGGTGAGTAGGTAGTCAATCTCCTTCTGGATCAGGGGAACCTTTAAGGGATTCACATGGTAGGCTGGCAGCTTAATTGGCTTCGCATCTCCAACATCAACATCGTGCATCAGAATAGTTGTTCTTCCTGGAGTATCTCGGAACACTTGATGGTATTTCTGGAGTAGAGCTGTAAAATCCTGCCTCTCCTTAGGGGTTAGGTGAGATAACTTTGGCTCCAGATCACTCATGATAGCAACATTCTGCCCCAGGCTATCGCTCAAGTTTATACTCCATGGGAGTGCCTCACTTTCGGGGTCTTGAGGAACAGCTACAGTGCAGACGGGTTTATCAGGGTCTCTCTTGTGGTACAATTTTAGCATGCTGACGTGACAAAGTTGTTTGCTCTTGCTACGATCTGGCGTGGCAATAACGTAGTTCACATCACTGGCTTTCTTCTCCACCGTGTATGGTCCACTGAACTTGGCTTGAAGAGGTTGTCCGTGTATTGGCAACAGAACTAGGACCTGATCACCTGGCTGAAACTGGCGTACTCTTGAGTTCCTGTGATACCACGTTTTCATCTTCTCCTGAGTGGTTCCCAAATTCTCTCGAGCTAGCTGGAACGCTGTTGATAAACGCTCCTTAAAGTTCGCCACATATTCCAGTAGGTTGATGTCATCAGATTCCGACAGCCAAAACTCCTTCAACAGCTTTATAGGACCTCTAACTTCATCCCCGAAGAGTAGTTCAAAAGGTGAGAAGCCTAGTGATTCACTTGGAGACTCTCTTGAAGCAAACAACACAATCTTCTGATCACTGTCTGATACAGGCCACCTGTCTATCACCTACCACACCTTCCCACTCTGAACCTGTTTTGGTGACTAAATGGCATTACGATAGGGCAGACTGGGAGGGTCTTCAAGGTTTCTTTATTGATATTCCCTGGACCTCTTTCTTTTCTAATGATGCACACTCCACCTTGAGCCACATACAAGATTTTGTAAAAATTGGAATGGAAACTTTTATTCCTCATCAAAAGTACAGTAAAAGATCTAATTCACCTAAATGGTTTGACCATAATTGTGCTAGAGTAACTGAACAAAAAGCAATAGCCTACAATGCATACACAAGATCAAAAACACATGAAGCCTTTAATTACTTTAGAAACATCAGAAATCATGCCAAAACTGTATTAAACCTAACTAAATCAAACTTTCTCCACAAGCAGGCAAATAAACTGCTAAATAATCCAAATGATAACAAAATATTTTGGTCTACTCTTAACTCATTTAAATCCAACTTCACTACTGCTTCATCCATTCCACCATTAAAATCTCCGACTGGCAATCTTGTAAGTGACCCACGAGGTAAAGCTAACCTTCTTGCGGATATTTTCTCCACCAACTCAACCTTAGATGAAATAAATCAAGATGTCCCTGTACTTAATTTTAATTCGCCTGAAATTCCCTCACTTAAGATCCACACCAGACATGTCAAAACTATTTTGCAGAATCTCTCAGTAGATAAGGCTCCTGGTCCAGATGAAATTTCTCCAATAGTACTTAAGAATTGCTCCTTGGTGCTCGCTCCTGTATTGGCAAAATTTTTCCGTCTGTGTACTCATACCTCATGCTTCCCAGTACCCTGGAAAGAAGCAAACATCCATCCAGTTCCTAAAAAAGGTGCCTCTTCAGATCCATCAAACTACAGACCAATAGCTATAACTTCCACTCTTGGTAAAGTCTTTGAAATTATATTAAATAATCACATAATTAAGCATCTTGAGAATAATAAATTAATCAGTGATAGGCAATATGGTTTTAGACGATGTCGATCAACTGCAGACATGCTTTGCCTTCTTACGCATCAAATCAACCAAGCTACAGACCAACATGGTGAAACACATACAATAGCACTGGATATATCAAAGGCATTTGATAGAGTCTGGCATCAATCCTTATTCTCGAAGATGTCACACTACGGCCTTGCATCATTAGTTCCACTAATTTCTTCTTATCTTCATAACAGAAAAATATGTGTAATGGTAGATGGCCTTTATTCTCAATTTCACTCAATAAATGCTGGTGTTCCCCAGGGATCAGTTTTGGCCCCAATTCTGTTCCTCATTCATATCAATGATCTCATATCTACCACTCATAATCCAATACATTCCTACGCAGATGACTCAACACTCCACAGTTCCTTCACATTTACTAATTCTTTCACCCAACCCGATCTTATAAATTCAAAAATAAACACTGCAATTTCTCTGAACCAGGACCTTTCTAGAATTAATGGATGGGGACAAAAGAATCTAGTTTCCTTTAATGCACAGAAAACCAAGTACATTCAATTTTCTAACCGACAAAATCTCACTGACTCCCATATATTTTTTAATGATGTAAATATTCCCACTTCCCCTAGTATTGACATTCTCGGTGTAACATTAACTACTAACTTGAGCTGGACACATTATGTTAGAAGCATTGCTAAGAATGCCTCTAAAAAACTGGGACTCCTGTACAGAGTTCGAGAATTCTTCACTGACGAGCAGTTGGCCGTGATATATAAAAGTCATGTGCGTTCTCAGATGGATTACTGTTCACCTCTGTGGGGTGGAAGTGGAGTGGGTGCATTGAGGCAGTTGGACAAAATTAAAAATAAAGCTATTAGATTAATCAATAACCCTGCAATCACACAGGACCTTCCTACATTATCCATACGAAGAAACATTGCATCCCTTGCATTATTCTACAGATATTTTCACAGCAATTGTTCCGAGGAACTTGCTTCAATTGTGCCGCCTCTCCACATCTTTCCCCGTAGAACTAGGGCAGCTGAGAGCGCCCATGAATTTACACTTTCTCCTCCACAATGCAGAACTTCTGCTTATCAGAATTAATTTATCCCCAGAGCTACTACTCTTTGGAATTCACTTCCCTCGAATTGCTTTCCACAAACTTACAATCTACAAATGTTTAAATCCAGTTGTTTCAAACATTTTATGAATGGAGGATGCCTTTAGGCACATGGAACTTTTTGTTTTATCTGTGTTTTTCCTTCCTCTGTTCATTGTCTCTTTAAAAAAAAAAAAAAAAAAAAAAAAAAAAAAGAAGGGGAAGACCTTTGTCCCAATCTTTCTGGTGTTCCAGGCAGTATTTCCTCAGCATAGATTTGAGTGTCTGATGATATCTCTCCAGATCTCTCTGTGTTTGAGGATGATATGCAGAAGACGTGATCTTTGTGATGCCCAACTCTTTCAAAGACTGCTTAAAAACATTGGACATAAAATTGCTCCCTTGATCTGAATGTACCTCCTTAGGCAATCCAAATCTGGTGAAGAACCCAAGCATTTCTTTCACTACATTCTTAGCCAAAATATTGCTGAGAGGGATTGCTTCAGGGTATCGAGTAGCCATGTCAATGAGTGTCTCCAAATAGGAAAACCCTGAAGATGTCTTGGGAAGAGGTCCTACAATATCCTACAACACCCGAGTGAACGGCGTCTCAAAGGGAGGAATGGGAACGAGTGTTGCAACTTTCACTTTTTTATTACACTTCCCCACTACTTGACAGGTGTGACAAGATTTGTAATACCAGGAAACATCCTTGAAAATACCTGGCCAGTAAAAATGCTTCAGAATACGGGCTGCAGTCTTCCTCACTCCCATGTGTCCTGCCAAACTGGAGTCATGAGCAACCCTAATGATATCCTGCCTACAAACTCGAGGGATGACAATTTGATGCACAACCTCCCATTCACAGTCTGCTGATGACGTTGGGGGTCTCCACTTTCTCATTAATACTCCTGACTTAAAATAGTAACAAGTAGAAGCACTAGCTGACTCTTCCTCACTACAAGCAGAACTAGCTAAACCTTCCAACTCTGGGTCAGCCTGCTGCAACTCTACCAACTCACGAGGTGACAAATTATCCACACTGCGGGGAACTGCCTTATCCTCCGAATGGTATAAATTAGCAAGGAAAGTATCAGCCAAGAGAACCTCATCATCTTCATCACCCTCTAAATCACTAGTAACTTTAGATTTTGCCCTAGTGACAGCACATGCAGGAAACCCATCAGAGGAGCCGTCCTCGACTCCAGCCACCGGCTTACTAGACAACCGTGGAGCTGGACAAACCCGACCCCCAGCAATGTCGTTGCCAAGGAGAAAACTCACACCAGACATAGGGAGTGTCTCAACCAATCCTACCATAACTGGACCTTGAACAAAATCAGACTCAAGATTCACTCTGCACAGAGGGACAGAACAATAATTACTCCCTAAACTCTGCAACATTACAGTTACACCAAAGGAATTATTAGAGCCTAAAACACTAGTCACTAGTAGGGATTGGCAAGCACCTGTGTCTCGTAAAATGTTAACAGATTTCCTGTCACTGCCATTAACCCTCGTGGCCCGGGCTGGTCCTCCAAAGGACGGAGGTCGTATCCGGGCTACGTCTAGGCCTAGGGTACCGTATTTTTGTTTATTTTAACTGCTAGAAATTTCCCACGCATCTATAAACGTAGTGCGGTTTTCAATCTGTAGACTGGCGTTGAGTAGAGCTCTGTAAGTCAACTGGTTCAGTTGTGATGACGATTTCAGTGGATCAAATTTTGCCGCGATGTTGACAATATCGGAGCTTTTCAGACACTAATTTCGTCTTACGTCACAACAATAACATTGATCCGACGTCTCCTTGTTTTCGGAGGTGCGGTGACGCAACGATCGACTTTGTTTACCTGCGTCGGACACACGGCGTTCAGACCAAGCTGAATAGGCTTGAAAGCTTACTATCTATTAGAAAGGACACCCGGGCTGCTGCCCAATTTCTGCGGTGTCCTTTCACAATGACAGCCGGGCTGGAAGGGTTAACTGAACTGACAAAACCATCAGACAGGAAATTTGTATAGGAACTCTTGAGTGTCACCCAAATCACTGCTCAAAAGAGGATCTTTATCAGTAGAGCTTACGTTACCCTTCAAAGCACTCAAATCAGGTACAACAGAATTACTCTTCAAAAGAGGAACTTTATCAATAGAGCGTACGCTACTCTCCAAAGCACTCAGAGCAGGTGAAACAGTCATTTATAAGACATTGGGAACTCTCAAGAGTGGACACCAGACCAACTGACTGAACATTTGCACGTTTTTATTAGCATCACGCTGTCTCTTAAAACATTTCTCAGCAATATGACCTAGTCTACCACAATAATAACATTTCCTCTTTGCAAATTTAGAAGTGGAACTAGTGTTACCCTGCCGAGAAACATTAATTTTACTCTCCTTCTTTACACCTGTACTCAGAGAAGAGGCTACATATTTACTCACATATCTCTTTATGTGATTACCTGTATGTTTGTGAGTGAGAACATACTCATCAGCTAAAATTGCAGCATCAGAAACAGTGTCTACCTTTTTCTCATCAATATATAAACTGACATCCTTCCTGACACATCTTTTGAAGTCCTCCAATAAGATAATCTGCTTAAATTTGTCAAAGTCAGCATTTACATTCTTAGAGTTTAACCCTTATTTAGCGGCGAGCAACATAAGTCGAGTTAAATAAAGCTGGACTATGTGGCGGCGCTCGACATAACTCGAGTGGCAATTTCAGCACGTAATGTGGCTGAGAGAGAGAGACAAGTGGTGGCAGGAGACTAGCGAGCTATGACTGCTCCAGACCACCGCGGCGAACCTACTGACACAAATCTCAGCTCCCTCCTCCCTCTCTCACTCGCTACATACTCAATTATGTACCGAAAGTACCGAATTACCTGCTTTTTGCACTCGCGTTGCACGGTTATTGCAAGAAAACTATCCATCATACAAGGATCGTTATGGTGTCATTCGAAAGCTCTGTTTATGCCCTTTCAGGGATAGGTACTTGTTTTACGTTCTGGGTCTTATTTAGGCATGAAAATGATCACGTAAACAGCCCTATTTTGGCTAAAAACACCCCGCTGGGCGGTACACATAAATAAACCGCATAGGCCGCTCGTAAGGTGTTAACCATTGATCCAACAAATCTTCTTTAATTTTGGCATACTCAACATGAGATTGCTTATCCTGCTTGTAAGTGGTCCTAAATGTTGCTCTGTAGGCTTCAGGAACGAGCTCATAGGCTTTAAGAATCAGGCTCTTAACTACATCATAATTATCAGACTGCTCCTGAGACAAAGATGCATAAGTGACTTAAGCTTTACCAGTGAGTACACTCTGCAGGAGCATTGGCCAATACTGCGTGGGCCATTTGAAACCGTTAGCTGCCTTTTCAAACAATTGAAAGTATTTAGTTACATCAGATTCATTAAAGACAGGGACAAGTCTAAAATTTTTGGATACAGCAAAATGATCAGCATTAGATGACCTATTTCCCCCTTATTTTATACGGTACTCATGGGCTAATTTAGCAATTTCCAGCTTAGTGCGAGCCACAGCCTGTGCCTGTTGAGCCTGTGCCTGTTGTGCTTGAGCTTCCTGAATATGAGCTTGAATCTTTGCAAGTTCAATTTGTTTATCCATGTCAACTGGAGGAGTCTTATCAAAAAGCTTTTGATTAATCGTAGCAACAATTTGATCATTAGTGGCACTAGGTGGATGAGAAATCTCCAGGTACTGAACAACAATTTTCAGTTCATTTGTATTCCTACTTTCTACCTCAACAACTGCCTTAACATTCTCTATAAAATCTTTAGCTTCCTCAAAGGTAGAAATAGTTGAAGAAGACATCATGAAAATTTAAATATCACAAGCAAATAATGTAATATATTTTTAAACAAGTCCTGAAGATCCTGGCAAGGTCGCCAATGTTATGTTTATGGGCGAGGTGAAATGACACAAACAATAGGCCAACTTTAAATTTAAGACTGATGTCAAAATCCTCTCCAAAATATCCAGGTTCAAGGAAAACTATCATAAATTTGTTTTGTTTAATTACAATTAAGTATTTTAAAGTAACAACAAAAATCAGTCTCTTCAGGACGAGAACATAAGAATATCTAATGCACTAAGATTATCAAAAAATATGCAAGGACAAAATAAATAATGATAGTGCCTATACCTTTACTGAAGCAATGCAAGGTAAAAATAGTTATATATCACAAGAATTAATATTTGCTCAAGATTACTGAAAATGGTTAATATCTGTTTAATAACTTAAGGAAATGCACACAATGTTAATAAAAGCAATACAATTAATTAATACAATTATTTAAGCTTGAGAAAAATATTTCTTCTGAAAAATACAATAATAATACAAGCAATACAATAAGGGGTAACTAAAATAATCTGATCAAATTCACAAACTTTGAAACTATTCACAAATTAACTAATTCTTTACACTTGCAATATTAATAAATGCAATCAAAAGGAAATAACAAAATAATATGAATTTACAGAAAACTCAATGATAATTAATTATTAACTGATCACTAGATAATACACAACATCAATAATAGCCTATGATATGGGACACACTTATACAGTATATTCAACACTCAAATCCCAGGAACCAGCTTGCAGGTTGCTTCAAATCGTTTAAAAGTAGCCAGGAGAGATATGTGACTTCACTAGGTATAAAACACTATTTACAGGCAAGAGAGAGATGACATGCTAACAGCTGGTCAGTTGAATCTGGAGTCAAGACTGCAAGTACGCAGGGGGTATATATATCCCTCCAGAAATACTAGAAATTTTGACTGCTCTCGTGAATGCAATGACGCATGACTGGGAGAGACAGGCTAGAGCCTGACAGGTCTGGAACTTACGAGAAGCATGCACATCAGGGGGTAACTAAAATATGATACTAAACTGGCTTATATAATTAATATTAATACTGGATTATACGACAATATATAATTATATATATATATGTATATATATATATAGCCTATGTATACAGGGTGTCCCGCGAGTTTTGTCAAATACTTCCAGAGATGAAAGATTAAGTAATTCTAAGTAAAAACTGTTATATATACATGGACTTTTTGGTGCCTTGTTGTTGTTGTTATCGAACCTTAAAGTCAGCATTTTGGCGTTTTTTTGTAATTTCTAACCCTGTTTTTCTTTAACATGATGAGGATAGGAAAAACAACCATAAAGTGTATTATGAAGCATGATATCAATACTTCAAACTGACACCAAAACCTTCCCTACATCGTACTTCATATTCCCTTGACATGGAGTTGAATATTACAAGAAACCAACAAAACTTTTAATTTTAAGCTCATAATCACGGAAAGAAGAAAGGAGCTACAGAGGAATTGTGGGTGTTTTCATTAAGTATTGATACCATGCACCATCATACAGCATTTAACGTTATCGCTATTCATTTTCATTACTCGGAAAATGGGTTTAAACCGACAGAAAACACCAAATAATCCTCTGTAGCTCCTTTCTTCTCTCTGCGATGATGAGCTTAACACTTTCTCTGTGGGGTGTTTTGGGCTATTTAGGGCATATTCAGGCACTCCTGAATGATTAATCAAGCATCTGCATTAAATGAACTGTATTCTGCCGAAAACTAGGTGAAAATAGCTTCAAAATGAGACCAGAACGAGCTTCGTTGGTGGTGGGATTCACCCGCAGGCAGCGTTACCATAAACACGCGGGAAAACCGCTAATTATTAGCTCTCGCTCGCTCGGCAACACTGTTGTGAGACTCCCGCGCGAGAGACAGTCTCCCTCAGTGAGCCGCTCGCTGCTCTAAGGGTCGGAGGTGGGCCCCTCATGCTCCCGCCCACTGACACTCAATTTCTACGGCTTTTACAGTCTTTTAACCCTTAATTAGCGGCGAGCAACATAAGTCGAGTTAAATAAAGCTGGACTATGTGGCGGCGCTCGACATAGGTCGAGTGGCAATTTCAGCACGTAATGTGGCTGAGAGAGAGAGACAAGTGGTGGCAGGAGACTAGCGAGCGTATGACTGCTCCAGACCACCGCGGCGAACCTACTGACACAAATCTCAGCTCCCTCCTCCCTCTCTCACTCGCTACATACTCAATTATGTACCGAAAGTACCGAATTACCTGCTTTTTGCACTCGCGTTGCACGGTTATTGCAAGAAAACTATCCATCATACAAGGATCGTTATGGTGTCATTCGAAAGCTCTGTTTATGCCCTTTCAGGGATAGGTACTTGTTTTACGCTCTGGGTCTTATTTAGGCATGAAAATGATCACGTAAACAGCCCTATTTTGGCTAAAAACACCCCGCTGTGCGGTACATATAAATAAACCGCATAGGCCGCTCGTAAGGTGTTAAAGCCTGGAAATTGCTGTAAATTGCCAGAACATTCAGGAACGTCACCCACTGCCAATGGGTTATAATTATGTTGTGTTGGTTTCTTGTAATATTCAGTATAGAGTATTGATATCATGCTTCATAATACACTTTATACTTTTTTTTCCTCTCCTCATCTTATTGAAGATAAACAGGGCTAGAAATAACAAAAAACACCCAAATGCCGACTTTAAGGGTCCATAACTACAAAACAATGCCCCAAAAAGCCTATGTGGATATAACAGTTTTTACTTAGAATGACTTAATCTTTCGTCTCTGGTAGTATTTGACAAAACTCGCGGGACACCCTGTATGTATATATATATATATATATATATATATATATATATATATAAATATATATATATATACATATATATATATAGAGAGAGAGAGAGAGAAAGAGAGATAGTGTTTAGTGTGTATCTGTGGGGGTATGAAATGTAACTAGGTTTTCAACTGACTATATTCTCAATAATGTAACAAGAGTAATGTGCCTATTTAAATAGTAGTTACAAATACCGGTACCAGAAAAGAACTTAGCCTACAATGGCTATTGAATAATTCTAGCCTAATAATTATGATGACAAGTTCCAGAAATGCGTTTAACTCACTGGACCCCAGCGTCGCGTGTGATGCATCGCTTATGTATGTAACGCACAGTCCAAGCGACGCAGCATCTGCGTCTGCAATTTCACCCTTATTTACTCCTGTCGTATGGCACCTAGAGGTTTCAGATTTCTAAGGGAATTACTTTAGGCTATCGCGGAACAATAGCAGTAGCTGGCAACCCCCCAAGTCTAGCCGCGAGAGTGTGGTAACGCGCGGGATATTCATAAGTCTGAAGGCATTGGTACTGTGTGCATGCTTCCTTCATATTGTGGACAGTAGTAGAACAAGCATGAATACACCAAGATTTATTATTACTTTATTATTTGTTTCTATAATAAATGTTTATTTTTGTTTGGCATTGGATTTAGAGAAAGAAAATTATCACCTCAGTAATGCGCTTGACTCTCTTAGACGGTCAAGAGCCACGGAAGCCTAAACAGGCTCCACCACCACGCCATGTTCTACTAATTGTTAAGGTATTAAGCCATGTTCTACTAATTGTTAAGGTATTAATAGATGGTGTTGCTTGAGCTACACTTTGACCCTAGCTAAAACAAACCGGCTCCACCACCACACTATGTTCTACTAATTGATAGCGTAATGCATAAGTGCGCGTAATTTTTATGTGAGTATTTTAGGGGTAGCCCCCCCAAATGGGGATTGGGCCTGAGCATATAGAATGGATCTTAGGTTTGAGTCCTTGGAGTGCCACATGTATTTGTTAATTTCATTAATTGAGTTTAGAAGTGAAGTTGGTTGGTAATTAATAGACGGTGTTGCTGGAGCTACACCTTAACACCAACTAAGACAAACAGGCTCCACCACCACGCTATGTTTTACTAATTGTTAAGGTATTAATAGACGGTGTTGCTTGAGCTACACCTTGACACCAACTAAGACAAACAGGCTCCACCACCACGCTATGTTCTACTAATTGTTAAGGTATTAATAGACGGTGTTGCTTGAGCTACACCTTGACCCCAACTAAGACAAACAGGCTCCACCACCACGCTATGTTCTACTAAATGTTAAGGTATTAATAGATGGTGTTGCTTGAGCTACACCTTGACACCAACTAAGACAAACATGCTCCACCACCACGCTATGTTCTACTAATTGTTAAGGTATTAATAGACGGTGTTGCTTGAGCTACACCTTGACCCCAACTAAGACAAACAGGTTCCACCACCACGCTATGTTCTACTAATTGCATCACCCTGTTCCCAGAAGTTACATAGTCGCAGTAATTGGATATTCACAAAGCCATTGCCTGGAGTATGTTGGAGTTTATTAATATGTCACAATTCCATTTACTCCTTTTGTTTGTAGAACCATTACCAACATGCAAACATTGGATCATGGAATAGGTATAGCAGATCTACATTACATGTATTACAAATTTGAAAGTACTGAATTGTATATAATCCCTTTAATTATACCTATATCAGGAAATGTCCTGTACATAAAATAATTACTAAATTAATTTTTGTTTTCACCAAATATATACATATAACAATATATTTATTGAGTAGCAGAATGTGTAGAATAATAACTAACCATTATTGAAGCTCATATATTCTGTTACTGTATTATAAAGATGTCATACCGCCCTGCACCCTCTGTCTGTGTGTGTGTGTGTGTGTGTTTGTAACTGTCTCCCCTTTCTATCATGAGTTTCTCTCTATCTCTACATACACACACATACGTACATTATACACATGCACACACATACATTCAATATATGGAGAGAGAGAGAGAGTGTGTGTGTGTGTGTGTGTGTGTGTGAGTGTGAGTGTGAGAGTCAGTTGGAGGGGGCCACATATATGAGGCCCAAAGTTGAACATGCAATCAGAAGTTGGACTCAAATGATTGACTGCCAGCGAGAGTCCCTGGAAGAGTTTCTAAAGTGCAAACTTTAAAACTATAGGTAGGGTAAAGTTCCTACTTAAGTAGGCCTACTTGAAATGTGTGTTATGCACGGACATAAATAATGTCTTGGCTTGGTAAAAGGGTTTAATTCGAATACAGTTTTGGGAAGACTCTTGCAGGTGTTGGGAGAGCTGGCCTACCACAAGTCTCCAAATAAGGCTCTCACAGTGGCTTGCAGTCTCGTATGTCATGAAAGTGATGGTTCGATAACTCTGGGTGTGTCGGATGAAGACGGTGGTTTTGATTCAGGCCAGGTGGTATCTGTGGATGCCGGTCTTGTCCAACAATCCTTCGTTGGCGTAGTGAGTTACTTTCTCTTCTACTAGTGGCAAGGCTTGAGGGATGTGAGGGACTATGTTGGGCACTCCATGTGGCCCATTGCTATTAATGCGCACTTTATGTGTCGCTCGGCTATTCCTAGTTTCATGTCAGCCACTGTAACTCTTGCTCACTTTGAGTGTTGTTCAACTGGTGTTATGTATATATTGGCCTTCTTGTCTCATTGGTAGAGGCCCAACCTGGCTATTGAAGGTCATCACTATTATAAATGGAGGTGCACCTTTGGCAGTTGACAACACTGGCCTACTGATGATGGTTGAAGGAGCGATAATGTTAGTTTTAGAGAGTGATAAGCTGTAGCGGTGTCGGGTGGAAGAAGGACGTCTTAAAGTGATATGAGGGAGGGCTGGTGTCGGGTGGAAGAAGGCCGTCTTAAAGTGATATGAGGGAGGGCTTGACGTGCTAATGATGATCAAGGTATTCTTTTGTTGATAGGAGTTTGGGAGGGGAGGCGGGGAGGAGAAGGGGCTCTTCTATATGTTCGTTTTGATGCCCTTGTACCTCATAAGGTAATTTCAAACACATATCAGTATTTCTTGAGTGGTGACCTTAAAGATGGAAAATATAAACAGTTGAGCCTTGAACTACAGTCCATCATCGCTCTTAGCCAATATTACAGGTAAACAAGGACATATTTCTAATAATTCTACTTCAAAGGTATATATTTATACAGAAATATATTAAGTGTAAAATGAAGCAACATATACTGAATAATAGATAACCTGAACACAAATGAAGTAAATGAAGTGGATATTACGTTATGAGGAAGGGAAGTACAGAGAGCGAGAGAGAAGTATGTTGGGTAGTTGGGCGACAAAATATTATTTACGACAAATTAAGAACATAAGAAAATGGGAGTCTGCAGAAAGGCGATTGGCCCACTCAAGGCTGATTCCTCTCGCATCCAACCCCAATTATAAGGCCTAATTATAGGCCCAGCTCACTAGCACAATGAGCACCGACCTCACCAAAACGGTCAGAGGTCAACACAAGATTACGGGGTCTGCAGACCGCCGATTGGACCACACCAGGCAGATCCCCATCACACCCAACCCATCTCGTCCATATGCCTATCTAATTTTATCTTGAAGCTCTCTATCGTTCTTGATCCTACTATAGCACTTGGTAGATTATTCCACCTATCTCCAACTCTGTTACCAAACCAATATTTACCTATATCTTTTCTGAAACGACATTTATCTAATTTGAAACCATTTGTTAAGAGTTCTTTCGCTGTCACTGAGCTTTAGTACATCTTTCATGTTCCTTTTATGAATCCCACTAACCCACTAATTGAACACCTCTATCATATCCCATCTAATTTTGCGTCTCCCTAACGAACGTAAGCCTAATTTCTTCAACCTTTTTTCATATGGAAGATTTTTAATATTATGGAGATTTTTGTCATTCTACGTTGTACTCTCTCCAATTAATCTTATGTCCATTATGTAATAGGGACACCAAACTTGAACAGCATAATCCGTATGAGGTGTCACTAATGACAAGTAAAGTTCTAAAATAATATCAGCAGTTCTGTTACTTACACTATTTGAGATGAACCCGCGAATCCTGTTAGCTTTGTTACTAACGCTAATACACTGATTTCTAGGCTTCATATCATTGCTAACAAACAAGGTGTGGTGGAGTGGTCATGCCACTGGATTGGTAATCCAATGGACCCGGGTTCAAATCCCGATATGTCAATGGGAAGATATTATTGGGATTGAATTTGTGCTGTACCTAGTATCAGTGCATTACCACAAAGCCCACCGAAATGCCAAAAAAATACCCTCGTTGTTCCCTGATTAAATAACACTGTATGAATATTCCCATATTCAAAATATGTTACAGGGGGACAATGCCTAGTGAGTTCACTGCTCAATAGGTGGCGTTCTGAGAGTGAGGGTCTGAGTCTGGAGGGTGAGACGGTGAAGCACTTGGGCGAAGCAACCGGCCGCTTCAGAGATGGAGCTGCTTCGAGCCATGGTGGATGCTTCGCATGTCTCACTCCCCAGACTGGAACAAGACCTCACGGGCTTCACCGTGTTGGGCGGTGGAATGTACAGGCTCTCAGCCTATGCCCGAGAGGGAGTAGTTTGAATATAGAAAAAAAAAAAAAAAAAAAAAAAAAAAAAAAAAAAACGCACCCAAATCTTTCTCACAGTCAGAGTTTTCTAATTCCGTATTAGCTAGTCTATATTTTGCATTTGTATTAATCTTCCCTAACTTTAATACTATGCATTTGTCAATGTTAAAATTAATCTGCCAATTTACTGACCTTTCGTGTAAGCTATCTAGATCCCTTTAGAAGCTCTCTATGTTGCTGGTTAGAATCACACAAATATACCAGAGTGTGAATTATCCTAAAAGCTGCATTTTAGGCGTGTTCCCCTTACCCCTCAGCTACCATCTGAGGGTAAGCAATGGGATTTCATATGCCACTTAGTCAGTCATACTTACCTATTTATATTAAGTGGAGGAGCCTTCATGTGCCGACCTCCATGAACCGATAATCATAGCCTTCAGTTATTCTAAGATGCTTTCCGTGCCCACCCCTCATCTGGCAATGCAAGATCGCAGTAGCAAATAAGTGCATAATTATACTGTATTTGTTGACATGTACAGTTTTTAGACAGATGAAGCAGAGACAAGTGTTGCGACATCCTACCGTAATTTAGCCACCAATAAGAACGAATTTATGGTATTATGGTACGTTATGTATGATATAACATATAACTACAATGGTATTATGGTACGTTATGTATGATATAACATATAACAACAATGGTATTATGGTACGTTATGTATGATATAACATATAACAACAATGGTATTATGGTACGTTATGTATGATATAACATATAACAACAATGGTATTATGGTACGTTATGTATGATATAACATATAACAACAATGGTATTATGGTACGTTATGTATGATATAACATATAACAACAATGGTATTATGGTACGTATGTATGATATAACATATAACAACAATGGTATTATGGTACGTTATGTATGATATAACATATAACAACAATGGTATTATGGTACGTTATGTATGATATAACATATAACAACAATGGTATTATGGTACGTTATGTATGATATAACATATAACAACAATGGTATTATGGTACGTTATGTATGATATAACATATAACAACAATGGTATTATGGTACGTTATGTATGATATAACATATAACAACAATGCACCATATAAATATATACATAACCCATGAAGACTATACACACATCTGCAAGAATATAATACCCAGTACATTACTAATTATCTGCTTTATTTGTCTACAACTGTACAATGTAAACATGATAGATAATATCATACCTGAGAGAGATAGAGAGAGAGAGAGAGAGAGGGTGATGCCAGGTGGGGACGGGAGGTTAAATTACAGAGTGAGAGGAAAGCGAACGGTAACTGGAAGACAACACCTGAGGTTCTAGGATGGTCAGGGAAGATTATAATTATTCAATGAAGTGAATAATGATATTGATATTTACATAAATACGAGGGTAGTGTATTTATAGAAGATGATGCGCTTGACCTACTCACCACTATATGTCGCCTTTTTACCTTTGATTCTGGCTACAATTAGATAAATGTATGCAGTTTAAAAATAACTTATGTTAATGATATAGTTTATAAATGTATGCAGTTTAAAAATAACTTATGTTAATGATATCGTTGATTGAGAAAAAGGGAGATTATATCCTAAATTAAATAGTATAATGGTAACCAAAATCAAAGCTAAAACGCCGCTATAGTGTTGAAGAGGATGAGGCAACAGAGGTTATGAAGCAGGATTATGTTGTTGGAAGAAGAGGAGAGCAGATATTATGCGACTAGACGATGTTGTTTGAGTGTGATCAGTAGAAAAGACTAGAGGCTATAATTATGTGGAGCTGATAAAATTAAGGTGCTACTCGCCGTTTAAAAGAAAACCAACAGTAAAACACCTCCACATATTAGCGACATTAAAATATGTGTAACTCAGGAACTAAGACAAGTATTGAAATATTTGGTTGTCCAAATGTAGTGCCCAGTCTCTACTATAATATAATATCATTGACATAACAATAATTATAACTGTAATATCAGTATTAGTGATAACCTTGACTTTGGTAATAATGGGAGAGTTCATATTATTATTTAAATATCTATAACACCGTCACCATCACCGTCAACAAAAAGGCTTTCTGTGTAAGTTTGTGAAAGTTCTTTAAAAGTATGTTTGTGAAGAGAACATTTACATCAACACTAGCTAGGGTAATATTGCTGAACTTAAAATTGGATACTTTCCTACTGAACGTGAATGCATCATGGCACAGTGTACTCGTTTACAGTGATGGGTGACAGTAAAGGTACAAGAGAACCTTCCTAAGCCACCAAACGGTTATATAAGGAACATAAATCATTCTTAAATAGATACTATACTGTACAAACAGTCTTTCAACACCCTCAATGATCCGCAAGAGTACAAGTCTATAAACAGAGGGATTACCTCAAGCTAATGCACAATCACTCTACACTCTCTAGGATGCACATGGAACTATGTAATCACGTGACCTCACCAATATCCGCTCTTACATGAACTCTCCTTGGGCTATCCCTGTAGAGTGACTGTGCATTAACTAAGAGGAAGCCCTGTCTATATAACCTTGCACTCTTGGGGATTATTGATGGTGTTGACAGACGATTAGCGTAGTGTTAACTACATGAATGAGTTATGTGCCTTATATAAACACTAGCACTGTACATTATAACCTCTTAATACTTTGTATGTCTTTAGTCATGTACTCATTTCACTTCGGTTTACAGATAATACTTTTGATACAAAATATTTGATTTATTTTGACCTGATTTTCATGACTGACTTTTAACCAACCATCTACATCATATCATATTTTACTTTGAACAAGGCTTTCTTTAATTTCCGCCGACCGTACTTACTCATTTCTTACCGGTTTATTTTTCCAGGGTACAATTTCTTCCAGATTTCCGCATTAATATTTAGGTTTCACAAATTATTCCAACTTTTGTTTTTTCCGGAATATAGATATATGACAAGAACAAATTTGGGTCTTGGCGATTATATGTTTTCCTTGAATATAACCTTATTATATATTATTGTCCACAAAAATGTACACGTTCCTATCCTACCCCGGCAATCTGTTGCTTATGTCCATGTATTTGTTCATATTCCTGCCTAATATACATTTATTGCATAAATGTTCATAATAATGTTCTCAGATAATCAATCTTCCTCCTCATAAGAAATTAACTTAATTATTTACATCATGGAGTACAAAGAAGTACAAAGAAAATTAAGTAACAACAGGTATATTGACCCCTCTTGGCTGCTTGTCCTCCAAAACACTAAAGATCAAGTGTCCAAACAGTGGTTTAGAGTGGGTAAGGGAACATTGGAAAGGGAATTACTGCCCTGGAACTAATGTCCGTGGCATGATTAGGAAGTTAGTAGGGGACAGATGGGTTAGTTAACATAACACAGTTATAAGTGATCTTTCTTATATCTGAGAAAAAGAGAGTAATGTCTTAGTAATATATATACGCAATAATCCTTGATGAATCTGAGCGGGGAATAAAATATAGTTATTCATTTACAAACTTAGTCATTCGCGGGTTTGATGCAAGATAATTGTCTATGCGATGTTTAAAAGAATCAACGGTGCTGCAGTCAATAACGTCTAAGGGTAAGCCCATTCCACAAGTTGACAACTTGATTGAAGAAGAAAGCAATTTATAGATTCGTGTGAGTTAAAAGATTTACCAATCATTTTGCAAACGTTTCCCCGCGTGTAATTAGATTGGTCGATAGTGAAGTACTTACTACAGTTCATATTGTCGATGCCTTTCATGATTTTGAACACTTGAATTAAGTCACCTCTTAATCTGCGCTGGGTTATATGAAATATATTTAATTCTCTAAAACGCTCCTCGTATGGTTTGTTCTTTAGGCTAGGTATCATTTTGGTAACTCTACGTTGAACTCGTTCTAAGTTGTCTATATCTGTTTTGGTAATAAGGGCACCAGGATTGAATGCAGTTTGCCAAATTTGGTCCCAACAGGACAACTTATTTAGATTGTGTTGCATATTGTCAAATTGTTCTTTGAAGAGTATGCTATTTGTAAGTCAACAAACTTTGAGATTGTACAGGTGAGACCCTTATCTATGTGGTTGATGTAAATTAGAAAGATAATTGGTCCTAATACCGATCCCTGGGATACCCCGCTACTTACATTGATCCACTTAGATGCCTTACCGTTTATGACTATATCATCACTACAACTATGACCATCATTACTACTACTATCACCATCGCCACCACTACTGTTATTATCATCACTACTTCTATCACCATCATAACTACTACTATCACCACATATCACCACTACCACAATCACTAGTATCACCATCATCACTACTACTATCACCACTAATATCACAACTACTTTCACAATCACTACCATAATCACAATTATTATCACTACTGTGATTTGTATAACCCTATGAGGTATAAACACACTGATCGTCACCATCATAGCTATTACCACAATCACCACCACCATAACAACTATTATCATAATCTCCCATCATTCTCACTACATCCATGGACGATTGTGTGTGCCCCGTAGACATACATGCACAGTGATAATATTACTACGCCACTCCTACGGAGATGGAGAGGGGGGCCTTCATCATTAACACACACACACACAGAGCAGAGGTGTGGTGGAGTGGTCTTGCCACTGGACTGGTAATCCAATGGACCCTGGTTCAAATCCTGATGTATCAATGGGAAGATATTGGGATAGAATTTGTGCTGTACCTAGTAGTACATGCTGCTATGTCACATTTTTGGCTGTCGTGGAAAATTCATATAGATTTTTGCCAATGTGTTTTTTTTGTTAGCCTAGAGTACTAGGAGCATGAAAAATATGTTTGGCATTTTTTCTGAGG
This sequence comes from Paralithodes platypus, assembly GCA_032716605.1. Classification (NCBI taxonomy): domain Eukaryota; kingdom Metazoa; phylum Arthropoda; class Malacostraca; order Decapoda; family Lithodidae; genus Paralithodes; species Paralithodes platypus. Next base: position 4,063,555 of record CM064515.1, read on the forward strand.
TCATCTTGACATTTGTTTAGCCTGTTAAAGAAGATCGGGTGGTATCGCCAAAAACGGAAATTTGTTGCCGCAAATTACACAAGTTTCGAACTGTTTGACTGTCTATGGGGGTGTGAAGTGTGATGTACCCTATATTTGTGCATATCAATGCAATGAGTAAAGCAGTATTTTTTTATTATTTTATCATAAGTCAAATTCTGTGAGAAGAAATTATTGTAAAATACGTTTATATAATACTTTTACTTGCCATCAGATTTAGACATTTTTTGGTATTTTTGTTATCAAATGACAGTATGACAGTTAACCTCTGTTGCAAAAATGGGACACTTTGATTGTTTAAATAAAAGAACAGTTACTATGTTATGTTCCTGAGACAAGTTCATGTCAAGTCTGATACTCATTCAGTGTCAGATTCGTCACTAGCTTCGCCCACATCAGCCAAGTTTTTACATCCATCTGGATCACACTTGCACAACTCTGTGCAGGGCATTTGGTTTTCGCGGCAGGAACATCGCCCACTACATTGACTCTTTGTGCATTTACACCGAACCAACTGTAAGATGGAATCTGGAGCCAGAGGTATTCTGCTTAACTTGGGAACGAAATGTCCCGAAGTGTCACTGATGGACCATCCCAATTCAGTTGGTGCTGGAACGGTTGGTTGTGGAATTAAGGCCTGCCTCCAGATTAAGCACTGGTAATGTGCCCGTCGAATGTGCTCATGCAATGATCCTTGTGTTGGGGGCAGCTTCTCGATTCCTTGTTTGGTGTTGAGTCCACGAAAATGAAACCATCTGAGTGCCGCAGCTTGACTAATACCTGCGTTCTTTGGACCGAGTAACTTGCAGATGAATGCTTCACAAAGACCCAGCACTTCACAGGATGGTTCACTCTCCTGTCCCAGACGAGCAAGTGCACCAACAATGTCATCACCACAGTCCATAAACGCCTGAGACCATGAAGTTTTGCTCTTGCCGAATATGCTTCCAGTTGTGTCACACCCGCTTATGGCATGAAATCCTATCAAGGCTTGAGCACGTTCCTCACCAAGTGCATTTTGGATAGGCAACAAAGGCAGTACACGTCGATTGGTTCCAGTGCCCATTATCATAGCTGCATCCTCGCCTAAGACTGCCAAATTGTGTATGGCAAGTACCAGCACATCTGTGTCCTGGGAGTAGATGTGAACAGTAAGTCCAAGTTTGCGTGCTTCACTGGCGTAGTATATCAGCAACGTATCCGCCTCGTCATGCTTGGCAGCATGACAACTGCCAGATGTGTTGGACTGGACACGTTGACAAGTGATAGTGGTTACGTCTGCTGTGCAGTTGACAACAATCTGTTGGGCCAAGAATATTGTCAGAAGCTCCTTCGTCTTGGTACTACTGAGGAACTTGTTGAGATCTTTAAAATAAAAATAATACGCGTGTTTCTGTCAACTTTGTATTCTGTTCCCCTGGAAAGCTTGGCTCCACTGCGACGCTGTCTTGTTATCTCTTTCAATGAGGACTGGCAGTATTGGTCAAACACCACGTAGCACTTCGAGTAAGGGCGACTTTTGGAGTTGATGGCATTGACGAAATGCTCTGCCAGGTCTCCACATTATGATATTTTGTCCTTGAAAACGGCCATCTCATGAACTACTGCCATGGCATCGATGATAATAGAAGCTCTATCAAGTGGTAAGTCATCCAGTAAAGGTGCATCAGCTTGGCCATTTTCAGCTGATCCATGGTTCTCCAGATGGTGAATGAGCTGTGATTTGTCATTGCATGGATGCAACAAGCCATCTGGTGTCATCAGCATGTGATTGATTGGTGAAAACTCGTATGTGCTGAGAGCTTCCTTCAAGTCAACATCTCTGGAAAAAAGGTTAGGGGGTACATAGACACCTTGGTTGTCCACCATGTTTTCCTGGACAGCAGCTGCAAGCTGACCAACACGTTCTGTAGCATGATGATATGATACTCCAGCTCCAGTATTTGACAATATGTCTATCGTTTTCTTGCTTCTTTTGGCATGATAGAAGTGCAGTGATAGCCCTAAAGTGAGGGGAGTCTCTTTTCTGCTTCGAAATGAGCTTGCACAAGACTTAGGTTGGTGCATGATCTGCCTCTTGGTTTTGTGGCTCTGAATTATCATTTGAGCCAAGTTTGTGCATCTAGAATGTACTTCTTGACTTCGGACTTCTGAAACAACTGCTGTGTCACCCTGAACGATCCATTTCAACAGCCAGATCAACTCATTTGGGATGAAATTTTCTTGGTTGCTGATTGAGCCCTCAAACTCCCATGGCTTGGATTGGTCAATAGCTGTGCGGACTATTTTTGCGCATTTGAGTATTGTAGTCATCTCTTCTTTGTCATTCAAAGTTGAAGTTTGCCGTATTGCGGCGTCAGCAACACCGGAAGAATGGATCAAATCTGATTTTGCTGGATTGGCAGAACTTGTGAAGGCAACACCGTCAACATGGTGGCGGATCTTTTCCTTCAGGCACTGACGAGAAACTGTATGTGGGAGATTATGCTGATGCATGATTTGTTGATAGTCATTCTGCGCTTCACTGACTGGAATAAATTCTCCAGAAGATGTCCGGTCCTGCAGCTGACTGAAAAAATGTACCTCTGCAGCAATAAACTTTCTGTCACCTTCAATATCTGGAATTTCAGCATCAAATTCCAGTGTTGTTTCCTGCTTTCTGCGAGTTGTTAGCTTCTGCCATTCAATGGTCATACATGACTTATGATACAGTAAGTCTCTCGACAAAGCATCTTTCTCATTCAGCAGTTCCGAATAGTTTATTTTCCAGGTTGTGTTGTCACTTTCTTTTACCACAGCTGCTATTAAATTGCTCCCCAATGTTTTCGGTTTGGCACATGTGAGTATTTTCGGCTGTCACTCTTTGACAGAAGTAACACAATTCTTTTCGCACCTTTGGAATGGACGAACGTGTTACTTTCCGTTGTGATCCTGTATGTGACGTAGATGGAACACTTGGTGTACGACTGCTCGGTGGCCGACCTTTTCGTCTGATCAGTACTGTGGTATCACCCTTCTCGAGGGCTTTGCTGTGGCGGGTCTTGGCTCGCTGTATGTCTGTTTTGTTCGTGGCCTCAGCATAGCATTTCTGGTGCCACACTGCACTGTTAGTTTGAAGACCTTGCGGCTCCAGATTAACCAGACGTTGCGACATAGATAATTATGTATTTTTGTTCTCCAAGTCTGACCTTTCTCTGACACACTCCAGGAAACGAATATAGCTGTCTGGCTTTGGTGTACTGACTGTTTCATTTGTATTTTCTTGACATACGATGCACTGTCTGTATTTGTTTTCTATCTTGCGTCGCTTGGTTTCCATGTTCTGTGAACAAAGAAAAAACAATTAGAAAAAACAAAAAAGCAAATGAACAAATTCTCGTAAAATTAGCCGCTATCATGGATTTAGAGGTCTGTATATGTCCTGTCATTCAAAATATTGAATGCCATGACTTTATTTCATGATACAAACATCTTAGTCATCATTTGTGTTAATAATTAAACAAAATATAATGTATAAAGGGCTTAGAATTTGCACAGATGGGCAAAATATCCATATTTTATGCCGAAAATTCAAGATGGCCGCCATTATTCCAAGATGGCATCCAAAAAAATGCCAAACACGATTTTTGTAGATAATGGGTCATAATCATTAAAAAAAACACATTGGCAAAAATCTATATGAAATTTCCACGAAATTACATAACACCATATACTTAGTCCATGAGCCAAGACCCGAATTTTGGGATATCGGTACCACCCGGGGTGACTAATTCTCTTAGGTGTTTTTAGCTTGCTACATGTCTCTAGTTTATGTTTTGATATGATAGCCCTTGCACATTGGTAGCTTAATGGTCGTTATCACTTCTTGAATAGACATACCCTACCGAAAATTCCGAAATTTTTTAAAATGTCAAATTTGGGGACAGGAATGCCTAAATGTCAACAAAATGCATATAGTAATTGTCACATTTAATACAAGTCCTGTAAATACACACTAAGCATGCCATGGGCTTGTACATACTATTATGGCAAATTACTACTCCTAAATATCATCTACGTCAGACTCGGAATCTGACTGTTGTGCCACCGGCTCTTCTTCAATAGCCTTGTTCTGACATGTCTGTAACCTGCACATGTCCGTGCATTTTAGACCATTGCTGAGGCAAGTACACTTAGGGAGTTCGCATGACCGCACACACTTGCAAGACAGTAGCTGCATAACAGCATCTGGTGCTGGTGAGCCTCGCATCCAGTTGACGGCAAGCTTACCGTCCTCATCTGTCATCCAACCGCAGTCTGTTGGGTTCGCAACAAATGGCTGGCTCTGAAGACTTCTCCTCCAGATCGCAGCCTGGTAGTTTGCACGCAGTGCATGCATGAAGAGGCAGTCCTCACAAGGAGGGAGTTGACTTGACTCTACCTCTCCACGTCTTGCACAGAACAGCTCATACCGAAGCTTGTTTACCTTAGTTGTGTGGGTAGATGGTAGGTACATGTGGCAGGTGATTTCCTGTAGCTTCTCAAAGAGTTCAGGAGACACTTCCCATGAGCGTCCAAGTTCGTGAAAAGCATGCTGGTATGTCTTGTCCATCTTCACCTGCTTGAGTGTCGTCATCTTCCCTCGGCCAGCGAATGCACTGACGGTATCACAGCCTGTAAAGGCATGCATACCAATCAATGAATCACACACGCTGCCTCCCAGTGTGCGGCTCAGTGTGGTGATATCCAGGAATCTTGTCCGGTTCTTCGTCCCGCACTTCTGGAACAGATGGGATGGGATCTTGTGGCACATGCCAAGACACAACACCATGACGTCTGTATCTTCTGCAGTGATGATGACAGACTTGTTCCCAGATTCTGCTGCATGAAGTGCATGGAGAAGAAGGCGTGTGGCTGCTTCTTCTTGAGTTGACTTAAGCTCAGGAGCCTCTTCCCACTGCTCTTTGGTGATCTTGAAGCAGCGCTGCTCACATGTGACATACAGCTCCTTGTCCTTGAGCTTCTCCCTGTGCTGTGGTGCCTTCCATTCTTCTACCAAGAACTTGATAAGACTTGCCTTGTTGGAGGAACTACCGAGTAACTTTCTCCACTGCTGGATGTTGTGCCCAGGTTGAATGTTCTTGAAATGAATTCCTGTGCCTGCACTTCTTTTGGCTCGTTCTGCATCCTTGATGGATGTCTCCTTGTAGATATCAAACACAACATCAATGCGCCTGCTCTTAGCACCTTCATGAACAGCGTGACTCAGTGCTGTACCTGCAAGCTGTGAAAAAGTTTTGTCGTTTCCCTTCAGTTTGTGGACCAGGCTCATCCCATCAATTATGGTAGCAGAGGGCTCGGGTATCACTTCTGCAGGAGAAACATTCCTCTCTAACTCCTTTGCGAGGGCAGCCTTGTTGGTCTTGCGGAGAGACCCATCACCGCTGGCAAGTGCCCAAGGCAAAGGCCCCAGGGGATGAGCCAAGATCACTCATTTTGAGCTTTCTGTTCTCGGCAACAAGGATCATCTGGCCAAATAGGTTCCTGTCAGCCTTTAAGATAACCTCCTTGGCATGGTCTTGTGAGCGTGGCTTCATTCTGATGTTAGTGAACGTTCTCAGTTTCGTCTTCGTCATCGTGTCATGAAACTGTATAGTTGGCGTATCGATCTCCAGGCGCTCTTCCTTGAAGCCTTGATATGCATCCTCTCCTATTCTGTAGGCCCCTAGAAGGTCTTTGACAACTTCTGGTGGTGCCATAGTCGCAGTTGACAAACTGACAAGATCTTCTTGCTCTGCGTTGAAGGGGTTCAACCAGCTGGTCTCCATCAGTTGAACTAAAGATTGGACATCGGCCTCATCTCTTCTAATCCTGGGCATCTGTAGGTCTGGGTGGCTGAAGTCAGTATACTTTTGGCCTACTACCATAGTCCTGAGCTGCCTTAAGTACCTGCTGCGATACTCCGATGTCAGGTAGTACCTGGCGACAGCTCCGCCTTTCAGGCTGAAGCCTTTTGTGCCCCCTGGTGTCTGGGTGTCTTTGTTGATCGTCTCTTCGATTGTCTGGTCCACAGGGATCCGTCCAAAGGGATTCTTGCTACCGATCTGGACCGAAAAGCCACCTTGCATGAAGTGTTCATGGACCTCTGGGTGTTCAATGGGCAGTCGAGACATCAAGGCATAGTAGTAGGTTAGGAACCGGGCATAGTTCACTTTGTCATAGGCAAAACACCACGGTATCATCTGTCGGATTGCTCCTAGGTGGAGCATCCAGTTGCCTTCTCTGGAGGCTCGAATTAAGTCCAGCATGATCTCAACCATGTCCAGGTATGACATCCAGAATGCTGAGAGGTTGTGTTCATCTCTGAGGGTCTCAAGATAAACTTGGAAAAGCTTCATGATATGTGTGCATGATTCACTCTCCATCAGCTCTTGAAAGAGTCCCTGAGACACATTGCTGTGAAAGCTGTGGATGTCCTTCAGTGTTTCATCTAGATGGTGTATGTCCCTTGAATGGTTTTCTTCTAGCCATGAAAGGAAGCCTTTCCATGCAAGCCTCATCAGTGCTTCATACACGAGCTTGTGTAGTCTCACTGCTCTGTTGTACCTCTTGCCGTTCATCACTCCTGACACTGATCCTTCTGCGATGATACCTGATTCCACACACAGATCTCTAAGACCTGCATCTTGAAACCTCTTTCCTATGGTGGAGATGAGATTACAGATTGTGTGGAAGACGCCCATCCTGATGATAATGTTCTTGAACTTCTCTTGTTTCCAGATAACTTCGGCAGCTTTGGCATAGAGTGCTTGATCAAACACGCACACAATCTTGTTAAGCTGTAAGGACTGCATGATAGCATGCGTTTGTTCCAAGATTTCATTAACGGTGGACATTTCTGTTGCGGGAGCATTGATAGTGGGCAGGTAGCTTACAGTGTCCTGAACCACTGCAATGTCTCTGCGCATTTTGATGTTGAACCCAGTCCAACTGCTGATGGACTGGTCCTCATGGTCTGACATTCGAGTAAGAAGCCAGATATGGTTCTTTGTCTTTGAATCCTGGACTTCCTTGGTAGTGTCGACATACGCAGTCTCAATCCTAGGTGACCCTGCCCGCCGCCCAACATTGTATATTGGCAGCATTGATGATGTCTGAGTGATGCTTCTTATCTTGGACTTGGTAATCTCTGGCAGGACTTTCTCTGGCACAGAGCCTGCAACCTTGGACTGGACAGCAATGCCATTGACTCTATGAGAAGTACCTGCTCCACTTAGGGTCTCTTCAAGTCGGTCAATGTTATCCCAGGCCAGGGTTGTGAACACACCAGGGTAGATGTTTGCTGGCAGTGGAATGTCATCCTTTGAGCATTCCAGCTTCTGGATACAAAGGGCTGTATCGATCTCCTCAAACATTGAGTAAGACACACAGTGACCAAGACGATTCAGAGTTCGGATCAGTTCTGTGTTTCCTGTCAAAGACTTTACAGCATTGGTCAGCAGTACGTGCTTGGGTGGTTTTGTCTTGCCACTGGTAACAGCAAAGACCAAGTCACTGCCAAAGGAAGTGGCAAGACGTTGAGCTCTTTCAGAGGGAGTTTCACACTCACACTCTCCTGTCAGCAGGGTGTGCAGGAATTGAGTGACTGCTGCAGGAATGACATTCTGATCTGTATCGGGAGGCCATGGCTGACTCACATCTTGTTTATTGATCTCATTCCTCAGCTGCATTCCTGCTTTGGTTAAGACATCTTCAGAGTTAGCTGCTCTTGCTTCTTGCAGGTCTTTTGCCATTTTGTGTGCTTGCCGGGCAAGGTCGTCCATTGAGAGGCTGCGTGGATAGATTAGAAGCTTTCCTTTCTCATCTGGGACAAAGCGTAGTGATTCTCCAAACTCGGTTTCAATCTTTCGGCGAACATGTTTCTTTGTCGCTGGTTTCAGTTGGATAATACCACGGGACATCATGGATCTCTCAAGCCTAGATGTGAGGTTTGTCATAGGCAGTACCTCTGGGTTGGGGAATAATTTGGTCCTTATATACAAGCAGAGTTCCTCGAGGGCTTCTGTCTCAACCTCTTCGTAGCGTGCTTCCTCGCTTTCTTCCTGATTTTCACCTGCACCCGACCTGGCGGCCGCTGGGAAATCATCTTTTGTGAAGAGTTTGTAGCACGACTTGTGGTAGTGACCCTCTGCAGCAACAAGGTCTCTGCTAACTAAACCAAGGATTCTCTGGTTGAGTTTCCTTATTGCTGCTCTGCGAATCTTCTCATCTGCTCGTAGCTCAACACACTGTATGAGTGGCTCCCTTGTCTTTGTTGGTTTTATGTTCTTGCTTGACTTCTCGCAGAAGATACATACTTTGGCATACACCCTGCTAGTACTAGGGGCATCCCTTGATGCCCTCCTCCTGGGGTCGACGCTTGCTGATTCTATCTTGACACCCTTGGCAAGGATAGAATCCAGTGACTTCTTCATTGTAAAGAGACTACGACATTTACGGTGATAATGTATGTGTGGTATTCCTCCTTCTTCAAGGCCCTTGGCTGCTTCCAGGACTGGATCATGCTGCCTGATTTCTGCAGCCCTGAGCAATGTGTTCCAGGAGTCCAAATCCTGTGGTGACACCAGAGCATCGCTGTCATCATCAGAGCAGTGGATGATACAGTCGATCCGTGCTCTCTTCCTCGCAGATGGTTCCATCCTGCCGTCAAACAGTCGACACACACCTGCAAAAAATATCACCATTAAACCATGAACAAACAAACACATTACATGGAAACCACTCTACATATGTTTGCTCCTTCCAATAATAAATTATCCCCAAAATATAACAAAAAATCCCCAAATATGAAATAAACCCCTAAATATGGAGAAACTTGAAATACACATCGGAATAATTCTTGTAGAGAATCAAATAAGCTACAAGAGCTGTTAGAATATATTTTTCAATGTTCCCCATATTTAAGGATTTATTCTAGATTTAGAGGAAAATACCCAAAATATAGAGTATATTCCGAAATATGAGGAAATTTGAAAAATACCTAGGAACAACTCTGGTAGAGAATATAATTCTACATAGGTGTTCAAAGTTTCGCGATGATTGTGTGATGGATTTTAAAGAAAATGAGGAAAACGCCGAGCGTCACGCTAAAAATCTTTATTTTTGGGTAGCGCCCCTATTGCATCAAAAAAATTAGACTAAGCTACCAGTGCGAGAAGGCTATCATATCTTAATGTACTTACAGTCACTCTATAAACATTTTAGTACCATTCGTGTTTAGTCACCCCAGGTGGTACCGATATCTGGCCTGGCTCATGGACTAACTATAGTATCAGTGCATTTCCACAAAGCCCAACGAAACGCGAACAAAACATCCTCAGTGCTCCCTAATTATGTAGCACTGTATAAATATTCCCATATTCAAAATATGCTACAAGAGGACAATGCCTAGTGAGGTCATAGCTAAATAGGTGGTGTTCTGAGAGTGAGGGGGTGAGGCAGTGATGCAGAAAGGTGAGACAGCTCCAGAGATGAGGCCTGCTTCGACCAGTGAGTGAGCAACCAAGCGCCGTGCATCTTGCGAAGGCAAAATGGCAAAGGTGGGTTTGCAGCACTAAGTGCTTCACATGCCTCACTCTCTAGACTGGAACGAGACCTTACAGGTTTCACCGTTCAATGTACAGCAGTTGAATATACAGGCTCTCAGCCTATGCCCTAAAAGAGGTAGTAGGAATTTAAAAAAATAAATAAAAAAAATTACATACAGACACGGTGATTACAATGGTGTATCTTTTTTTGTTTTATTTATTTAAGGGGAGAAGGATGCCCGGCACTTAACTACATATCATGCACAACAAATAAGGGGATGAGCAATAGAATACTCAAATTATTGTCAAATATATAGGCGTGGCTGGGAGCTGGCGAGCGGTAGCCGGTGAAGGAGGGAGCGGTAGCTGGTGAAGTGGTTTCGGCTCGCTGCATGTCTGCCTGCTGAGACCGGAACTTCTCCAGGTGATCGGGGGTCAGGGGAATGCTGGAGTGACCTTGGTGATCCCTGGTCTCTCCGGGTCTTATCCTGGGTGACCTAGATGTGTGTGAATTTGTGTCTTGTTTTTGTGTGTTCATTGTTTTTCTGTTGTGTTGTGTTATCCTTGTTCGGGCTTTGTCTTGATTCGACCACTCCCAGAAAACAAAAAAGTGGGAATGGACTTAAGTAAATAGATAGATAGATATATTTCAATACTACGCCACCCTGACGGTACTGGGGTTTGGGGTGGGGGAGGGGGGGGCGAAAGACATAGACTAAAGGGCAATTTCACAAAAAAAAATACTGACCGTCCAGGAATTCTTATGACTGGGCTAGAGACTATACCAGAGTTAAAGACGGAGTGACAAACGCTTTCCCGGCAAATTTCAAACGGTAACCTTTGTCTGGCGACATTTGCAGATTTGTTAACATTGATCACTAATACTTGGTTGGAAGCTGACAAATATGGTGACCCTACATTTCAACCAGTATATCCTCTCACACACAATTTCTTTACAAAGAAGAACAGAAAGCCTGTCGTCTCCTAAACTCACGTCCACTGACCAATTCTCTGCAGTCTCTCTTTGCCGCAGTGTTGTATCTCTCTCACTATTCTACTGCTATTTCAATAATGTGTGTTCCTCAGAGAGACCTCAGTGTATTCCATCACCTCTTTGTAGAACATTTAGCACCCATCTTGCAACACAATCCCACCCCTACTCAGTGAAACGCTCCAACCCAAGAGTGAAACGTTATTCTCAATCTTACTTCTATTTTACGGCTGAGCTCTGAAACTCTCTCCCAGAATCAGTCTTTCCCTCTTCCAAGGACTTTAAGTCCAGGCACTCATTCAACTCTGGGGGAGGCACTCGCTACAGGCAGTCCTGCCTTTTGTCTCCCTCACGCATATATACAACAAATAATAATATACGTACGGATGTATGTTTATGAAATCGCATAATATCATCAAATAATAGCTATAACTAAATAACCTCTTCAGTATGCGATCTAGTTTTCATTTTGCTTGGCAATCATTAGATGATTTTCACGATCTTTGGAAGGATCAGTTGGAGCCAAAATTACCATATGACATAGTATTCATTATTAGATTTCTAGAAATGTGTCCTAAGCTGAATTAAAGACTATAATGATAGCCAAAATATAAAGAAGATGTGCATCATGGCAAAGGGCATTTCCTTACTGAAAGGGTTAATTGTTCCAAGTTGTGCTAATGACTGACTATCTTACTGGCACGGATATCCAGCTGCCCTTTCGCTTCTTTTATATTCTGAAAGATTTTGAAATAATCACTGCAGCGTGTCTAATTTGTCTACAAAATTCCCAGAACAACAGAACACAATATGCCATGGTCTTACATTGTTGGTGGAATATGATTATTCCATTTTGTGTAATGTTGTAATTTTTATTTTATGCCGTTTTACATTGTACGGCCGTACATATGAAGAACCTCTAGGTATGGGGAATATTGAACCACTAGATGTTACAACCATACCCTGCTCCAATTATGTAGGCCAGAAATCGTAAACCCTAGCCTCTGTAACTCAAACAGGGCAAATGGACTGTAAATATCCACACCTTTTCCTTGGCTGACCTATCCCCAATGGTAGAACTATTAGTTCGATCACACTAGCCGTTTGTGAGGTATACAGGTTAATGTTCAAGAGTATTGAACTACTTGTTTAGAACAGGGTACAACAGGTACGACCGGGGCTGTTGTTACCCCTGATATTGGGAATCCATAAGCTAACATTGCCTTGTATTTACTATAGGCGACAACCGAGGACCGAAAGTTACTCCCTCACCTTCACCTTCAACTATTGTAAACTACGAGGACCCCCCTCCCAGTTCCCAATAGTTTAAGACGAGAGTGACGGTGGTTCTTCATTTGTTCATTAACGCTAAGAAGGATCTGTGGTAATTATAAGGTTAAAGACTATCTCAAATAACCGTTTGACTGTATATACCCTTCCTAATCTGAATATCATATTCAAATAAAAGACATAAAACAGGCCTTGAAATCGCCAAACTAAAGAGGCAAACGTCGTTAAATCTAAAAACTAGAACGTAATCTGATTTTCAAAGAGTTAATCATTAAATGCAAATAGACCTAAAACACCCAAAAGATCAGCATCATTATTTCCTCTCAAACTGTCTTGAACAGATCATGTGTATCCGGGACTTTCAGCTTCCACAAAATTTAGGGGAGATGTTAACAAGCGATTTGTTTTTTGGACCCCCTTCTCCCTCAAGCTTATCCCCATTAGTTTTGAGTTTTTATGACTTTCGCCCAATTACATTAATTTTCAAGATTTTGGTCCCACTCCTCTCATTTTGTGCCATTTAACTGTCGATGTTTTACTGGCAAGCGAAAGCGAGCTTGTAATTTAATCGGCCAAGACATTTTTCTGCCAAAAGCTATAAACATTTGTCTGGAAGGGAGGTTAGGGGGGTATTTTTATAAGCTAGATGGAGGTCTAGGGAGCAAACTAAAAATATCTGTTTAACCCCTTATGTACCAGTGACGTTTGTTCTAGCCACATTTAGACTAGTGTGTGCTGTTTAAGAAAGGTCTGTTGTTGTAAATTGGTTAAGCTAGATATTTCGAAGTGTTTTCATTTGCTGGAGGCACTTTTTACACTGATTAATATTGTCTAATAATAGCCAGAATAAAGTTAAAAGAACGGTGCCGGTACAGAAAAGGTTAAGGGCACGAAACCATTTGTGATACTTTTAACATTTGCTGGTCATGTGGGTTTTATTTTAAAGTTTCCTCTCTCTTATTTGCGCTCTCGCTCTCGACTTCTCCCTCACTCGTCACACACATATTAACCCCTTGATGATCAAGACGCTTCTTTTTGCAGTTGATGCTGGCTAATACAAGACGATTTATTTTATATTAGGAGAACATGTATGCAAGTTAGAACGTTAATTAAGACAGTCTATACTTTTTGTTTTATTGCCACACATCCTTCCTAAGCTGCATAAAATCGTCAAATGATGCCAAGAATAACTGTCAAAACGCAACATAATCCTCAAGGGGTTATCATTATGTGTTCATTCATTATTATGGTACCCTTTCATTAACGCTATCCCATCCGACGTTTGGGGGTTATTATGATGTGTGTGCAATTATTATTGTTGGAATAACATTATATTTTGCCACATATGAACAATTTGATCTTAGGTTTGCCCCCTAAGAAAAAAAAAAGGCCTCACCTAATAATATATCGGATTTGTTGTTTAGTAAAGTTTAAACCTTTCGTTAGACAACGAAATTTCATTTAGCCACATAGACAACCCCCCCCCCCTTCTCTCTTTCTCTCTCTTACACACACACACACACCTAACCTCCTTTCTCAGCAATTTTCTCCAGAAATGTGTCCACTTCACTCTATTATACATAGTCTTATCACTCGTCCAGATAAAATCTACACCTGAATACGGTGAAACGTCACAGCAAATTAATGTGGAATATATTGTATTAGAATCGCATAACTGATGAGTCGAAACAATGCTAATACCAGTAGTGAGATTGAGATGTGAGGTTTGACAAGGAAAGACAGACTAGGCCTATTTATTTGTGAACACAATTAATCGGGTGTTGATAGCAAGGTAGTTATCTAGGCGACCTTTGAAGCTTGGATACAGAAGCAATCAGCAATTAGTCTCCCAATGCCTTATGTCTCTGTTCCACTTGCAGTGAATAGGAACTTAGTTGTTGTTGTTGTCGTTCCCTAGGCTGCCTGGCCGAACAACCCTGAAGGGGGTATCCCACTGTGCAACTTTTCGATGCCGAACGCCCAGCGACAGAGGGCGACAGGATTCGCCATATTCGCTCGAACATTCTCCCATTGTCACGAAAATTGCAGAACGGTCGCCCTCGAGTCGCCCATGTGAGCCCAGATTCCCCCAGATTCGCCGTAGATTTTAAGCTTACCCAAAAAACGGCTGCGAATTCAAAATGTTGGCGAATGTTGTGCGACATTCGCCCTTTGTCTCACTTCATTCGCCCTTGGTCGCACTATAGTCTCACAATTCGCATCTTTGTCTCCCTATTCGCCAGTACCGGCGAATGTGGGCGAATATTGCAAATGTTGGGCGAAAAGGGCGAATGTTGTGAGAATGAAGAGCGAATATTGGGCGATAGTGGGCGAATGACTTGCGACCTTTGGAGCTAATATGGTGATTTGCAATTATTGGCAACGCTGCATGTGGGCGAATTCGCTCGATTATGGCGAATACTGTGCGGTGATTGTGCAAATGCAGTGAGTGTTTCGGCGAATATCAGCTAATGCAATGCGACAAAAGGGCGACATGGTTCGAATGAGGGCGAATGTAGGTCGAGTGAGGGCGAACGTCGGGCACAAAATTCATATCGGGGATGCCACGACCCTTGCGATATGGTCGCTCCGGTTTAACTGACCCATATACATACACCAGTCGTGTGAGGGGGTCATTACGTAGTTTACCATCACTGACAGCACATGTCCGTAATATCATCCGCGCACCACTCATCATTCCCAAAGGACCATGAAGAAGGCCCAGAAGGAGGTGGAGGAGGAGGAGGTGACTGGAGCCACAGCCACACCCACACCCACATCACAGTTGACACCAGGCACGAGTGACGTAGGCCGGCCGTCACGTTCACGGTCCCGGTCACGGTCACCTATTTCTGGGAGAGTGGAAGTGGAGGTGGAGGAGTATGTGGCGGACCAGGAGTTGGAGATAGCTACAGCGCAGAGACCACCTAAACCAACCATATTCACCAAAGAGCAGGAGGTTGAACTGGTCAGCTGGTTTGAGGCGCGGCCATTCCTATATAACAAATCAATGGAAGAATATAGGAACAGGCAGATGAAGATGGACGCCTATCACCAGAAGGCACAAACCCTCAACGTCACTGGTAAGTTGAAATCATGTAATTATGTGTAATATGTAATTGTGCAGTAGAAATACGCAAACAAGAAAAGTGTTTTATACGTGACATTGTGTGAGAACAAAGTTTGATTATGTTAATAATAATTCTAAAGAATCGCTGCCCTCGTTTAAAGAAATGTATCATTTGCATATTTACCTACTGCACAGTCAACATGCACACACGCTCCATTATCTGTGACATAATTTGTTGTAATGTAATGCAATTTTTTTTTTTTTTTCATACATATTACATTATAAGTGGCATAAATATGACCTTTATAAAGTGACACTGATTAATTGCTGTTGTTGATCGCCATTACTGTTTTACCTTGTCCTAAAATTAAAACAAAAAATATATGTTTATTAAAAAACATATTTTTCTTTTATTCAACTCTTGATATGGTTCCGTGGCATACAGACCATCTTTACCAAACTCACACAGGAGAAACGGGCCAAACCATTCTCCGAGAGGGAACAATGGATATTCCAGTATTTTAGGTTCCTGAACCCTCACATCGGGAGGGTGTGGATGCCTCCACCCAGACGCCAGGTAATTATAAATATTTATTTATAATGTTAACAATAATTTATATATTTAAGTAATTCCTCATTTGATTATTCACAATAATTTTGTTAGTGTGTCTCTCAAAGTAGAATTTAATAATTATTACAAAATTTGTTGTAAGTTTGTTTCTACATTTAAGAATGTATTTATTTCTGAAATTAATATTTGTTTATACATTTACAGGTTTAAAAGTAATTGACCACATATTCTGGAAACCTAGACAATGTGTGATAAAATGTGCCCACATTTGTATGAGGTGTGGGGGGTTACAAACCTGTTTATGGTATCTTTTAATATCATTATATACTAAAAAGATTAAATATGTTCCCTACAGTACAAGATGGTATGCCACCTGAGAAGGTACTGTGATTTGCCTCCAGGCTGTACACCGGCCGTGTCATATTTCCCTCCTATTGTCTCCCGCTGTCTACAGCTGCACGTGTGAAGGCGGTCACTTTTGCCCCAAGTAAAGTAAAGTCAGATAAAATTGTCAATTTGTAAATGTTTCTTTACAAGTGTGCCTCACAAACTCCAAATGCTGCATAAATTTGTATGGAAAACCTCTCAGTACCGTTAAAATTGGCACCCATTTCATTTGTGCGTTTACAGATTACAAAAGCATTGTCAGTATTTGTTTGGCAATCCGTCACCCACTCAAATAACCTTCCCTGTACACTCGCAGATGGGGAAAGCATGGTGGGTGTAATCTGGTACGATAGCGACACAAGCCAGAGATTATGACCCACACTTTGAGTCTACTATACACACAGGGTTTGCGACTCTGTTTGGGATTACTGACGTAAACATTAATGTAAATGATTGGTGTATGAATCAATATTTATATTATTTTAGGAACGTTCCCTTTCTCTTTTGTACAGCTGTTGAGGGACTGGAGTTTGCCTGGCGGTCCAGGAGGCGCGTGTGCAGGCAGGCAGTTGTCCTATTTTTCGATTTTTTAAATTTGTTTAAAAAACAATAAAACATCTTTTGGTTATTTTCAATTAACCATTTCAAAACCTTATATAATTTTATCTTGGCAAGAAAACAGGTTAGTAATAACAATGTAAAAAAGGGCAAAATAAAATAAATTGTTGCTATTCAAATAAAACTGTAAACAATATATACAAATTATATTCTTGCTATTAAAATTTAAGTGACATATGCAAAAGAGATTAACATGTGAATGGTTTCAATGGTTGACATAATTATGTGAATAAATTAATATTGTCAATTGAAATTGTTTTTGGATAAACCAATAACTAATAGCAAATAGCCAATTCCTCACAGTGACAAGACATATTTATATGATGGGTGGAGGATAGATTTCAATTCACCCATTCATTGTAAGTGTAGTGACGTTAACCAGGTGCAGGTCACGTTGTCACTTCATCAACAGTGAACCATTTTGTTATACTGAATCATGTCAACAATACGGTCAATGTTCTCATCAGCAGTGGATGTGGCTGGACGTCCTGCTGCTTTGTCGTGCTTGACACTCGGGCGACCACTTTAAAACTAATCAATCCATTCGTAGATTCTACTAGCATTATTCCTATACTGTGATGAGAACCCTCGATGTTTTTGGTCCCTGACATGCCTTCAAGCCCATATAAACCAAAATACTGTTCATTGTTCTTTGTTGATGAATTTGGATGTAAGTGTTCAACGCACTATAAAATAGTATATATCTATCTATATCTATCTATCCATCTATTTATCTATCTCTCTCTCTCTCTCTCTATGTATATATATATATATTTATATATAATAAAATAATATATATATATATATATATATATATATATATATATATATATATATATATATATAATATAATATATATATATATATATATATATATATATATATATATATATATATATATATATATATATATATATATACAGTATATATATATATATATATATATATATTTACCTATCTATCTATCAATTTATTCATAAATGTATGATCCATGTCTCATTAGTGTATGTATTATACAGTAATTGTATAACATAATTGTTTATGTGTATCATACATGTTATTGTTGCACATACAATAGGTTAGTGTATGGTGGTTATGTACGAGGTATGTCATATCTCGAGCATATTTGAACAGAATATATCCATGCTACATCATGCACCCAACGTCGGCACCACCATTTGAATACCAAATATTCTACCACCACAAATTAGGACCCCAGCCACAGAAGCTCTACTTATCCTGGTCGTGGCCTGAGATAATTACAGTTGTCAATATACCCAGGGAGGGAGAAGAAATCTAATTATGACAATTCAGATAAATTTGAGGAATTGTATTATGCATAATAATTATACAATACCTTCACTGTAATAGAAAAACCTCGATAAGGGTAGGCCTGTTTAACGTATGTATTAGAGACCGAGAGGAAATGAGAAGGGGAGAAAGACTAAAGAGAAGGCGAGCAGGAAAAAGGAAAAAAAATAAGGTAAATATAATATCCCTTTGTGTTTATGTTTTGCCAAATACCTCTCTCTCTCTCTCTCTCTCTCTCTCTCTCTCTCTTAATAATTCGTTACAGTGCTAAACAGTAACCTGAAAGGCTATCACTACCTTAAGATTTATTGCACAAATTCCTTAACCGCAATTGTTCATGTCTATTGTATTTCCTATAAGCAGTTGTAGGCTACTAGGCAATTTAATGCAAATAAATACATATTTATCATAGGTGAAAATATTTTTCTAGAAATAATGTATTTTTCGAATTTCATAGAGAGAATATTATACTGAGTAACATAATGATGGTCAAGTATGTTATAGTGATCAAACACTGATATGTGTTGCACAATCAAAAGTAGGTTAGTGGTAATACGGTGGTAACTTGGTGGGTACGATCTTAGTTAACCCGGGAAAGGCACCGAGGCTTTTAAGGGATTTTACTGGGCGAAGGCGACGGGACTGCTAAGAGGTTAGGCATAAAAAATGCCTTTCAGAACCCCCACTGGTAATCAAAACAAAGCAATATGTGATTAAGTGAGATAATTCCCCTCCATACCTCCGATCACTCCTCCACATGTGTCCAAACCCTCTCCCCCTTCCCATCCCCCCTCAATTATTACCTATTTTCTCTTTATTCCCCCTTTTATTGGGTAATTTTTGGTGTAAATTTCCTGCCCGCGGTCTCAGGGTCACAGAGGAGGCAATTAGAAATCCTAGAGCCGGCTCTCCCTTCCTGATCGGTCGGCAATAATATGTTTGTTTGACCCCCAAATACTATTCCCACTTGTTTTATTGCTGTTACATGCTAATATCTTCATAATAAATGTAAAATAGGCGCATATGAATAAGGTATAACGATATTTATGGTCGGGAATCAACCAAAATACTTTCGCCTGGTAGGACGTTTCAAATATCATAGCTTTGCCGTTTAAAGGTTAACAGATACAGAAGAACGAGTTATGGTTATGGGTGTTTCCTCTGAATGGATGCCTGTAACTGATAGAGCTCCAGTATGATTTGTCATTAGTCGTCTCCTGATATGATATTAGTTGATATTAGCTGGGGAGATTGTAGGTACCAATCGAGCTGGGTAGTACACAAGGGAAGCAACATATGCATATGATAAGGAGTTGCTGGAACTCCTGTGGCATTTTTCTGGCTTCCCCCACTATTTCTATTTGTACATCACCAACACAGAGAGTAATCCAGCTAACTCTCACAAAAACCCCCTCCTCCAATTAATTTCACTACACTTAACAAGCACACGCTCTTCTTTTCAAAACAACTAAAATACTTCTAACGTACAGTCACGGCGGTAAGTCGTAGACCAGGGGTCTGCCAAAGTCCTAGCCACATATTGGAAGTGGGTTCGAACAATTTCAATCTTTGGTGGTTCAACAAGCAAGACTTCAGTGAAACATGTGCATTGATAGTTACTAACTTCCGCCCACACCCAGTTGCGTAGTATATATATTGGCAACTTGCTTTGTCCAACAAACAGTACATACGTATGTTTCTTGATTACACAGAATGGACAATTTATAAGCTATACTGATATTCTATTAGTCTGTTGAATGATCATGTGAAACAAATTTCAGGAACCTGATCATACACAGCTAAGACTGAAGTCTTTATCGTTTCATAGGTTAAGTCTAGGCTTGGGAGGTTTGTATACACTTGTCTAGCTTTTTCTACAAAAGCAGTTTGGGCCAGAAATGCCCACTGATCATTATTAGGCCATTTGAGTGGATTGGCTGCCTTCTCAAAAATATTGAAGAATTGCTCTGGGTCAGTCTCATCGAAACTAGGTACAAATTTCAAGCTATGCTCCCTATCAGAAAATGGTTTGTTCACAAAATAATAACTTTCTCTTTGTTTACCTTATTGTTGCAACTACAGCATTCGCTCTTCATGTGCTCTCTCACGTTTTCTCTCCTCAAGATCTCTTTGTTTTTGCTCCAATTGAAGTATTGTCTCACGTTCTCTTTGCTCAATCTCTCGTTGTCTTTGTTCCCGGTCGGCTTTGGCATTTTCTAGCTCTAACAGTTTACATCTCATCTATGCATCACTACCCCCTTCTTCCACACACAACAGTACTGATAGGCTGCCTCAGACAAAACATTATCCTTTACTAGTTTATTAATGACAATCTTTCTAATCTCCCATTTGGTGTCACTAGTTTTATAGGGTACCTTACACTCGGTAGCTAAAGTAATTCAGTAGACTTTCCTTTTTTGGAAGTAGCTAAGGTGCTTACAGAGTGATCAGGAACATAATCACTGAGGTTAAAGTCCATGATTAAATGCAAGAATGAACGAGACCATGAGTGACAAATTAAAATTGGCGAAAATCCCGTATGATGGGCATTAAATATTGTCGTGGCGAAATAGCACACTACACATAACTAAAAACTAAAACAAAACACATAACAATGAGATGAGGTGACCAAGCCGCCTAGAGAGTGACTTAATGATTCATTAAAGCTTACAATTACCACCAGAGAAAAAGGGGAAGAAAGGAATGTCCTGGTAATGGCACCATGTAACGTTACAGGTGGACTTTGAACCAACAACTTTAGCAAACATCCCACAAGAAAACCACAAAACAGAGATATAATATTCAGTCTCATAACAAAGTGGTGTGAATTAATTATTCTTCAGTCAAAATTGGTATGTTATAAATTCCACAAACTAGTAACTTATAAGTTACCAAACCCTCTGTAAGTGAAAAGTGGACATTTATGATAATATCAAATGATATCAGAGCATTAACATTAAGAAACCCCAAAAATATTCCTTCCTTAATCCTCGTCAATCGTTATTAGTTAAAGACCTTAGATTATTGCACTATGAACGTTAATACCATCCATATATAAGTGAAATAATAATATTAGGTGAAGTTGGTAACTGCAAAACATTAACTAAAATTATAATATATTTACATGAAATTGTCATATACAATTAACTGAATACAATACATAGCCAAACAGAACATAACAACACATGATTAACTGAATATCTACAGTAATCTTATCTTTTAACCCTTAATTGGCGGGGCCCGACTTTAGTCCGTATCTAAAAATCTGGACTATGTGGCGGGGCCTGACTCCAGTCAGTGTGCAATTTTGGCGCAATATTGGCTCTGAGAGAGAGACGAGCGACAGGAGGAGCGTAGGTTACCTCATGACCGCTCGCCACGGTTGCCGTGGGCCTACTGACATGTTCTCCACACTACTCCACCTTCCCTCCCTTGCTACACACGTAATTATGTAACGAAATGACCGTACTATATTTTAGCGATTTTGCCCTTCGGTTGCACGATCGATGCAAGACAACCAGTGATCGTAGAAGGAGGGTTCGGGTGTCATTGGAACGCTCAATTTACACCCTTTCAGGGATACATAATTGTATTATGCTCTGGCTCTTGTTTATGCATGAAAAAGAGCACAGAAACGAGGCCATTTATGGTAAAAAAAAAAACCCGCTGGGCGGCACGGTGAAATATACTCCACCACCCGCTCTTATTGTGTTAAGAGAGAAAGTATGGACAGGGCAAGGAAAATAAGCTACTTATCGTATTCCTCATGGTAACCCTTTTAACACTGGACGATTCAGGACAAGATGGTGGTGGTGGTGGTATGTCCCGAACTGCCATAAAACTTTTGTTATAGCTTGATTGGGAAGGCCATCAGCCCATCAGGACTATTAGGCCTGCCATTAAATATTCACGCTGGTCTATTTATAACCTCGTATAGGCTAAACATATCCTACTGCCATTATCCTGAAATATCCTATTTACTCTCATAATCTTTGAACGGACTACATCATCCAATAGTATGATAACATAATTATAAAATGAATCCTAATTTAAATAATATTACCCAACTGACCTAATATTACGAAAGAAATCTTACGCTTGCTGCCAATGTGAAATGGAGGGAAAGGAAGGTGAATGAGAGGGAGAGTGAGGGGGAGAGGGGGAACTGGCTTGGGGGATCTACGGAAAATTCCTTTGGTACCATGTGCAAGATTATGGTACAGTACAAACCTGAAATATAGTACCTACCCTACTGAATATGTTTGATAACCTTAACACCATATACCTACACCCTGTCACCCTAACACCACAACAATATAATTATTAGACACAACAACTTGAACGGTCAAACTTCAATCTCGTCAACTTTTTCCTACCAGAAAAATACAAATGACTCTCTCTCTATTAACCTGTTTTGTTTTGCTCTCTCTCTCTCTCTCTATATATATATATATATATATATATATATAATATATATATATATATATATATATATTGTTAGGGATTTCTATTTACTACGTTAAAGTGTCACTGGTTGTATTTGTGGTATTGTGCTTATTATGGTGGATGCGATCTTTAATTATTCATGGTTGGAAATAGTTTGCAATGTTATCAGCCTGGTAAAATTAATTTGACCTGTAGACAGCTTAGTATCCTATATAGGAAGATATTTTTGTTCATGTGTGTACCAATCAGTGTGGTGTAGTAGTTGAAGCAGTTTCCTCCCCACCCCCCTTTTTGTTCCACTAATCCCCACATTCCATTCTCCCCCCTACACTCCTACTCCTACCCCCTTTTCTCTCCCTTCTCTCCAAACTCCCACCAACTCTCAAATCGTTCGTTGACTGACGTACGAAAGATGTTGGTTATAAGTTGTTAATAATGTATTAGGCTTTTCTAATCATAAGTATTGATTACAAGACAATTATATCATAGAGTTCTTAGTAAAAGTAATACTTTAATCCAGCGAGTATATAATGAGTTGATGATTAATACAGTTCGAGAGTTTGGTATCAGAGGCAGGTGAGCCCAGGATATATAAACCATACCTTCTGCTTGAGGAAGTCAAGGGACTGGAGTTCTTGCAGAGAGGCTCCAGTCCTGACATTATTCTTGACTTACAGTGTGCTGGCTTAATAATCCAATAAGGTTGATAGCCTCTGCAGCCCTATTATAACTAAATTGAGGAAGGTAGTGTAAGCTCCACCACCATCTGAAGCTGACCTGCCCTGAGTTTGTATGCAAAAGAATCACCATGAGTTGAATAAGTATTGCCAGGGATTTGTCTATGTTTATTGATTTCTTTCACTTACTCGCTTGGAGGTTAATTATGTAACTATGTATTATTTTGTTTAAGACTGTTTTTATTGTTTCACTTCAATGTTGCTCACTTTTATATTTTCACTAGAATTACCTTTTGTGTATAATTAATCATGTAAATAAATTATAATGTTATTTTACATTATCTTTACATTTTACCTTTGTGCTAATGTATTATTCTGTTGATTGTTAGGATAAATCTAAGTCCAATTAACTAAAGATAACTAATTCTGAACGAGTGATGAGAAATGAATATCTTTAGGATTTTTAGTCTAATACAGCCATTTGATATCAACTTATATTTTATGAACTTGCCACATTTTTTCACCTACCAAGGTTTTAGTGACTACAAAGAGAGTCGCTAGTTTTGTGGAAGTTAACATGCCACCTCTTCTTGACTGAACATGATAGTCATATTTACCACATTTTGTGAGGCTAAGTAATAAGTCCTCATTTTGTGGTTTTAGTTGAATGTTTCTTTATGTTATGGGTACGAACCCCGCACTTAACGTAACATGGTGCCGTGACCAGGATTCCTTTCTTTCCCTCGGTTGGTAGTTGTTGTTGTTGTTGTTCCCCAAGCTGCCTGGCCGAACAGCCCCAAGTCCCCGAGCAAGGCCAAGGCCATAACCGAGCGCCCCCACAGAACCCTTCCTGCCGACCACAATCAAGCCTGGGTGACCGAAGCCACTCCATGGCGCGGAACTGAGGAGGATGCGGAAACACCCAGGAAACCAAAGCCCCACCCAGGGCCCTGTGCCCCTCAGCAATTATGAAGAGAAAGTTGAGGGGCAAAGGAAAAATGTGACGCTTTGGCTTCCAATCTTGGTAGATTGGGAGGTACAAAGGAGTACAAAGGAAATCAAGCAACAACAGGTCTAGTGACCCTTCTAGGTTGCTTGTCCTCCAAAACACTGAGGATCAAGTGACCAAACAGTGGTTTAGAGTGGGTAAGGGAACATTGGAAAGGGAACTACTGCCCTGCCACTAACGTGGCAGGACTAGGAAGTTAGTAGGGGACATATGGGTTAGTAACTGAGGGGAGGATAAAGTTATTCATTTACAAACGCAGTCAGTCGCGGGTTTGATGCGAGATATTTGTCTAGGCGGAATTTAAATGAATCAACGGTGCTGCAGTTTATAACGTCTCGGGGAAGCCCATTCCACAAGTTGCCAACTCGATTGAAGAAGAAATTCTTAGATTCGTGCGAGTTAAAAGATTTACCAATAATTTTGCAACCGTTTCCCCGCGTGTAATTAGATTGGTCGATAGTGAAGTACTTACTACAGTTCATATTGTCGATGCCTTTGATGATTTTGAACACTTGAATTAAGTCGCCTCTTAATCTGCGCTGGGTTAAAGGAAATAGATTTAATTCTCTAAGACGCTCTTCGTATGGTTTGTTCTTTAGGCTAGGTATCATTTGGGTAACTCTACGTTGAACTCGTTCTAGCTTGTTTATATCTTTTTGGTAATAAGGGCACCAGGATTGAACGCAGTATTCCAGAAGAGGGCGGACTAATGAATTGTAAAGGGTTAGGATAACTTCTTTGGATTTATGCTCAAATGACCTGCCTATAAAGCCAATTATTTTGTTTGCCTTCTTAACAACTTCTGAACATTGTTGACTCGGTTTTAGGTTACTCGATATTGTTACTCCCAGATCAGTTTCTCTGTTTACATTCTTAAGCTGAGTGCCATTCATCGAATAGTTTTGCTTTCTCATTTAGGTATCCGACATGTAGTACTTTACATTTATCCGCATTGAAACTCATTTGCCAAATTTGGGCCCAACATGACAATTTATCTAGATTGTGTTGCATATCGTCAACTTGTTCTTTTGAGAGTACGCTATTTGCAATTTTTGTATCGTCAGCAAATTTTGAGATTGTGCAGGTGAGACCCTCATCTATGTCGTTGATGTAAATTAGAAAGAGAATTGGTCCTAGTACCGATCCCTGGGGTACCCCGCTACTTACATTGGTCCATTTAGATGCCTTACCGTTTATGACTACCCTTTGCTTTCTGTTGCTGAGCCAATTTTCTATCCATTTCAACACACCGTCTTGTATTCCATGCGCTTTTAGTTTTATCAGTAAACGTTTGTGGGGAACTTTGTCAAAGGCCTTTTGAAAATCAAGGTATATAATATCTACAGCTTTACTCTCATCGTAGAGGTTGAGGATATCGTGGAAGAAGTCTAAGAGGTTTGTTAAACAGGAACGTTTTTTACGAAAGCCGTGTTGAGTATCTTTAAGTATGTTATTTTCCTCTAAGTGATTTACGAGTCTGTCTCGTATGACCGTTTCTAGCATTTTACATACAACTGAGGTTAAGCTAATTGGACGATAGTTACTGGGTAGGGATTTGCTGCCTTTTTTTAATATCGGTGTTACGTTGGCTAGCTTCCACTGATCAGGCATAGTTCCAGACTGCAAGGATTTATTGAATAGTAATGTCAGTGGTTTGGAGAGCTCATTCTTAGCTTCCTTTAGAACTCTAGGCGAGATTGTATCAGGTCCTGGCGTTTTATTTACCTTGAGTTTATCTAAACAATTCAATACTTCTCTCTCTGTAACGGTGATATTGCTTAGAACATCTGAATTATCAATCTGAATCGGCGATGGTGTAGGGATATCACTGAGGTCTTCTGTTGTAAAAACTGATGCAAAGAAGGTATTGAGGGCATTACTCATTTGTACTTCGTCTTTGGTGTATTCTCCTTTTTCATCGACTAACGGTCCAACAGTTGAAGTAACTACTTTTTTCTTTCTGATATAACTATAGAATTCTTTCGGGTTTGTTTTACTTTGATTCGCAATATGTAACTCTAAGGTCTTTTTACTTTGCTTAATTAACTTTTTGGCTTTGCGTCGTAGCTCTACAAATTTCACCCGTTCTTCGTCATTTTGTGAGGATTTTAATCTATCATTAGCAAATTTTTTAGCAAGCAGGCAGTTTGAAATATCTTTATTCCACCATTTGGGCTTATTATTTTGGCCTGGACGCCGTATTTTCGATGGTATGCAGTCTTGCACTGCTTTTAGGTAAGTGGTTTCGAATAACTTCCAAGATGTATTTATGTCGTTATTGTTAATTAAAAAGCTCCAGTCAGTTTCTTTAAACATAGCTCTAAGTTTATGGAAGTTTGCTTTCTTGAAATTAGGAACTTTTTCGATGCTACTATTTGGTTCGTTACTAGTAAACTTTAAAGTGAAAGTTATCGTACGATGGTCGCTGTTACTGAATTCATCACCAACATTCAAATTCTCTATCAATTCTTCTTTTGTTGCAAGTACAATGTCAAGAACGTTATTACCACGGGTCGGCATTCGAACAAATTGATAAAGCGAACTCTCTTGCAAGTTCGTATACAAGTCATGTCCGGAGTGTGAAGTAAGAGTATCGCCCCACTTGGTCACAGGTAAATTAAAGTCGCCAAAAATTACGGTATCTTGTGAGATACTTACATCTGCAATTTGTTCGTAAATTTCTCGGTCAGTTTGCACTGATTGAGCTGGAGGTCTGTATATTAACGCAAGTATTATTTTTGTACCTTTATTATTCTTTATTAGCACAAAAGATGTGTCGACGTTCACAATTTGAGGTTTTGACACGAGGGTCGGGTTAAGACTTTCTTTGATATAAAATAAAACGCCACCTCCATTTTTATTTATTCGGCTGTTCTCAAACATTACATAACCGGGAAGTGAATACTCTGCTAAAAAGTCTCTATCTTGTGTATTGAGCCAAGATTCTGTTATGCCAATCACATCATAATTTTCTGTAAACACTAGTTCCTCTAAATCTGAAAATTTATTGCGTATGCTACGAGCGTTTGCATAGAAAACATTCAAAGTTCAATCCACGGAAGAGACGCCGTCACTTGAGATCTAGAAAATATATAAGTAAAGGAACAGTCAGAGTAAGCTATGGGTATGGCAGAGATCGCTCAGTTCTCACTCTGATACACCAGCCCATCACCAAATCATCACCAGCCCATCACATTTGGTAGTAATTGAGATCATTAGTGAAACATTAGGTCCCTCGCTAGGACATCGCATGCTCTTCTCATCCATCTCGTTTTATTCTGTTTATGAGTTTAGAGAGTTGTTTCAGTCTCTACGTTCTTTAACACCTTACGAGCGGCCTATGCGGTTTATTATATGTACCGCACAGGGGGGTGTTTTTAGCCAAAATAGGGCTGTTTACGTGATCATTTTCATGCCTAAATAAGACCCAGAACGTAAACAAGTATCTATCCCTGAAAGGGCATAAACAGAGCTTTCGAATGACACCATAACGATCCTTTTATGATGGCTAGTTTTCTTGCAATAACCGTGCAACGCGAGTGCAAAAAGCATGTAATTAGGCACTTTCCCCATACAATTCCGTATATAGCGAGTGAGAGAGGGAGGGAGGAGGTGGGATTCGTGTCAGTAGGTTCGCCGCGGTGGTTTGGAGCAGTCATACGCTCGCTACTCTCCTGCCACCACTTGTCTCTCTCTCTCAGCAACATTACGTGCTGAAATTGCCACACGACCTATGTCGAGCGCCGCCACATAGTCCAGCTTTATTTAACTCGACTTATGTTGCTCGCCGACAGTTAAGGGTTAATGCCAATTATGCACAATTGTCACTCATCCTAATTTGTCACACATTTTCTCGTTCATCCTTGTTCATAGCATTCAATCATGGACTTTAAGAATAGTGAATTTGTCGCTGACCCCTCTTAGAGCACCTTGTCTGTGTCGAAGATCAAACAAGTAGACTGGATTGACTTAGCCACAGAGTATGAAGCACCTTACAAATCTAGTAATACCAAAAGTGAGATTAGATGGAGTGTGATTGAGAAATTGGTTAATACTGGTGTTTTGTCTGAGGCAGCCTATCAATTGTGTGCAGACGAAGGAGGTAGTAATGCATGGATGAGAATGAAACTATTAGAACTAGAGAATGCAAAAGCTGACAGGGAGCAGAGGGAGCGTGCGGCAATAAGAGAGTTGTATAAAAAAACATGTGAAATTGAACATGAGCATGAACAAAGACAGCATGAGCTTGAACAAAAACAATACGAGTTTGACCCAAAAAAGCGTGAGATTGAACATGAGCATGAATAAAAACAGCGTGAGCTTGACGAGAAACAACGTGAGAGAGAGCATGATGAGCACATGTTAAAGTTAAAAGCTGAAGAAAACCGGAATCAAAGGGATTCGGTTGCAAATAGACCATTTACTGATAAGGGTCATAGTTTGAAATTGGTCCCTAGTTTTGATGAGACTAACTCGGAGTATTTCTTCATCCTTTTTGAGAAGTCAGCCAACCATCTCAAGTGGCCAAATGATCAGTGGGCATTTCTAGCCCAGACTGCTTTCATAGATAAAGCCAAGCAGGTTTACACCAATCTCCCCAGTGATTCCTTGACCTTTGAAACTCTTAAAACCTCAGTCTTAGCAGTGTATGATCAGGTTCCTGAAAGTCATCGTCAATATTTCAGAGATAAGAAGAAAGGTGAAAAACAAACCAATCTAGAATTTGTGAAGGAAACAGATCGAAAGTTTCTAAGTTGGTTGAGAGTCAGTAAAGGGACAACCTTTGAGCAGTTGTGCCTAGCTAGTTATGCTTGAAGAATTTCTCCACAAAGTCCCCTTCCCCTTAAAACTTTACCTCCAAGAGAGAGATGTGCAATCGGTAGACAGGGCGGTTATTTTGGCTGAAAATTACAGATTAACTCCTGGCGATTCTTATTTCAGGGCAGGACATAGAGTGCCTGGCAACCGGCCACATTCTGGTGCTGGTCCTCGTGATGGTGGTGGTTTCCACTCCTCTGGGGTAGGTCTGGTTATGGTGGTGTCTCGCAACCAGTTTCAAGGGTAGCATCTGGGAACAATGGATCTGATAAGAAAGAATTTAACAAAACTTCTCTTTCTTCCATTAACACTTAAAGAGCGGCTAGGTCGGTAACTTCTACTACCTGCCAAGCGGGGTGTTTTATCCTAAATGGCCTTGTTTCCGTGCTCTTTTTCATGCATAAACAAGAGCCAGACCGTAATACAATTATGTATCCCTGAAAGGGCATAAATTGAGCATTCCAATGACACCCGAACCATCCTTCTACGATGGCTGGTTGTCTTGCAACAATCGTGCAAGCCAAGGGCAAAATTGCTAAAATACGGTCATTTCGCTACATAATTACGTGTGTAGCGAGGGAGGGAGGGTGGAGTAGTGTGGAGTACACGTCAGTGGGCCCACGACGGTCGTGGCGAGCGGTCATGAGGCAACCTAGGCTCCTCCCACCGCTCGGCTCTCTCTCAGAGCCAATATTGCGCCAAAATTGCACACAGACTTAAGTCGGGCCCGGCCACATTGTCCTTTCTTCTCCATACAGACTTAAGTCAGTCCCCGCCAATTAAGGGTTAAACCTCCTGGACCCTTATATTGTGCCTACTGTAAGCAACCTGGACATCTTCTTAGAGAATGTCCCAAATTAAAAGAGAACACCCGTAGACAAGATAATAGCGCTGTTCTAGCCTCTTCCCTTGTACCTATTCCTAATAGAGTAGCAGTATCCCCTCCTACTCCACCTGTTTTGACTGGCTGTTCTGACTCTGATGGCTCTCACAACCACGTTTTCACAAGTATACCACCTAACTGTTGTACCCAGTTCAAACCTTTTCTTTCCACAGGATCAGTTTCCTCTTCTGACGCTTCCACTGACTATCCCATTCATATTTTGAGACACACAGAAGCTTCTCACAGCCTCTTGGTAAGAGGATTGGTGCCCAGTATGGAGGACTGTTTGCTGGGCCAGAGTATACTCATTCAGGGAGTCAGTGGGTGTCTTGGTGTTCCTTTTGCTAAGGTGTATCTAAAAACTGAGTTAGCTAGTGGTTACTTAACTGTTGGGATTAAAGATTCACTACCTGTAAAAGGAGTAAACTTTTTGATGGGCAACGATATCGCCGGTGGCAAAGTGATACCAGACCCCATTGTTACCTCCACTCCCTCATCTGATAACAACGTTAAGCAATTAGAAAATGTATTAATTACTGTATTAACCCGTGGAGCCCCGGCTAGTTTTGTATTGTTTGTTCACCAGAACCCGGCCGGTTTTCAAAAAATTGTTTTATTCCAGAAACAATAGCGAATGGGTTAGGAATGAAGGAAAAACCACGAAAAAACGCTCAAAAAGCTTAAAGAATGGTCCTACAGAGCCCCCGAAAACGTATTTTACAGGAGTAAAAAATTGAAGGCAATTACCCCCAAAAACTAGGTATTGCGCGCTCACGCGCACGCACGTGGACTTTGAGAGTTTTCAACCATCGGCACGGTTGCGTGGGATACGTACACAGTTCTCATACAAATCTCAGCCCTCTCGAGTGGCTACACCTGAGGTTACGGTCGGAGCAATTAGGGTGACTCGTCAGACGCGTCGCTGGGGCTGTGCGTTACATACATCGCCGACGCGTCAGACGCGTCGCTGGGGCTGTACGGGTTAAATATACATTATCTCATTCTCCAAGGTTGATTAACCCACTGAGCCCCAGCTAGTTTATAATAAAGGTACCACCCAGGACCGGCAGGTTTTGAAAGAAAACAAAAATCCAGAAAACACCAGGAAGGGGTTAGGAATGAAGGAAAACCCACAAAAAACCGATCCCCTAGGTCATTAAGGGGTCCTACGGTGCGCCCGAATGTCGGATTTACAAGAGGGGAAATGGGTAGGCAAAAACACCCAAAAACAGATTTTTGCGCGCTCATACGCACGCGGTTAGACTTTGAGAGTTTTCAACCATCGGCATTGTTGTGTGGGATACTTACCCAGTTCCCATACAAATCTGAGCCCTCTAGGTGCCATAGGACCGGAGTAATTAACAGTGACGCATACGTATGCGTCGCTGGGGCGTTACAAACATTGCCGACGCACTGTTAGCATCGCTGGGGTTCTGTGGATTAATTACCTCTCATTTTGTTTCCCTCATAATTCCACAACAGTTTTTCCACGGAGTCGAACTACCCACCCATGCATTATCTCTTCTTCTCTCCCTATTGTTTTATTCTGGCCGGTTTTTTACCTTCCTTGTTCTTCCCTTTTCAATCTCAGGTCAATTATTTTCTGCGGGGTTTCCCAGTCTCTCCCTTTTAAATAATGTTGACTCACTTCCCTCTGTATTTTTGTTTTGTTTTTAGTAATGATATATATATATACAGTATATACAGTATATATATATATATATATATATATATATATATATAATTATATATAGAAGCAATACTCTCTTGTTGCGGGAATCGGAGTCGGATGATAAAAATCTACACCAGCGCTGGAACAAACATCTTTATTTTGGTAACGTTTCGGTTTAAGCATAAACCATCTTCAGACCTAAACTGAAATGAAATAAAAGCCTATATGAATGGCAGAGTAATTTTCTAATGTAAATATTCTTATTAATAATTAAATTTAACAAATCTAGAATAAAACTTAAAATTAATAGTTATAAAAATAATAACCAAATACATAATTATTAGAACTAGTAAAGTGAAAGAATAAAATGAGAGACGAAGAAATATTACGTGAGCAATAAAAGGAGGGGGGGGGGGGGGCGAAGTTAATAACAAATGTTTTCATATATATAAGAACTAACCTTTACATATTAGAAACAGAGTAGAGGAGTGGAAGAGTCGTGCACACCCAGGCTGGGTTTATGTAACTGGGTGAGCAGGGTCTCCGACAGGAGTCGTGTGACTGTGTTTGGGGCATTAGGTAATTAAGTGTGATAAATGCATGAATGATTAAGTGTGATAAATGCATGAATGATTAAGTGTGGTAAATGCATGAATGATTAAGTGTGATAAATGCATGAATGATTAAGTGTGATAAATGCATGAATGATTAAGTGTGATAAATGCATGAATGATTAAGTGTGATAAATGCATGAATGATTAAGTGTGGTAAATGCATGAATGATTAAGTGTGATAAATGCATGAATGATTAAGTGTGGTAAATGCATGAATGATTAAGTGTGGTAAATGCATGAATGATTAAGTGTGGTAAATGCATGAATGATTAAGTGTGGTAAATGCATGAATGATTAAGTGTGATAAATGCATGAATGATTAAGTGTGGTAAATGCGTGACAAACAATTATATAACAACAGTATGAAGTTCTGAGTGTGGACAATATATGGAAGGCAAACGAATGAGGATACCCTGCCATAGAATTCAGGGAATTGTTTCCCTGCCTTCATTAATTTTATCTGCAGTCTAGTTAGAGGCCAAAATATCCCAGAAATTTAGCCAAATAATTGTTGGACATCTGGAATTGAAAATACCAATTAATGTGTTATACCCCTTTAGTCTGTCTATAGTGACACCATATGAGGAGGAGCACATTAACGACAACGCTTCGCATATAGATTCATCAGGCCAACGTTGTCATTGAAGGGCTGCTTCTCACATGGTGTTCTTTATTAATTATATCAACTTCTTCAAGTATATTTACATCAACCTGTCTATAGATTCAACCCGGTATCACACGAGCGTATTTTCATTCAACAGTGTTCGGACATTTTGGTCTGGTTGTTTCTAATATTACATCATGTAGCATAATCAACATTCAGCTTAGTGTACAGAATTAAGGTGAATTATCCCAGAAATGTTGCCACAATAATGTTGGCAATCGAACATTGACGATTAAAGCTCTCGTGTGGTGCTTTTGTCAGTAAGTTTACTGTGTGTATTGCCATATGAATGAGAGAGAGAGAGAGAGAGAGAGAGAGAGAGAGAGAGAGAGAGAGAGAGCAATAAGAGAAACAAAAAATACATATCACACACCCACACATGAGCTAATGAAACTTATTAGGATTTAAATAACATAGTGCCTCGTACAGTTGCGTCCCGTGGTATTTAACAGCCATTACCATAGTAATTATGACTGTAATCAGAATAATTGTTGCAGTAATACGACAACGCAAACTAGCTGCCGGAAATTTAGTTTGTGAGGGAATTATTCAATTCGTGGATGGTGAATATAAATAAACTTCTGGGCGAAGTAAAGCTGTTACAGTGCATTAATTCGACATATATCGACAGGCTCCGCCCGCTTCCACCAGCGCCGTAGACGAAGTAGAGCTTATCATACCGCAATCTCGGACAAGTCACTTGTCACCTTACCACGGAGCTGATAAGAGCTCCAAGTAAAATTAATTATAGGATGTAAGAGCGCTTTAACCCCTATGTGTCGGCGCGCAACATAAGTCGAGTATAATAAATCTGGACTATCTGGCGGCGCGCGACATAGGTCGTGTGGCAATTTCAGCACAAATGTTGCTGAGAGAGAGAGACAAGTGGTGGCAGGAGAGTAGCGAGCGTATGACTGCTCCAGACCACCGCGGCGAACCTACTGACACGAATCCCACCTCCTCCCTCCCTCTGTCACTCGCTACATACTGAATTGTATGGGGAAAGTACCGAATTACATGCTTTTTTGCACTCGCGTTGCGCGGTTGTTGCAAGAAAACTAGCCGTCATAAATGGATCGTTATG
>CM064515.1:4102264-4267190 GCA_032716605.1 Paralithodes platypus
CCCTGTCACTCTTTCAACTATGGGGGAGGCCCTCGCTATAGGCAGTTCTGCCTTTTGCCTCCCTCAATCACATAGAAAAAGAAAAAAAACACACACACACACTGTAATTGTCTCAACTTCTGATGTTGTTAGTTAAGCCTTTGAGTACCAGCTACGTGTGTTATATTGTATTCTAGCTAGGATCTATTAACACGATATTATGCAGCTTCGGAAGGATCTACGGTAGTTAAAAAGGTTGGTTGAGATAGTTGGAAGCCATATTATTGCTAGAGGTCCTTCCTAATCTGAATACAATGGTCTAATAGTGGCTACACTATAAAGAAAAGGACATCACCGGTACTTTATGGGTTAACTGTATAGTAACTCACATCATTGCTTTTATGCTATATATTTCAAGATAGGTATCTTAGCATTCATAATTCCAAATCATTATCATACCACACACAACTAGAATGATAAAACATCCGCTTTGTTTCACCTGTATGTTCGTGATTGAGTTCACAAAGTGAATGAACTGACCGACCTCCCACTGACCCCTAGCCTCTGTCCCCACTGTGGGGAGAATGACGTCATGCGCGAAAGACAGCGCGTTTTCTTTGAGCGGTGGGTTGACCCTATAATTATTCTCTGGACCCTGCATATTGCTAAACCAAGTAAGTGTTCTAATAATGTCAATGAGCTGATCACGTAGACTACTCTTTTCCAACGAAATATACTGTATATATAAATATATATATATATATATATATTTGTTATGCTCTCGGTGGGGTTCGAACCGCTGACCGTCAGGACGATAGCTGACGCTTTAACCAACTCCACCACGGCAGTCTAAAAGACACTCAACCGTCAATCCTATTTATGTTAAGGAGAAGGAAAACCCACTAGGAGAATGTAATTTCAATTCTCGTAGGATCCATAATCCAGAATCCATACAAGGATTTCCAAGTGTCTCGACGCAACTCGGGCCGAAATTGATTTAATTTAATTCTAACCTACCAATCATGAGAGTATTAAGTATATCTCACAAATACACGTGAACCACTAAATGTGTTATACTCTCAGTGGGGTTTGAACCTACATATATATATATATATATATATATAGGATTTGTTTATATAAGCAGCCTAGTAAGGATCAGTAGGTATGTTGTTGCTTGCTTTCCTTTATATTCCTATGTCTTCTCTCTCTGTCCCAGACATAAACATAATCAGTAGGTGAGGCCAGGCAAAGTAAACCACGAGTAAGCAACTCTTTATCACATGCCTATGAAGCCTCTGATAGGTAATGCCTTGTTTGATTGGTGCCTACACCTTCCCTCATATAACTAACGCTATACACTGGTTGTGTTAATCAATATAAAGTGTTCTTTCTTTTATCCCAGATGTCTCGCTTAAGTGAACATTAACAGAAACAGCAGTTAGGTTAGAACCTGAACGACAAAGACTGAACAAGATAAGTGAGTCTCGAAAAGAAAGGGTATGAAGGTGCAACGCATGTTTAAACTGGTGTTAAGAGAAATTGGTGAACTAATTAGTGAAGCAGCGTAATGACCTACAATAGACCTTAACTTACTCTACTCTACATAGTCGAGAAAACAACGTGACCGAAAGAAACAAAGGAAATATTGGAATGCTGGAATGCCCGCAATACAAAACCGAATATAAAAAAGCAATGGTGAGATCGTTAAGAAAACCGAAGATATATTTGAACACCTTTTGTTGTCTATGTATATGGAGGAGACAGAAGGCGTAGTTTCTTACTAGACAAAACAAAGATCAGGTAAATGAAATGGCAAATACAAATTAACTATTGTGGTGATGTTAAGAAACACGAAGAATGCAAACGTAAAATAGAACAAACAAGGAAAGAAAAACATGTAGAGCTTGAAATAATTGTTTTTTATTTTAACGAAGATCTTCTTTGTAATGAACCATCCATTGTCTTATAGATAATAAATGAACCCGCCACCTGCACTTTTGTCAGAATAATATAGTTTCCTTTTACCGTAATGGAAGTAATGTAGTTTCCAGCAACCAGTTTCTATTTTATTCAGTGTAACCTATACAGCTCATTTCGTTTAGTTCCGGCTGAGATATACAGGGTGTTGCAGAAATACCTTTCACATATTTCAAAATATATAGATATGGCAATAATAAATGCACATTTCCATGTACATGTTTTTTCTATGTGGATGAGCAAGACAAAATGCAAAACTGCCTGTAACGAGTGCCTCCCCAGAGTTATTAGAGTGATAGGGACCAAAATCAAAGACAATTCGAGCCAAAATGCCTGGACACAAGGACTTTGAAGCAATTTAAGTCATAGGATGAGGGAAAGATGGATTCAGGGAGAGAGGTCCAGAGCTCAGCTGTTGGATAGAAGAAAGATTGGGAATATCGTTTCATTCTTGGGTTAGAGAGCTGCACAGCTGATTGCACTGGGATTGTGTATCAAGACGGGTGCTATGTGCTCTATGTAGAGGAGGTGGTATAGACTGAGAGAGCTCTGAGGAAAACTGATTATTGAAATAGTGATAGAATAGCAAGAGGGATACACTATTACGGGAAGAGAGAGATTGCAGAGAATCGGTGAGTGGACGTGATTTAATGAGACGAAAGGCTTTCTTTTCTACTTTGTCTAGAAATGCTGTGTGAGAGGATCCTCCCCACACATGCGAACAATACTCAATACATGGGCGCACTGTGGCCCTGTACAGAGCAAGAAGCTGTGCATGGGTAAAGAACCCCCTGAGGTGGTTGAGCACATCCAACTTCTGGGAGGCCGTTTTAGCATGAGGGGAAATATGGTCTTTCCAAAAGAGACCAGGTGAAAAAGAGACAACAAGAATACTGAGAGAAGATGAAGGGTGGATTTTTGTAAGGTTGAAGTATAAGGGAATGTCCTGTGGGAGTTCCTAGATATATGGACCATTTGGGGTTTGGAAGCATTGAAAGCAACAAGATTATCTCTGCCCCAATTGGAAATGGTTGGCAAATCAGAAGATAAGTGTTTTATGACTTCATCGTGTGAGTTTTGAGTGATTGCATGCTGAGGCATTTGAAAACTAGTTCAATAGTGTAAGGTAGAGTCGTCAACATATGAATAGATAGGACTGGAGGTATAGTTGAGAAGATCATTAATGCTATTAGAAAGATAATTGGAGATAGGACAGAACCCTAAGGAACACCGGAGTTGATAGGATGAGGAAGTGAACAACAGCAGCTGTGGAACGGCCAGAAAGGATATAAGATAATAATGGTCTATGGTCGTCATTAACTTTTTTACATTAAATATTTAAACGTTTCATAGAAATGTCCGTCGCACGTACCTGCATGGTCATTACGAATGTAATTATATTACCAACATTAAACTTTGTAGTATACCGTTTTCTGCACATACTGTAATAGTCAGAAAATACGTAGTTTAATTTTTACCATATTACGTAAGACAATAACGTATTTGACACGTATAAGGATGGTCATTGATAACGTCATATTGTTATTAAATGTAAACGTATTATACTGACGTTGTTGTACATACCTGAATTGTGATTATGAACACAAGTAAGTTACAAATAACAAACGTTTTACAACATCTTCTGCACATACAATATTGTGAATAGGCTAATAACGTACTAGAATTCCGAACATAAAATGTATTATAATTCGTATTCTAGACATACCCAAATGGTCGTCATTAACTTTGTAAGGTAAATAATTAAAACGTTTTGTGGAAGTCTTTCACACATACTTGCATGGCCATCACGAACGTAGTTGTAACACCAATATCAAACGTTGCAGTACAAGTTTTTTTGCACATACAGTTATAGTCAGAAAATACATAGTTTCGTATTAAACATATTACGTAAGACGGTAACGTATTTGGCACACATAGGGATGGTCACTCATAACGTCATAGTATTATTTAATGTTAACGTAATATGCTGACCTCGTCTATACCTACCTCAATAAATTGTGATTAACAATGTTACAAAAATAAATGTTTTACAACATCTCGTACACATACAATTTGTTAATAAGAACGTAATAATATTCCTAACATCGAACGCATTCTTATACGTATTCTAGAAATACCCATATGGTCGTCATTAACTTTGTAGGATAAACATTTTGAACGTCTTTGGGGAATGTCTTTCGCACGTACCTGCATGGTCATTACGATCGTAGTTGTATTACCAATATCAAAGGATACATTCAAACGTTTTCGGCACATACAGTAATAGTCGCAAATAAATGGCTATGTTTTAATATATTACGTAAGACAGTAACCTATTTGACACACAAAAGGATGGTCATTGATAACGTCATAGTTTTTTAACGCCTTAAGAGCGGGTGGTGTGTATTTTACACCGTACCGCACAGCGTTTTTTTTTAACCCTAAATAGGGTTGTTTCCGTGCTCATTTTCATGCATGAACAAGACCCAGAGCGTAAAACAAGTATCTATCCCTGAAAGGGCATAAACAGAGCTTTCCAATGACACCCGAACCATCCTTGTACGACCGCTGGTTCTCTTGCAACGATCGTGCAACACGAGTGCAAAACCCTAAAATAAGGTAATTTCCGTACATAATTCCCTGTGTAGCGAGTGAGAAAGGGGGAAGAAGGGTGGGATACAGTTCAGTAGGTCCACGGTGGTCCTGGGGAGCGGTCATAAGGTTACTACGCTCGTCCCACCGCTCAGCTCTCTCTCTCTCAGCAACATTACTTGCTGAAAATGGCACTCAACAGCTGTCATGCACCGCCACATAGTCCAAAATTATTTCACTCGACATATGTTGCGCGCCGATAGATAAGGGTTAATGTAAACATAATATGCTGATGACGTCTGTACTTACCTTAATTGTGAATAGCAACATCAGTAAGTTACAAATGTATATGTATGTATGTATATGTATATACTGAGGCACATACTCCATTGCTGGGGGGGGGGGGGGGACACAGGGCCCAAACATGAACCCTTAAAGTTCGAATTCTTAGAGTCCGAGTCCACTTTCATGTTCCCTCGCCCCTCTCTCTGACTCGTTGAGTCAGATAATATTACAAAGGGATAAGGATTCCTAGCCTCCTGTTGTCTAGGCAGCTACAAATTGGACCACAAATAGCCATGCAATGGCAAATATCGATAGTACACACCGTCACACGCCTCGCCACCGTACGCTCTAATTTTCCATGGAGCACACCCGACTCTCTGACTCGCGCTCAGCTGATTCGCCCAACCATATTGCGGGCAGTGTTAGCAGTCGTGGAAGGACCAGGACGTCCTCCTTGTTATGCACCTGCAACAGTAGTTCAGAAGAGAGTGCAGTAAGAGCACGAAAAACATGTGCTGGAGGGGGCAAGACACATGCAACAAGCACGACACATGCCAAAAGGTCGTTGGCCTCTGCCTCCTCATTCACCACCCCTTCCAGCACCACCACTCAACAGTACGTGGA
Organism: Paralithodes platypus; assembly: GCA_032716605.1. Lineage (NCBI taxonomy): Eukaryota > Metazoa > Arthropoda > Malacostraca > Decapoda > Lithodidae > Paralithodes > Paralithodes platypus. Next base: position 4,107,722 of record CM064515.1, read on the forward strand.
ATGCGCACAATGCTCACCACCACACCAGGAGCAAGTGGCCATCCTAGGAATGCAGGATCAGCGGGCGCAGCTGGGAGGAAAGGGAAGGGTCACGCCTATCAGTATACGCTGAATAATGTGACACCTCCCACCTCGACTACTACCACCAACCACGCCCGTCCCTGCACCACCGCACACCATGGTCGCCCCTCCACTGCCGCCCACGCCCTTGCTTCTGGCCCATCTCCTCACATCAAGAAAACATTGTCACCGTCAAAGTTTGATGCCCTCCTCTTCCCTCCTGACGGGTCTGACGATGACGACGCAGGAGCCTCAAGGGAACTCCCCGATGCTAGGAACTTTGGTTGGGGCGGTGAAAGTGGGAACAAGTGTGATCATGGCCACCAATTCAGGGAGGAAGCTGAGGAGTAGTAGGAGGAGGAGGACTTGTTTGAGCATCGTGACCACGACAGCGAGCTGTCTGACATCGGCTCAGACGCTCATGTGATGAAGGAGCTGATCTCATTCGTAAGGCATCAGTTTATTCATTTGTCTGGTCCGAAGGATATGATTTCATGCCAGATTTACACCAGTTTGATGCATATCAATCTTGGTCAACTACAGATTGGCCCTGAAAAGACCAGGCAAATGAAAGTGATTTCTGTGCAGTTTTTGGCCTGGAGATGACGACACATCCTGTTTCCCAAACCAATGCATATTATATATCACTGGGTGAAGGAAAGAATTGATGTAATCTCACCAAGGGCAAGAATTCACGCCTGCAGTGATATAACTGTAACGAAATTCCTGGTGTTCTTTGCAAATGTTGCTTATCATGCCTCTTTGCCAGAAGTATGTGACGCGCTCATCAACACCCCAATTTTCCAGAAATACATGACTCATGAAGGATTTTTTTGGCTGCTGTGCTTTTTGTACTTTGCAGACAACGAAAATCCAAACACAGATGATCAAATCCGGAAAGTCCGGCATCTGTTCACCATGTTATTATTATTATTATTATTATTATTATTATTATTATTATTATTATTATATGAGATGCCGAAATCTCCAACCAGGGTGCAGAAACACCATCAAGATCAATCCACACAAAACACCCGGAGGCACTGGAGAGAGACTATGGCAACTTAGGAAAAAATAAAAACATACACTGTATACTGTACTGTACATATAAACATATTAAACACAGATAACATATTATGCAGTGGAGGATATCAAGCTTAAATATAATACAATAAAATAGAATAAAATAAGTTTAAAAATTAGAATTAATGCTGCAAAAAAGCATTAACTCTAGACTTAAAAATAGAGATATGAGCTGAATTGACTAGCTCATTTGGCAACTTATTCCACAAGTCAACCATGGCCGGCACAAAACACCGTGAAAACTGTGTAGTAGAAAAATTAACACGGCTCATGGCAAGATAATTAAGATTGCTTGTGAATCTAGTTGCACGAGCCCGGACATAGGGCCCAGGCAGAACCCCATGTAAGGGATGCTGAGGGTTGTTAAAAACATTAAATAAAAGACTAAGGGCACCAACTTTACGTCGATGACACAGATCAAGAGACAAATTAGGTAGAATAAAACTGATGGAATTTAGCGACCTGTCAAGCAACTTGAGATGGCAGTCAGCTGCTGACAACCAGACAGGTGAGCAGTACTCGAAATGTGGCAAAATAAAAGCATAAAAAGACTTGATAACTGTGGCGTCACAAGCAAATGTTTTATAAACCTTGCGAAGCAGACCAATTTTTTGGGAAATGGAAGAGGAGAAAGAACGAATATGCTTTTCAAAAGTAAGTTTGGGATCAAGAGTAACTCCTAACAAACACAGAGTATCCACATTCTCAATTTGCTCGCCAGAAACTTGTAGATAAGGATGGGGAGGATCCAAGGTACGAGATCTGCTGATGATAATGGAGTGTTGCAAAGGTTCAAGAAGCATTTCTACTCCTATCACAACCTGATGATTGATGGGTCGCTAGTGCTCTTTAAAGGGCACCTGCTGTTCAAAGAGTACATACCCTTGAAGAGGCACAGGTTTGGAATCAAGCTGTTTGTATTGTGTGACTGCGAGACAGGCGTACCCTCCTGCGGTTTCTATCCCTCCATCTGTGCCTTTGTCTCTAATTTCCTTTCCGGCCGTTCTATAGCTACGGTTGTGGATGGCCATCGCTCAATTCCTCATCCTATCAACTCCGGTGTTCCTCAGGGCTCTGTCCTACCTCCAATTTTCTTTCAAATGTTCATAAATGATCTTTTCAACTGTACCTCCAGTCCCATCCATTCATACACAGACAACTCTACTTTACACTACTCATTTAGTTTTCCAGAATGCCCCAGCCAGCAATCCCTCAAAGACAAACGTAATGAAGCCATAGAACACTTACCTGCGATGGCTGGCGAATCCAAACCCGACAAAGCGATTTTTTTTTAAAAACACGTATTTTTTGCGGAAGGGATCAAGGAATCACTCCTATCCTTCCTCTATCTGGATTTGGTCTCATTTAAGAATAAACTGTAAGGGTGACATTCTTTTCAGTGCAGGTATCTTTTTCGACCTTATCGGCATTATTCAGAGCGGGCCAAGAAACGTGGTCCTGTCGTAATCCGACAAAGTCCATCTCCCGCGCTCTCACTGTTCACATGTGTGGGGGAGGTGCGGGAGCCAATGAAAACTCAGGGCTTACCCACCGCGCACTCCCATTGCCTGCTAGAGATTCATGTGGGTGACTTCCCTAACAAAAATATTACAGTCTTGCCCGACACGACACGCAGGAAAGCATACATTGCCGGTCATCGTGGTGTTATTATCACAAAATTTACAGTAACTTACAACGAATTACGGCATTTATTGTGTTTCAGTGTGTCCAAGAAATATTGATTTTTAATCAATGTTATATTTGCATTTCAAACAAGAATATTCTCTTTAAATTATTGAGATTGTAATCACAGTACCAATCAAGTCTACAAAGACCATCATTCATTCACTCTTGCTCATAAATACAATAGTTAAATCCGGTTATAATCATCACAATTATATTACCAACGTTCCCATGGCAAGCTCAACTACCACAATAATTTGCTCAACAACAACACCACTAATTGCTACAAAACACGTAATATGTTTTTTCCTCGTTCAATCATAAAATTGTTCCCACCAACATTATCAACATTCTTTTGGCCACAATTGCCACCGCCACCTCCGTTGTTGTCTCACAAACTGCCAACATTACCACTACAACCACAATTGTTGGACCTACAATTACCTCTGACGAGATATTGCTTACAAAATGTTGGTTCAACTAAACTTATTTTCGGACGCTCTTTCCTTCTCTCTCTGCTAGCCATAACCATTACTGTCATCATATAATGGGGTCTAGGGTGAGGTAATATAGTAACCGCTGATAGGCTGGTTGGGAGCGGTGGTGGTAACAAAGTTGGCAGGAATATTGGTAGGAAGGTTTGTAGGCAGTTTGGTAGGTAGATAAGCAGGTACAGTCGTGTACAATTATTGCTGTTATACAATTGGAAGTTCTTACTGAAGGCTTACTGAACATTGGAGGGAAACTATTGGGAGGCTTGTTTGGTCTAGCTACTGAAAACGATTTAAAGAGCATTGCTGAACAAACTAAAATCACTTGCTCAATTCCAGAGTAATTCAAATATATTAGTGTTCATGAACCTCCAAAATATTGTAAATACTGTTAATGACATGGTTAGAATGATATGGGTAAATATAATTAATTACTGAGTTCCTTTACTATTAGTACATTTTGTTATCGAGTCTTTGGTTTACTTACCATATGCCCAGTACCTGTTGTTCCTTTACTGCAATTGCATTAAAACAAATGTGGCAAGGCCATACAAAATATGGTCAAATCCTTGTTTTTTGTAGTTTCACTTCAATTCAGCATCAGCATTGTTCCATGCTCAAATACATCATACTCTCTGTCTATACTTTGTGGATACTAGTGATATACTTATCACTTCCCCAGATTAAGCACTTTTCATAAATCATGATAGGTCTAGTTTATGTAAAGGAATCGTATTTGGAGGGTTCTCCTCGTGTAACTCTGCATCCTTCGTATACTCACATGGTTTCCATTTCTGATATGGATGTTCTATATGCAGACATTCCTTCCTTCATTAATATGTCTAGTAATGTTTAATTACCAACAGTCACTTCACGTAAAATTGAGACTTTAGAATTAATCAATTCTTCTCTGGGCGTATTTTTAATTATTCATACAGTCCGCTCATACTATGTACAGTGCATTCCCCTATTAGAGCTCTTGGTATAGGTTTAATTGTCATAATTATTGTTTTATGTAAGATTAATTTGAATTTGGCAAATAAGGTGACTGAGATTGAAATACTTCAAACAGTTTGGTGATAGTGAGAATTCCCTCTTTCACGTTTAAATCGTATTCTGGCATCTTGCTTCCCTCCTAATTATAAAGTATTTTGGCCAATTCGAACTTCCCTTTCCTTCTTTATATATTTTTTCCCCTCCATTTGCTGCTGGTAATGTCTTATCTCTGTCGATTTTTCCTTTATGGTTTTCTTCAACCCTTCTTTGTTGTTCCTTGTTTCCAATATTCCGCATTCCCTCCTTCCTAATTGTGATCTTGCTTTACAGCATGTGGCATAGTTCCATCGCTCCCTTTATCATCGTCGGTTTGTTTGTCTGCCTATATCTATCCTTCAACGTCTGATGTTGTTGCCCCTCACCTCTCTCTCTCTCTCTCTCTCATCGCTTACCATGTTTTCTTATTCGGTTGGTTTTATTTCCTATCTCCTTTCTCTCTCTCCCAACCCACTGCCATTGTTCTGTTAGTCTTACTTTTTATTGCACATTTGTTTTGTCTTCTCATACTTTTTACCTTCCTCTCCACTTTCATTTCTCCACGGATTCTATATTTATATTTTAGACTTCTTATAAACTGTTGTGCAGATAATGTTACTGATATATTTATATCATCTCCTATGCTGATATATTCGTGTTTTACTAAATATTACTGTCTTACTATATTACCTGTCGTTCCCTATATGGACAACTGGGTATGTGTACATTATTGTGTTGTCTTACTTTCTGTTGTATCTTGTTTAATCTACTGGCAACTTATAACTGTACTTTAGATACCCCCAGACGAATTCATTCAGATTTTGAAGAACCACTTAGAGAATGGCAATAGGTTAGTAATATATGACGAGTCATTTAATGTATGACAGTAAACCAAATAACCAATATGTATAATTAATGTTCCACGTACGCATTCCCAAATTGATGAGCTCAAAGAGGATATGTAGCGCGATTATGTTCAGTGATTACATTCCTACATTTTAATCACATCAATCCCGATTTCACCGAGTCCGCTTTTAATCAGCTCCCCCTGACTGACACACGACAGGTTGGCTTACAATTATTTCGTTTACATTTCATTTAGTCAGTAGTCACTTCGGTATTATTTAGAACTGATTCGGCTCCGTTTAGCGTTATTTAATCTTACATTACGTTAAACCATTGGAGATCATGGCACATTTACACATATGTTTTGCTTACCATTAGACGATTTTATACAATTTAGGATCTGTAGGAAACATATGGGTAAACACTATATAAAATAACCCTCTAACATCTATATACCTCTCCTAATATGAATATAAATGTCTGATGATATCCAGGATACACAAACTATCATTGCATTCTTATCTTCTAAGGGTTAATGTTGTAAGAATTGAATGACTTTTAAGTAAAAAAGAAATAGCATTTGTTTGGTTACACCGATTGGATGCATTGATGTTGATAGTAACATGCTGGTAAAGTCATTATTCAATTAAAGCTTACGGTTAATGGTTGAACACTGAGATGGATATTGACAGTGGAGAGAGGTTAGTGGTTAGGAAAAATAGTATATGAACCCATGACACTTTTAACTCTTGTTACGACTGAGGTTTAAATAATTATATCAGGGCTCTTATTCATTGGACTAGTAATGGCATAAATGCTACAACGGAAAGCGCTAGATCCACCCTCTGATGTATATTCCCAGTGAACAAAGAAAACAAAATTACTCTCCAGAGTTCTATATGCAATAATAGGTTATCAAACTCTCAATAAATGTGCGTCTACTCTAGGCTTAATGTTATGTGAAAAAAGCCTATTACTACCTATAACCGAAGATGCTTGGTTATGGTATGCAAAGTAAGGTGGTAAGAGAAGTTACAGCTTACGTTACTTTAATCAATAAATGTCAGGCACTCCTGCATGAAAGAAAGTGCACTAAAGTCTGTCAACACCAACAAGGAATCTTCTTTAAATGTTAGATGCTATCAAGATGCTCGAATCGGAAATGGAACCCCAAAAGGCAGGCAGCGGAACAATGCTCGAGCTGGCTATGCTCACAAAAGGCAGGATATATAATGCAGTCGGAGCCAAGAATATCCTAAACACTACAACAATAATAATAATCGTCACGACAATGCAGTATTCCTATCAACAAAAAGAGCCTAAGTCGTTTGTGTCTCAATACATCAAACTAGGCTGTGAAATGCTTGTGTAATCATAAACGGGTATGCATAATAAGAGTAATTGGTTTAATATACTTAATGTCTACTATGACTGATAAAGTCTAGCTAGAGTCAATGATACGAGATACTGGTGCGCATGGCAAGCCGCATAGCCTAGTGCAAATCTCAAGTCAGTGCGTCAAATATTACGTTATAGTGAAGGGTAGCTCTCTTGAGAAACCTTAATACCGAAGTATTAAGCGTTCTCCTGGCGTACCTCAAAGACAAACAACCGAGCTTAGAACAGTGCAGAATGGTATAGGCAAAAAGCCCTCATTCGTGCATGCTCTACTCTCAATGGCACACAGACTAGAATTTACCCAATCAACTCCAGTTCTCATGTATGTCGTGCAGCTTTTAACTAAAGCCAGCACCCATCGGAAACAATACCTTATAGTATCAGACTCCTAGTCTAGCATTATCTAATCCAGCAGAACACTAATAATTATAGGAAGCAGTAATGAACAATATGGATGCCAACCAATGCTTCGTGATCAACTTATCTTAACAACTAAAATACATGGGTTATATAAGACCTTAACGCACAATACAACTGGCCAGCATGAAGCTGATTATGCAGAGTTAACCAGAGGGGGTATAATATTAATAAAAGGTGGTGAAAGATATGGAAAATGAGAGAGATAGGCAGAGGAAAAGGTTCTCAGATGCATAGAGGGGGACAGATATCAAAGGGATAAGAAGGATGCATTCTAGAGACCAGATCTGAGGGAGAGAGTGGCAAGAGAGCTGTATATATACTGGCACTAGCTCGAACCGCGTAGGAAAAGCGGTAACAAGTCCTCCAGCCAATCCCCAAGAGACCAGCCAGCCATGACATCATCGAACATGGTAAAAAACTCCTCCAGCCAATCTCCAGGAGGCCAGCCAGCCATGACGTCATCGAGCTTGGCAAAAAACACTGCGCGCCTCCTCACACTGTTCTACTCTCTCTCTCTCTCTCTCAAATCTCATCATTCCTACTAATGATAAAACTTATACTTTGCAATTAAATATATAAATCCTTGACATGGGCGAAAACAAAGAGCCTTTCTGGACTGCCTATGACACGAGCTTTCATATGAAATAGAGCACACAATAATACATCAACTGTAGCCACATCCACTGCCCTGGCGATCCTAGCGAGTCACCGTAGGACAAGGCATGTGGTTCTAACGGAGTGGTTAACGTCACACCCCCCCCCCAAGATTTTTTCTCAGAGGCCCAAAGCTCAAAAAAAATCTGATAGTTAGAACCCATGCTATATCTCCACTTCCCATCACCCAGCGGCAGTAAAATATCTGGCACAGTTCCCAACAAAACATTTTACAAAATTATAACCCTCCCCAACACAATAGGTTAAATCATATGTAGTTATGCTCCTCAAGAGCGAGCTTCTCTAGCCCAGCATTCTGAGAGGAGTGCAACTCAGAATTACTGCTATAACATACTGAACAAATTCAACTATCAAAGAAAGAGTTTTTATTTGATTTTAATGTTTTTAATTTGTTTATTTCAGCTGCACTATAGGGGCAAGCCTAGTTTTTTTTTCTATACCAAACGCTCAACTCCTGCTTTACGACCCAATACGCTGGGCTACAACCGCGAGCCAACAACCACCAAGCGCAAAATACTATTCAAACTAAAGCAGGAGGCTACCCGTGTGTCAATCTACCCAGGATCATCTACCCTTGAAAGACAATCTGCAACCACGTTGTCACAACCGGCAATATGGCGTATGTCCAGGCTATACTCCCGTAACACCAGCGACCACCCGATCAGCCTCATATTCCGATTGTGAAACTGGTCCAAGAACTTGAGAGGGTGATGATCTGTGTAAACTACAACGACCGGACCATAGGCTGGAACATAGACCTCGAAATGCCCCAGCGCAAGCACAACCGCCAGCAGCTCCTCCTCGACAACAGAGCAGCTCCCCTGGGCCGAATTGAACTTCTCTGAGCAGAAACTAACAGGATGCTCCAGCCCATCATCGTCCTTTTTCACAAGGACATCACCAGCCCCCACACCACTAGCACCCGCTGCCAGCTTGAAAGGCAGGCCAAAGTCAGGGGCCCTGAGGATCGGGCGAGTGCACAACAGGTGCTGCACCACTCCAAACGCCCTCTCACACTCAGGCGCCCACTCAAATTTCTTATCCTCCACCTGAGCTTGACTGTCCCGGTCTCCTTCTCCACCTTGACTGCTAAACGTCATCACAGGCACAGTGAGAGGCTCAGGAGGGTGCCTCACATACTCCTTCATGAGATTAACGTGACATAACTGATTGCGCTTCCGTCTGTCTGGAGTGGCTACCAAGTAATCCAGGTCCGATAGCTTCTCAACCACCCTATAAGGACCAGTGTACTTCGCGGATAAGGGGTGACCTACAAGGGGCAGTAGAATCAACACCTCCTGACCCACGTGAACTCCCTGAGTTTAACCTTGAGGTCGTACCTGTCCTTCATGAGGGCCTGAGAGCTAGTCAAATTACGGCCAGCCAACTCCAGACTGCGCAACATCCGTTCTCGACTGTCGAGAACATACTTGAGCATAGAACAAGGTTTTTCTGCGCCCTCCCATATTTCTTCAACCGTATGGAGAGGCCCTCTGACACGGTGTCCAAAGACGAGCTCATTAGGGCTGAATCCCAAACTTTCCCCAGGTACCTCCCGTGTAGTAAATAAAACATATGGCAGGCCAAGATCCCAACCTTTCCCACTCTCAAAGCAACAACAACGAAGCACAGATTTTAAGGCTGAGTGCCATGCTCTAACACACCCTGGCTCTCCGGATGATACGCAGATGACACAACCCTAACAATCCCATGCTGCTGCACTGCTTGAACAAAGAGGTTAGAAGTGAAGTTGGATCCTTGGTCTGACTGAATCCTCTGCGGATAACCATACCGGGAAAAATACACTAGCAAGCTTCGGACCACCGTCTTCGCTGACCCATTTCTCATAGGGTACGCGTCAGGATACCTTGTTGCTACATCTCCCGACTGTGCATCACTGTCCTCCTCCAACTCGACAGCACCGGTACCGCATTCAAGAACCTCCGGGTCTTCTAATTGCAATTTACGAATGTCCGAAGGAGCAAGCTTATCTAAGTGTTTGCGAAACAACTCATGCCCCCCACCTACATTGAATTTAGCCTCCCGTTGCTCTCTCTCTGTGTATCGTTGCTGTCTCTTCGTCTTTTTAAGCCCATCCTCTGCCTTCTTAGTAACAGTTAATGGGTCTTCTCCAGACTCGAAAATCGGTCCTAATAAAGAGTCCCCGAGAATGTCCGTTGATACTAAACTCTCAACCGCATCAACTTTCAACCCCTTCTCGGTACCTTTCCTCCGCTTGTCTAAAGACTATTGACCAGAATGTGACTCCCTGGATGCAAGAGATCGGGTGACAACACACGCCATAGGTTGCACCCGACACTTCTCAACCCTCTCCTGCTCCTCCCTACTCACGTCGGCCGGCTTCTCAGCAACGACCAAGGGTGGAGCCTCAGAAGTAGGCCCCGCAAAGTCGTTGCTGAGAATGAGGTCGACGCCCCCAACGGGCAACTTCTCCACAATTCCTACATCCAGGTCACGAGTCACACCATCAACTTCCATCTTCATTCTTACAAGCGGGTATGACCTTGTTGCATTAACTCCCTGAACCACAACCACCCGCGCCGTATTTACAGGTTTACCAGTGAAATTCCTCAACAATGTTTGCGATGCCCCAGTGTCATGCAAAATTCTCACCTCATGTCTTCTACCCCCCCACTCCACACAACCGAGTCCCCTGTGGTCACTAAAGGCATCACGGACAGGGAATAAGCCTTCCGGATCCTTCTGCACTGGCAGTGTATTTACCTCGGAAGAATTGCCTCTAACAAACTCCGATGTCCTCTTGAACACTCCAATGCCGTGAGCAAAAGACACGGCTGCCAGAGGAGATCGACTAGGGCACTCATTTGCTTTATGACCCTCCTGGTGGCACTTAAAACACATAAATTTCGGTTTCGGCTTATACTGTGATGTAAAAGGTCCCTGACTGTTCTTATACGGCGTGGTGTTAGGTTTGGATTCAGTTTTAGTTTCATTGCTCTTTTGTTTAAATGTGTCATTGCGATGGGGAGGGGGAGGATAACGGTCCTTAGCACTTGCATCGTACTTCTGTGAGGACCGGCAACCCCGAATCAACGACAGCCGTCGATCAGCCATTTCTGCTGCTTCGACTAGAGTTCTTGAGTTTTTCTCCTTTAAGTTCAAAGTTAGATCACCGCCCGTGCTCTTAAAGAACTGCTCCAACATCATTAACTGCTTAATTCCAACAAATGTTGTTACCTTCTCAGATCGGAGCCAGTTCCCCATAGCATCGGACAAGTCCCGGGCGTGTTCCAAAAAGGTGCTATCTCTTCCCTTAGTTACACCCCGGAACTTCAAACGGTACGTTTCTGGTTGCAGTTCGAAAGCCCTCAGGACAGCCTCCTTGAGATCCTCATACACAATACATGACTCCAAAGGTAACGCATCATAGGCTTTAAGACCCTTGCCTATTAATCTAGAGGATACAAGTGCTGCCCATTTATTCTCTGGCCACTGGTATTCCTGGCACTTCTTCTCAAAGCGTGCGAAAAATTCTGTTACACCACTCTCATCAAACACCGGAACCAGTTTCAATAAGTGCGAGAAAGATTGATCATGAACACGGTTACCAGCCCCAAGTCGCTGTCCCGTTGTCTCTACTCGCGACTTCTCTACGTCCATGTCGGCACAGTACCTAGTCGACTCTAAATCAGCTTGGATTTTTTCTAGCTTGGCTCTCTCTTCTATCTTGGCTAATTCTAATTGCTGCTGAAGCTCACATGCCCTTTGTTGCTGCTGAAGCTGAAGCTCAGATACCCTAATAGCCTTTCTCTCTCTTCGATCCTAGCTAATTCGAGCTGAAACAATAATTCTGGAGTTAACCCTTGAGGAGGTGAAGGTGCTACAATGTTTGAAATTACCGGTGGTCCCCCCAGGGGCAACCCCCCCTGCCAGTCACCACCCAACTGTGGAAGCGTACTCGGGGTCGGCAAACTACCGGGATGGCTGGGAGTCGAGTGTAGGTGAAGCATGGCCGAAGGGCTCTGAGCACTCAACCCATCTCGCTCACCAGTCACCCTGCCCAGTACACACGTTATCAAGTTATCCCTGGTCATGCTGCTAGTACCCGCATGACCAATAGCTGTGGCCAGGCATTGAAGACCGTACCGATTCATACCCTCCAACCGCTCGGCAGTAACAGGCCATTGCAAAAATATCCTAGCATCCTCCTCACAGTCACCTGATTAACCATTTCATCATACTGCTGTTCCTCAGTTTCGACATTACGTACTGTGTCTCCATTCTCCTCTGATCCGGTATAAGACATGATACTCACAAAAATTTCCCACCTCAATATTCAGAAAAGAAGCACCCCAAACTCTTATACCTCAATATACACACAAAACTCTCGGAAATACTCAAGGGCTATACTATGTTGCAAAAAAACATTAATCTTGCTGATCCCCGCAAAATATTCCCCAAAACAACAAATGTTCCCTGCTAATAAATGTAGGTTCACCAAATCCTAGGTAAGGTCGCCATTTGTTACGACTGAGGTTTAAATATATCAGGGCTCTTATTCATTGGACTAGTAATGGCATAAATGCTACAACGGAAAGTGCTAGATCCAACCTCTGATGTATATTCCCAGTGAACAAAGAACACAAATACTCTCCAGAGTTCTATATGCTATAATAGGTTATCAAACTCTCAATAAATGTGCGTCTACTCTAGGCTTAATGTTATGTGAAAACAGCCTATTACTACATATAACCGAAGGTGCTTGGTTATGGTATGCAAAGTAAGGTGGTAAGAGAAGTTACAGCTTACGTTACTTTAATCAATAAATGTCAGGCACTCCTGCATGAAAGAAAGTGCACTAAAGTCCGTGAACACCAACAAGGAATCTTCTTTAAATGTTAGATGCTATCAAGATGCTCGAATCGGAAATGGAACCCAAAAAGGCAGGCTGCGGAACAATGCTCGAGCAGGCTATGCTCACAAAATGCAGGATATATAATGCAGTCGGAGCCAAGAATATCCTAAACGCTACAACAATAATAATAATCGCCAAGACAATGCAGTATTCCTATCAACAAAAAGAGCCTAAGTCATTTGTGTCTCAATACATCAAACTAGGCTGCGAAATGCTTGTGTAATCATAAACGGGTATGCATAATAAGAGTAATTGGTTTAATATACTTAATGTCTACTATGACTGATAAAGCCTAGCTAGAGTCAATGATACGAGATACTGGTGCGCATGGCATGCCGCATAGCTTAGTGCAAATCTCAAGTCTGTGCGTCAAGTATTACGTTATAGTGAAGGGTAGCTCTCTTGAGAAACCTTAATACCGAAGTATTAAGCGTTCTCCTGGCGTACCTCAAAGACAAACAACCAAGCTTAGAACAGTGCAGAATGGTATAGGCAAAAAGCCCTCATTCGTGCATGCTCTACTCTCAATGGCACACAGACTAGAATTTACCCAATCAACTCCAGTTCTCAGGTATGTCGTGCAGCTTTTAACTAAAGCCAGCACCCATCGGAGACAATACCTTATAGTATCAGACTCCTAGTCAAGCATTATCTAATCCAGCAGAACACTAATAATTATAGGAAGCAGTACTGAACAATATGGATGCCAACCAATGCTTCGTGATCAACTTATCTTAACAACTAAAATACATGGGTTATATAAGACCTTAACGCACAACACAACTGGCCAGCATGAAGCTGATTATGCAGAGTTAACCAGAGGGGATATAATATTAATAAAAGGTGGTGAAAGATATGGGAAATGAGAGAAATAGGCAGAGGAAAAGGTTCTCAGGTGCATAGAGGGGGACAGATATCAAAGGGATAAGAAGGATGCATTCTAGAGACCAGATCTGAGGGAGAGAGTGGCAAGAGAGCTGTATATATACTGGCACTAGCTCGAACCGCGTAGGAAAAGCGGTAACAAGTCCTCCAGCCAATCCCCAAAAGCCCAGCCAGCCATGACGTCATCGAACATGGTAAAAAACTCCTCCAGCCAATCTCCAGGAGGCCAGCCAGCCATGACGTCATCGAGCACGGCAAAAAACACTGCACGCCTCCTCACACTCTGTTCTACTCTCTCTCTCTCTCTCTCTCAAATCTTATCATTCCTACTAATGATAAAACTTATACTTTGCAATTAAATATATAAATCCTTGACATGGGCGAAAACAAAGAGCCTTTCTGGACTGCCCATGACACGAGCTTTCATATGAAATAAAGCACACAATAATATATCAACTGTAGCCACATCCACTGCCCTGGCGATCCTAGCGAGTCACCGTAGGACAAGCCATGCGGTTCTAACGGAGTGGTTAACGTCACACTCTTAACCGACGGGGATGTTTGTAACTTCTACTACCTGCCAGGTGGGCATATTTACCCTAAATGAGCTTCATGCCATGCTCTTTTTCATGCATAAACAAGAGCCAGAGAGTAATAATTATGTATCCGTGAAAGGACGATAGTAGACCTTTCCAATGACACCTGAATCATCCTTGTACGACCACGGGTTATCCTTTTAACGATCGCGCAACACGAAGTGAAAAACCCTAAAATACGGTCATTTCCATTGTTTTTTCCTGGTCTCGCGAGGCCGTGGGTGTGGAATGTTGCAGTGGGGAGCTCAGTCACGGCTCTGTGGTCGGGCCGAACGGACAGAGCCGCCTATGGTCCTCCCAACGCGTGGTCTCTCTCTCAGAGCCGATAATGTGCACAGAATCCCTTCCGACTATTGTCGGGCACTGCAGGGGTGGCCATTATTCTCTCGGCCGACATATGTCGGGCACCAAGACTTGAGTGTTCAAGAGAATGCGAAAGGGATAAAGATATATAATAATTGGGTAATACAAATGAATGTATGTATGCATGTATATATTAAATGAATGTATGTATGCATGTATATATAAATTCCCCAGTTTCCTCTTTTTTTTATTTGTATTATGAGGGTGGCCAACTCGAGACAGAGCCCGAACATGGACATCACAACACAGTAGAAAAACAAAATAAAACAAAAAATCACACATCTAGGTCGTCCAGGAGAGATACCCAGAGACCCAGGCCTGTTTGGGGACCTCAGAAATGATTCCCAGGTCCCAGATCTCCCAGAGAGCTGCCAATTTCCGCATGGAAAACCGCAGCGAAGGTTTACCAACAGAAGCCCGCCCACCATGCTTCCAAGTGCACCCTTCACTACCACCGGTTTCCCGGCCCAGGCGCCTGACTGACTATTATCTAGTCCAACTGGCGCATGACCCTCTTTCCCAAACGAACGCGTTTACATTCATCTATTCACAAGCATTCTCCATTCATTCCTGTTTATTACCACTTCCTTGCCTGATCTATAGTCATTCCTCTATCATCCAAAGCTTGTCTTACACAGTCTCTCCATTGTTGCTCCATCTTAAATAATAATAATAATAATAATAATAATAATACAATACAAATACAAAAACAAATATAGTAGTGGATGGGCATTTATATAATGAATCACGAACACTTTCCTGTTAATATTGTGAGTTTAAATATACCAGAATTAGTACACAACTAGATCAAATTTAAACAAATGTATTTGTCAAAAGAAAAAGTAATGGTACACAAGTTTGAACATAATTGTAATATTGCTAAGCAGAGCATGCAGACCTGTGTAGTTTTTTAAATTATAGTTTACACACAAAAAGACACCGATAAATATCAACTTAAAAGAAAAATAACTAAAAATTATGTACACTCCCCTATCAACACAATCTCACCACACATCCATATGTATACGTTACAAACTTATTCGCACATAATACACAGACAATACAAATATTTACAGTATACTATATACTGTAGATGTGTTTATCTATACATATAAATCAACTACTTTGCTGCGCAAGCCAAGCACCAAGTAAACACACATACACACACGTTATACACTCAATACGGATTAAAAAAATATATTTAACAACTAGTAAATGTTCAGACATTAACACCTTACGAGCGGCCTATGCGGTTTATTTATGTGTACCGCCCAGCGGGGTGTTTTTAGCCAAAATAGGGCTGTTTACGTGATCATTTTCATGCCTAAATAAGACCCAGAACGTAAAACAAGTACCTATCCCTGAAAGGGCATAAACAGAGCTTTCGAATGACACCATAACGATCCTTGTATGATGGATAGTTTTCTTGCAATAACCGTGCAACGCGAGTGCAAAAAGCAGGTAATTCGGTACTTTCGGTACATAATTGAGTATGTAGCGAGTGAGAGAGGGAGGAGGGAGCTGAGATTTGTGTCAGTAGGTTCGCCGCGGTGGTCTGGAGCAGTCATACGCTCGCTAGTCTCCTGCCACCACTTGTCTCTCTCTCTCAGCCACATTACGTGCTGAAATTGCCACTCGAGTTATGTCGAGCGCCGCCACATAGTCCAGCTTTATTTAACTCGACTTATGTTGCGCGCCGCTAGTTATGGGTTAAAGGTCTTTCCCAAAAGACAGATTTTATCCAATTTTCGTTCGCTGAATGCCTCTCGACTGATTTTCATAACGACTTTGCCCATTTTGTCATGTTGTGACCGTTATTTAATACTCAAAGAGCGGGTGGTGGAGTATATTTGACTGTGCCGCCCAGCGGGGGGTTTTACCGTAAACGAGCTTGTTAGCGTGCTCGTTTTCATGCATAAACAAGAGCCAGAGCGTAATACAAGTATGTATCCCTGAAAGGGCATTAAATGAGCTTTCCAATGATACCAGAACCATCCTTCTACGATCACTGGTTGTCTTGCAACGATCGTGCAACCGAAGGGCAAAATCGGTAAAATACGGTCATTTCCTTACATTATTACGTGTGAAACTTCACACGAGTGAGTGAGGGTGGAGTAGGGCGGAGTACATCTCAGTAGCTCCACGGCCACTGTGGCGAGCGGTCATGAGGTAACCTACGCTCCTCCCACCGCTCCGCTCTCTCTCAGAGCACATTACGTGCTCAAAATTGCATGCGACTATAGCCGGGCCCTGCCACATAGGCCACATTTATTTCACTCGACTATAGCCGGGCGCCGCCAAAGAAGGGTTAACGACAACATACAACTTATCGCCGAGCAATCTGCAACATGCCTTGCGACATTCACCGAAATGCCGTCGACATCGTCTGCAACATAAACGACCGGTCGCCGATATCGTCTGCAACATAGACAGACAACATTTGTCACCAATCAAATTCGAATGTCAGCCATTCCGACAAAGGGCAACTACTTGCAACCATTCGATGATATTTCTGAAAATTGTTGCAGACACTGTTAGCGACGTGTCGGCAATATCGCGGACACTGAATGACAGTAATCTGAGGCTTTCTATGTTAAGCACGTAATTTGGTCCCACCCTCACCGTAACACCCAAACCACTCACGCTAACACCTATACCACTCACCCTAACCCCCACACCACTCACCCTAACACCCACACCACTCACCCTAACACCCACACCACTCACCCTAACACCTACACCACTCACCCTAACACCTACACCACTCACCCTAACACCCACACCACTCACCCTAACACCCACACCACTCACCCAAACACCCCCACCACTCACCCTAACAACTACACCACTCACCCTAACACCCACACCACTCACCCTAACACACACACCACTCACATTAACACCCACACCACTCACCCTAACACCCACAACACTCACCCTAACACCCACACCACTCGCAATAACACCTGCACCACTCACCCTAACACCCACTCCACTCACCCTAATACCTACACCACTCACCCTAACACCCACACCACTCACCCTAACACCCACACCACTCACCCTAACACCCACACCACTCACACCAACACCTACATTACTCACCTTAACACCTACACCACTCACCCTAACACCAAGCCCACTCACCCTAACACCCACACCACTCATCCTAACATCCACACCACTCAGCTTAACACCCACACCACTCACCCTAGCACCCACACCACTCACCCTAACACCCACACCACTCACCCAAACACCCACACCACTCACCCTAACACCTACACCACTCACCCTAACACCCACACCACTCACCCTAACACCCACACCACTCACCCTAACACCCACACCACTCACCCTAACACCCACACCACTCACCCTAACACCTACACCACTCACTCTAACACCTACACCACTCACCTTAACACCTACACCACTCATCCTAACGCCTACAAACCCACTCTAACACCCACACCACCCACCTTAACACCTACATCACTCACCCTAACACCCATACCACTCATCCTAACACCGACACCACTCACCCACACCGATCACCCTAACACCCACACCACTCACCCTAACACCTACACCATTCACCCTAACACCCATACCACTCACCTCTCACCCTAACACCTACACCACTCACACTAACACCCACCGTAACACCTACACCACTCAACCTAACACCCACACCACTCACCCTAATACCTACACCAGTCACCCTAACACCCACACCACTCACAAGAACACCTACACCATGCACCCTAACACCCATACCACTCACCCTAACACCCACACCACTCACCCTAGCACCCACACAACTCACCCTATCACCTACACCACTCACCCTAACACTTACGCAACTCACCCTAACACCCACACCACTCACCCTAACACCCACACCACTCACCCTAACACCTACGCCACTCACCCTAACACCCACACCACTCACCCTAACACCCATACCACTCACCCTAACACCCACACAACTCACCCTAACACCTACACCACTCACCCTAACACCAACACCACTCATCCTAACACCTTATGTTTACACTTCACCCTGTCACCCCAACACCCACACCACTCACCCTAATACCCACACCACTCACCCTAACACCCACACCACTCACCCTACCACCTACACCACTCACCCTAACACCCACACCACTCACCCTAACACCTACACCACTCACCATAACACCAACACCACTCATCCTAACACCTTATGTTTACACTTCACCCTGTCACCCTAACACCCACACCACTCATCCTAACACCCACACCACTCACCCTAACACCCACACCACTCACCCTAACACCCACACCACTCACCCTACCACCTACACCACTCACCCTAACACCCACACCACTCACCCTAACACCCACACCACTCACCCTAACACCCACACCACTCACCCTAACACCCACACCACTCACCCTACCACCTACACCACTCATCCTAACACCTTATGTTTACACTTCACCCTGTCACCCCCACAGCCACACCACTCACCCTAACACGCACACCACTCACCCTAACACCTACACCACTCACCCTAACACCAACACCACTCATCCTAACACCTTATGTTTACACTTCACCCTGTCACCCCAACACCCACACCACTCACCCTAACCCTTCAGCAGGAATTGGACACAACAACTTGATCCCTAAAACTTCAACTTCTCCAAACTTTTTCCTACCATCCAGAAACCTACACATGACTTTTAGTTGTATCTCTATCTCTCTTTCTCTGCAAGGTCTGTGTTTCTATGTAACTCTCTCTCTCTCTCTCCATTATCAATCATAATTATGCCCTTCACTTTATAATAACGAAAATATCAGCTGTTGCTAATATAGTACTCTCTCACTCTGTCACTATTATTTTGATCTGCTCAATACTCTAACATGCTACTTTATTAGTCTACAGTTGTCTATTTACTAGGCACATTCCTATTTTTATTTTTATTTTTTGGGGGAGGGGTGGGCGACTCGAGAGAGCCCGAACAGGAAAAAAAAAAACGCATACCACGGATAACCCAGGTCACCCAAGCACTCCCCGGCCCCCGATCTCCCGGAGAAGTTCCGGCCTCAGCGGGCAGACCCCGCCCACCTCACTTCCAGACGCACCCTTCATATTTACTGGCTCCCCGGGCCAGGCGCCTGACGGACTATTATCTAGTCCAACTGGTGCCCGACCCCTTCTCTCAAATGACCGCGTTTTCACTCATCTATTCACAACCATTCTCCATTCATTCCTGTTTATTAACACTTCTCTTGCGTGATCTACAATATAGTAATTCCTATATCTTAAAAAGCTTGTCCTATACAGTTTCTCCATCTCAATGGGTGTCTTACTATCCCTCTACCTCCCCTTGTATCTGACTCACATATTCTCTTTGTAAGACTTTCAATTTCCATTCTAACATTTCAAATGAATTCTCCCAATATGCAGTGCAGTCCTTACTATTTTTATTGCAGCTACTTTTTCTTACTTTTTGATTTGGTATTTCTATACTGTTATGTATTCTATTAATATTAACACCTTACGAGCGGCCTATGCGGTTTATTTATGTGTACCGCACAGCGGGGTGTTTTTAGCCAAAATAGGGCTGTTTACGTGATCATTTTCATGCCTAAATAAGACCCAGAACGTAAAACAAGTACCTATCCCTGAAAGGGCATAAACAGAGCTTTCGAATGATACCATAACGATCCTTGTATGATGGATAGTTTTTTTGCAATAACCGTGCAACGCGAGTGCAAAAAGCAGGTAATTCGGTACTTTCGGTACATAATTGAGTATGTAGCGAGTGAGAGAGGGAGGAGGGAGCTGAGATTTGTGTCAGTAGGTTCGCCGCGGTGGTCTGGAGCAGTCATACGCTCGCTAGTCTCCTGCCACCACTTGTCTCTCTCTCTCAGCCACATTACGTGCTGAAATTGCCACTCGAGTTATGTCGAGCGCCGCCACATAGTCCAGCTTTATTTAACTCGACTTATGTTGCTCGCCGCTAATTATGGGTTAATTTGTCTTTCATATTTATAACTGTGCCATTATGTGTGACTGCTTTGTGTGTGTGTGCTTGCAATCAAATTACATATACAGCTTCAGGGGATGTATTGGTTTTTTCTCCCTGATGTTTAGCCCTATTAGGTTTGATTTTTAAGACGTCCGCCCCATTCGTTTTGAGATTTTAAGACGTTCCACCCCATTTCGTTGACAATGTTAAGACCTTTCGTGCCATTTAGGTGTCTATTATTTTTCCTGGCAAGCTATTGCGAGCCTGCAATTTGGGAGAAACCGGCCTTCGGCCGGGACATTCTTCTACCGGAAAATGTACAAAATTATTTTGAAAGGGGTCTTGGGGGTGTTATTGTGATTAAGCTTGATGGAAGTCTATGGCGAAAACTAATCCAACAATATATACATAAATATATGAACAAATAAACAAAACACCTCTCCTTAACATGATACCCTGTTATAAACAAAACACCTCTCCTTAACATGATACCCTGTTATAAACAAACAATTGTGCATACAAACAATAATACCAAAGATCAATACATTTGTGTGCATCAAATTCTGTATTCAAATTTGCAAACGAGGCAATAAAATAATACTATTGTACTTGTTTGCTACTTAGCCATAATTACCAAAAACAATTCACACATTTCTAATAAGCACATTTCTTCGGCATTAATTACTCTGGCCGATATTTGCAGATTCAGTGCATCGAAATGTAATCCTTAGGGGAAGAAGTTAGTAAAAGTGTTTTATCATAATTCAAATTTGTTTAACATCAACTAAACCCAAACTTGCATATGGATGTCAGTGATCGACCTATATAATAATTATGAGAACCCATTTCTGAACTTCCAGTTAAGGGTCTGTTGGGTTGGTTGAAAGTGGTGAATGAAAAAATAATATTATGAATGGGGTCACTTTGGTAGATGGAACTCGTGTAAATGATGGTGAATGATTCTGTGAAAGGATGATTTTTTTGTTAAATTTTAACTTGAATTATTTTTGGTATATGAAAAAAAACTGTGTGTGATGAACGGTGAGTATCAGTTTTGTAGATATCAATTATTTTAATTAATGATAATGGCTACTATATACATTATATTTAATGTAATGTGTTTGTATCAAATGATGCCTGTACTGAAAAGACTGGGCCTAGCAAGCTATATTACATTATAATTTAAGTTATAGTGTAGGTTTGGTTTGCATATTTTAGCATAGCTTAAGTCAGGTTAGGTTAGGATTTTTTTTTTTCTATGTGATTGAGGGAGGCAAAAGGCATAACTGCCTATAGCGAGTGCCTCCCCCATAGTTGAAAGAGTGACAGGGCCAAAATCAAGGGACGTTCGAGCCAAAATGCCTGGATACACGGAGTTTGAAGCAATTTAAGTCATAGGAAGAGGGAAAGACTGATTCTGGGAGAGAGTTCCAGAGCTCAGCTGTAGAGTAGAAGAAAGTTTGAGAGTCACTCTTGGGTTGGAGAGTTGCACAGAGTAGGGGTGGGATTGAGTTGCAAGACGGGTACCACGTGCCCTACGTAAAGGAGGTGGTATGCACTGGGATAGCTCTGAGGAACACTGGTTATTATAGTAGCGATAGAATAGCGAGAGAGATGCAACACTGCGGCGGAAAGAGAGAGATTGCAGAGAGTTGGTGAGTGGACGGGAGTTAATGATACGAAAGGCCTTCCTTTCAACTTTGTCTAGGAAATCGGTGAACACATTTCACACAAGTGAACAATACTCAATACAAGGACACACTATGCCCCCTGCACAGAGTAAGAAGCTGTGCAGGGTCAAAGAACCCCCTAAGGTGGTTGAGCACACCCAGCTTCTGGGAGGCTGCCTTAGCAAGACTGGTAATATGGTCCTTCCAAATGAGAGCAGAAGAAAAAGAGACACCAAGAATATTGAGAGAAGATGAAGGGTTGATTTTTGTATTGTTGAAGAATAAGGGATAGTCCGCTGGGAGATCCTGACGAGTAGATAGATGGAGAAATTGGGTTTTGGAAGCATTAAAGTTAACAAGGTTTTCTCTGCCCCAATTGGAAATAGTATTTAGATCAGAATTTAAGAGTTCTATGGCTTCATTACGTTTGTCGTTGAGGGATTGCTGGCTGGGGCGTTCTGGAAAACTAAGGGAGTAGTGTAAGGTTGAGTCGTCTGCGTATGAATGGATGGGAATTAAGGTACAGTTAAGGAGATCATTTATAAAAATTAGAAAGAGAATAGGAGATAGGACAGAGCCCTGAGGAACACCGGAGTTTATAGGGTGAGGAAGTGAACAATGGCCGTCCACAACCGCGGCTATGGAACGGCCGGAAAGTGTGACGATAACCACTCCGTTAGAACCGCATGGCTTGTCCTACAGTGACTCGCTAGGATCGCCAGGGCAGTGGATGGGGCTACAGTTTATGTATTAGAGTGTGCTTTATTTCCTATGAAAGCTCGTGTCATGGGCAGTCCAGAAAGGCTCTTTGTTTTCACCCATGTCAAGGCTTTATATATTTAACCCTTAATTAGCGGCTCACCACATAAGTCGAGTTAAATAAAGCTGGACTATGTGGCGGCGCTCGACATAACTCGAGGGGCAATTTCAGCACGTAATGTTGCTGAGAGAGAGAGACAAGTGGTGGCAGGAGAGTAGCGAGCGTATGACTGCTCCAGACCACCGCGGCGAACATACTGACACGAATCCCAGCTCCCCCCTCCCTCTCTCACTCGCTATATAAGGAATTGTATCGGGAAAGTGGCTAATTACATGCTTTTTGCACTCGCGTTGCACGGTTATTGCAAGAAAACTAGCCATCATAAAAGGATCGTTATGGTGTCATTCGAAAGCTCTGTTTATGCCCTTTCAGGGATAGGTACTTGTTTTACGTTCTGGGTCTTATTTAGGCATGAAAATGATCACGTAAACAGCCCTATTTTGGCTAAAAACACCCCGCTGGGCGGTACATATAAATAAACCGCATAGGCCGCTCGTAAGGTGTTAATTGTAAAGTATATATTTTATCATTAACTAGTAATGATGGGATCTGGGAGAGAGAGAGAGAGAGTAGAACAGAGTGAGAGGGAGCGCGCAGTGTTTTTGTCCCGCTCGATGACGTCACGGCTGGCTGCCTCGTGGGGGTTGGTTGGGAGAGGTCCTTATCATGCTGCTAGCTCCCTTGCTAGTGGCTAGAGGACTTGTAACCACTTTTTTCCCACGCGCCTCGAGCTAGTGCGAGTATATATACAGTTCCTCGCCACTCTCTCCCTCAGATCTGGTTTCTAGAACGCATCCATCTTTTTCCCTTGCTATCTGTCCCCGCTCCGCACCTGAGAATCTTTTCCTCTGCCTACCTCTCTCTTTTTCATATCTTTCACCACCTTTTTATTAATATTATATCCCCTCTGGTTAACTCTGCAAAATCAGCTTCATGCTGGCCAGTTGTATTGTGCGTTAAGGTCTGATATAACCCATGTATGTTAGTTGTTAAGATAAGTGGATCACGAAGCATTGGTTGGCTTTCATATTGCCGCTTCCTATAATTATTAGTGTTCTGCTGGATTAGATAATGCTAGACTAGGAGTCTGATATTATAAGGTATTGTTTCCTATGAGTGCTGGCTTTAGGAAAAAGCTGCACGACATACCTGAGAACTGGAGTTGATTGAGTAAATTCTAGTCTGTGTGCCATTGAGAGTGGAGCATGCACGAATGAGGGCTTTTTGCCTATACCATTCTGCACTGTTCTAAGCTCGTTGTTTGTCTTTGAGGTACGCCAGGAGAACGCTTAATACTTCGGTATTAAGGTTTCTCAAGAGAGCTACCCTTCCCTATAACGTAATATTTGACGCACAGACTTGAGATTTGCACTAGGCTATGCGGCATGCCATGTGCACCAGTATCTTGTATCATTGACTCTAGCTAGACTTTATCAGTCAAAGTAGACATTAAGTATATTAACCTAATTACTCTTTTTATGTATACCCGTTTATGATTACACAAGCATTTCGCAGCCTAGTTTGATGTATTGAGACACAAACGACTTAGGCTCTTCTTGTTGATAGGAATACTGCATTGTCGTGGCGATTATTATTATTGTTGTAGTGGTTAGAATATTCTTGGCTCCGACGGCATTATATATTCTGCCTTTTTGTGTGAATAGCCTGCACGAGCATTGTTCCGCTGCCTGCCTCTTTGGGTTCCATTTCCGATACGAGCATCTTTATAGCATCTAACATTTAAAGAAGATTCCTTGTTAGTGTTGAAGGACTTTAGTGCACTTTCTTTCATGCAGGAGTGCCTGACATTTATTGATTAAAGTAACGTAAGCTGTAACTTCTCTTACCACCTTACTTTGCATACCATGACCAAGCACCTTCGGTTATAGGTAGTAATAGGCTGTTTTCACATAACTTTAAGCCTAGAGTAGACGCACATTTACTGAGAGTTTGATAGCCTATTATTGCATATAGAAATCTGTAGAGTATTTGTGTTCTTTGTTCACTGGGAATATACATCAGAGATTGGATCTAGCGCTTTCCGTTGTAGCATTTATGCCATTACTAGTCCAATGAATAAGAGCCCTGATATATTTGAACCCCAGTCGTAACAAAAGGAAATTAGAGACAAAGGCACAGATGGAGGGATAGAAACCGAAGGAGGGCAGTTTAGAAATTAAAGATTTATGCCAGACTCTATCGAAGGCTTTCGATATGTCTAGTGCAATAGAAAAAGTCTCACCGAAGTCCCGAAAGGAGGATGACCAAGAGTTAGTAAGATATGAAAGAAGATCACCAGTAGAGCGACCCTTAAGGAAGCCATACTGGCGATCTGAGAGCAGATTATGAGAAGAGAAATGCTTAAGAAATTTTGAAGCAAGAATAGTTTCAAAAACTTTAGAAAGACAAGAGATAAGAGCAATTGGACGATAGTTGGAGGGTTGAGAGCGGTCACCCTTCTTTGGGACAGGTTGAATGTGAGCAAACTTCCAGCATGAAGGGAAGACGTTAGAGGATAGACAGAGACGAAAGAGTTTGCCTACGCAGGGAGTCAGCATGGAAGCACAGTTTTTGAGAACAACAGGAGGAACACCGTCCGGACCGTACGCCTTATTAGTGTTAAGCCCAGAGAGGGTAGAAAGTACATCTTTAGAAGAGATTAGGATATTTTAGGCATAAGTAAGAGAGAGGAGGGCGGAGAGGGAGGAATAGCACCGGAATCATCCAAGGTGGAGTTTCTAGCAAAAGTTTTAGCGAAGAGTTTAGCTTTGTCAGAGGAAGAAGTGATGGTTGTGCCATCAGAGTGGGAAAGGGGAGGGAAAGATGAGGAAGAGAAATTGTTGGAGAGTTTTTTTGGCTAGATGCCAGAAAGCTTGGGAAGAGCTAGAGTTGGATAGTTCAGTGCATTTATTATTGATGAAAGAGTGTTTGGCAAGTCGAAGAACAGATTTGGCTTGATTCCGGGCAGAAACATATGAAGAATGAGAGTCTTGAGTTTTAAGGCGTCGGTACCGTTTGAATGCTTCCTCCTTATTGCGGACAGCAGTAGAACAGGCGTGAGTAAACCAAGATTTTTTAGCATTAGTCTGAGAGAAAGAGAATGGAATGTATGCTTCCATGCCCGATAGGATTACCTCGGTAATGCGTTCAGCACTCTCCGAGGGTCCTCTGCCATGGAAGCAGAAATCATTCCATGGGAAATCAAAGAAGTACTGCCGAAGAGCCTCCCAGTCGGCAGCGCCAAAGTGCCACAAGCGCCGCCGGCTAGGAGGATCGGGTGGCTGTACTGGAGAGATAGGACAGGTGACAGAGATAAGTTTATGGTCGGAGGAGCCCAAAGGAGAGAAAAGATCGACAGTATAAGAAAAAGGGTTAGAAGTTAGAAACAGGTCAAGAATGTTGGGCCGATCTCCGATGCGATCCGGGATACGGGTGGGTTGCTGAACTAACTGCTCTAGGTCATTTAAGATAGAAAAGACGTAGGCTTGTTCACCAGGTGGATCAGTAGTGTGAGAGGAGAGCCAATGGCGGTGGTGAACGTTGAAATCTCCTAAGATGGAGATTTCTGAGAAAGGAGAAATGGATAGAATGTGTTCCACTGTAGAGTTTAGATAGTCAAAGAATTTGGGAAAGTTGGTAGAGTTAGGGGAAAGATAGACAGCACAGAAATATTTAGTAAGAGAATGACAGGAAAGTTTGAGCCATAAAGTTGAGAATTCAGAGGAGTCGAAATCGGGAACACGAGAGCAAGTGAGTTTGTTGTGCACATATGCACAACATCTGCCTTTTGCTTTGAAACTAGGATAGAGAAAGTAGGAGGATACAGAGAAGGGGTTGCTGGATGTTGCTACAGACACCTGAGTTTCGGTGAGGAAGAGAAGATCAGGTTTGTAGGAGGAGAGATGGTGCTCAACAGAGTGAAAGTTAGAGGAAAGTCCGCGAATGTTGCAGAAATTAATAGAAAGAGTAATAGGCCGAGGTCCAGGTAATTGTGTGGGGTCGTCAGGGGATGGTCGGTCGGGTGAGGGGGTATTTATGGTCCCCCCCTGAGGACTCCGAGGCTGGGCTACAATTCATATTTTTTGTTTTTTTTTAATTTTGGTGTGGAGGAATGAAGTGTGGTGTGCATGTTTAGTGTAGTGAAGTGGATAGGAGGAGGAGGTGTTTGTGAGAGCTAGCTGGATTGCTCTCAGTGTAAATAGGTCCTTCTATATAGGATACATTCTGACTGAATGGTTTGTACCGTAACAGGATTTATTAAGTGCATTCATATTTTAGTATTGCAAAAAACAAAGAAATATTGCTACAAATAGTAAATTGTTTATAAT
The DNA here is from genome assembly GCA_032716605.1 of Paralithodes platypus. Lineage (NCBI taxonomy): Eukaryota > Metazoa > Arthropoda > Malacostraca > Decapoda > Lithodidae > Paralithodes > Paralithodes platypus. The sequence goes on from CM064515.1 coordinate 4,134,996, forward strand.
ATATGTAATATTTATAATACAACACAAATATATAGGAACGAGAAAAGTAAGCAAAGCGCAGAAAACCCATATTTTGAAGGAGGTTACTGTACGCCGAGGAAATGATAGGGAATGAGAATGGAAAAATACACCAAGGAAACATTAAGATAAAGTTGGCGAGTCCCACAATTATGGTACACCTCCTGTCATTAGCCAACGTTATGTTCGCTAAAATCCGCACTGAACCACACGTTAACCCATTCAGTACCGGTGACAGTCTTTTAATTATATTCTGGCAACTATTAAACGATTATATCCAGTGTAGGAAGGACGTCTATTAATATAAAAGTTATAGATTGTCTCGATTGATCTTTTTAGCTTCATACATTCACCTAAATGTAGCTGAATTAAAATACAAAATACGTTGCCAGTACATAAAGGGTTAAGGGGAGATTTGTATTAAATTGTTCTTGTATTTATAAATGTATTTATTATTGTCTTTAGTTTCTTATCAAAACCTCTATCAATCTTAAAACATACCCCCAAGACTCCCATCGAGATTATGTTTGTATATTTGTCGGTAGATAAATGTACCGGCCAAACACCGATTCCCCCTAAATTATAGGATTGCTATCACTTACCAGGAAAACATCGTCACATAAATGGCACAAAAAAGTCGTAAAATCGCAAAACTAATGTAGCGAACGTCTTCACATTTCATAACTATAGGGGCTAAGCATTATGGAGATGGGGGTCTAAGCCTTCACTTAACACTGGTATGGCGAGTACAGCAATCCCACAGTAATATTCGATCATTTCTACTCATATTTAAGTCTATAAATAACACCAATAACTGTGGTCTCACTACCTTTATGCACATCCACCCGAACACTTTCGTTGTCGCTTTTTGTGTTAATATCTGATATAATGCAGCATTTGAGAACCCCTGACAAAGACTGCTACTCCATCTCCCCTCCTACTTATTATATCAAATGAGAATACGTTGTATGATGTAATGTATGGTATTTTATTATCTGCTAATAATAAAAATAATTAATGAGGTCTGGAATCTTCCTTTATCCACGTTACCGTAACCACAATTATATCTACATCTATATAATATTATCCTTACTAACACTTGCTCTAAGTTCATCCATATTGTCCTGCAAGCTACTACTATTTGCATAGTATATCATATATGTATATATATATATATATATATACTGTATATACTACTATTATCATAAGATATCTTCTCTTTATATGGGATTTCGCTATTATGAAAATACTATTGTCAGACTTCTTATATATCTATTATATATCTTGTACTTACAAGACAATGTACTTGAATTAATTGCCTTCGAAAAATATCGGTATCGGAGTATATTAACTTTTGTTCTATTATGAAGATAAGTCACTCATATTTGGTTAACTCAAAGAAGTGCAATGTTAAATTGGATTAGGGTAAAGTTGTATATGGTCGGACTTACTAAACTATGCCAACGGTTTGCAGTGAAAGTCATTTGTTATTAACCCCTACTGCACCGGTGAAGTTTGTTATTAACCCCTACTGCACCGGTGAAGTTTGTTATTAACCCCTACTGCACCGGTGAAGTTTTGTTATTAACCCCTACTGCACCGGTGAAGTTTGTTATTAACCCCTACAGCACCGGTGAAGTTTGTTATTAACCCCTACAGCACCGGTGAAGTTTGTTATTAACCCCTACTGCACCGGTGAAGTTTGTTATTAACCCCTACTGCACCGGTGAAGTTTTGTTATTAACCCCTACTGCACCGGTGAAGTTTGTTACTAACCCCTACTGCACCGGTGAAGTTTGTTATTAACCCCCTACTGCACCGGTGAAGTTTTGTTATTAACCCCTACTGCACCGGTGAAGTTTTGTTATTAACCCCCTACTGCACCGGTGAAGTTTTGTTATTAACCTCTACTGCACCGGTGAAGTTTGTTATTAACCCCCTACTGCACCGGTGAAGTTTTGTTATTAACCCCTACTGCACCGGTGAAGTTTGTTATTAACCCCCTACTGCACCGGTGAAGTTTTGTTATTAACCCCTACTGCACCGGTGAAGTTTGTTATTAACCCCCTACTGCACCGGTGAAGTTTTGTTATTAACCCCTACTGCACCGGTGAAGTTTGTTATTAACCCCCTACTGCACCGGTGAAGTTTTGTTATTAACCCCTACTGCACCGGTGAAGTTTGTTATTAACCCCTACTGCACCGGTGAAGTTTTGTTATTAACCCCTACTGCACCGGTGAAGTTTTGTTATTAACCCCTACTGCACCGGTGAAGTTTTTTTCTATTTATTCTATCCATATTCACACAATTTTGTGAGGCTTAAGAAGGTAAAAAAGGTGGTAAAAAGGGTTACGGACGATTTAAATTACTGGGGCTAGGCCTATGCATTTTTTTCTGGAACCATTAGTTATGTGAATTTAAGACATTTGCCCCATTAGTGTCGCAATTTTAAGACCTTTCGCTCGATTTCTTTGCCAATTTTAAGAAATGTCATTCCATTTTGATGTGTGTGTGTCCTGGCGAGCGATAGCGAACCTGTATTTTTAGAGGAAACTGTCTTCGGCTGGGACATTTTTCTACTGAATAATGTACAAATTTATCTGAAAGTGGGTTCTTGGGGATATTATATTGAGTTTCATAAAGGTCCTACGGAGGAAACTAAACTAACATATACATGAATATTCAACCAAATAACCCCCCCCCCCCCTTAAACAGATATATTGCTAAATATTACAGCTGTGTGGTCATGGAGGCAGGTTAATGTCCTCACAACCCAGGCCTCTGTTTACAGACTGTAATAATTGTAAACTCCTTCACCACCATCATATTCTGGTTACCATTAGATGATTTTCTTTAGTTTATAATCTACCTATGTGATTCAAATAGGCAAATGTGATTTTAGGTATTCCTCTTAGTAACATAGGTCCTTCTTAACACTCAATGAGCAGCTAGGTTATTAACTTCTACTACCTGCCAAGCGGTCAGATTTACTCTAAACGAGCTTCATTCCATGCTCTTTTTCATGCATAAAGAAGAGCCAGAGCGTAATACAATTATATATCCGTGAAAGGGCGTTAATTGAGCTTTCCAAGGACACCTGAACCATCCTTCTACGACCACGGGTTGTCTTGCAACGGTCGTGCAACACGAATGAAAAATCCCTAAAATACGGTAATTTTCTTACATTTTACCCTGTCTAGGGAGGCAGTGGATGTGGATATGTGTGGAGGTGGGGCCAGTCGCGGTACGGAAGCCGTGCCGAACGGTCAGAGCCAAACCACGCTCCTCCCACCGCTCGGACTCTCTCTCAGAGCCAATTATGTGCTCAACATCGCATACGACTTAAGGCGGTCCCCGTTCTTTAGTCCTTGGTTCTCTTGACCGCCTTAAGTCGGGCACCGCCAATAAGGGGTTAAACTGCATAAGATCATCTAATCTTACCCAGGATCAAAGGTAAAAAGGCATCACGGTTCTGTAATTGTAAATAGGATCCAGGTGAATGTGAACTCTTTCATGGCCTGTATCTCTCTGTATGGTAGTGTTGAACTGACCTGAACTGATCGTCATAGAAAGTCCATACAAGGATATATATATATATATATATATATATATATATATTATATATTATATATATATATTATATATATATATATATAATATATTATATATATATATATATATTATATATATACTATATATATATATATATATATATATATATATATATATATATATATATTATATTTTATATATATATATATATATATATATATATATATATATATATATATTATTACGAGGGGAGCCTTCGGGGAAAGCAGATGCTCCACTGCCCACCGTACTAAACTAGCCCTGCAACAGACACGCTCTTAATATCTGACTCAAACAGCAAGACACGCAGGTTCTCTAGGAAAAGTGTTTATCTTCCTCTGTGCTCTATTAAAGTAGTAACAAAAGGAGACACAAAATATCTACTGTCTCAGAGTCGGGGCCTATCCGACTCGGGTTGATAGTCCTATTAGTATATCAGAGTACTTCTCAGGTTATACTAAACTGCGCAATAGTGCTAAACCAAAATGCTGCTAGACTCTCAGAACAAAGCATATCATGCCCAGTCGCACAAGCATCGATAATAATATGAAGCACAAACCATGGGAATGAGTCTCATGCAGTAGCCTAACAAGCCTCTGTGCCAAGCCTATACCCCTACCTAATGTCCTAATACTACACCAAGTGGCTCTCTTCAGCACAGCTCGGCGGTGGTGTTGGAAGGGATAAATATAATAATTTATCTCTTACATCATCTGGGGTTAGCTCAATACACCTGAATGCAATGGGGACAACCACACCTTGTATCGGGCTCCACCTCTAGTCCCAAACTGCACCGGATGTATTGCTGCTAAAAAACTAAACAAGGCACAAGGGTTGGTATCTTAGTAGTTTGGAGACTGGCTGCCACCCCTAAAGGGTTAAATAAGGCCCGAGTTAGAGGATGCTGTGTGGTGCAAAAGATTACAGTAGCCTACTATGGCACTCCCACCACAGCAACCTCGGTCCTCAAACTCCGGACAAAAACTAGATATAACAGTCCAGTCACCCCAAACCACTATAGATATCAACCAACAATGAATTAATATAAAACATCTACCAATGATTCACAATGCAGCAGAATACAGAAAGACATGGTGTTAAGAATATATTTGAGAATGCCAGAGCAAGGATGCAGTACTCCTAACTACTACTAACTAACCTAAAATGCAGAATTACCCTAAATCCAACCTAATGGGGTTAATATAGAATAACTAATATCAAAATTACTCCAGCCTTGCTACTATACAACAAAGAACAAGTAACTATATGCGGTATTTAACCCTTAACTGGCGGCGCGCAACTTATGTCGAGTGAAATAAATATGGACTATGTGGCGGTGCACAACTTATGTCGACCGCCATTTTCAGCACATAATGTTGCTGAGAGAGAGAGCTGAGCGGTGGGACGAGCGTAGCAACGCTATGACCGGTCCCCACCACCGCGGTGGACATACTGAACTGTATTCTACTTTCCTCCCCCCTCCCTCACTCGCTACACACGGAATTATGTAAGGAAATTACCTAATTATAGGGTTTTTGCACTTGTGTTGCACGATCGTTGGAAGAGAACCAGTGGTCGTACAAGGATGGTTCGGGTGTCATTGGAAAGCTCTGTTCACGCCCTTTCAGGGATAGATACTTGTTTTACGCTATGGGTGTTATTTAGACATGAAAATGATCACGTAAACAACACTATTTAGGGTAAAAAAAAAAACGCTGGGCGCTACGGTCAAATAGACCACCTAGCCCGCTAAATAAGGGTTAAGGAAAGCAAGAAGGCAAGCGAGCCACACGCTGGGTAGGTAGGTCTTCACGCAAGTGTGTCTCTAACTGGAGTGAGGCTCCTGACGTAGCCACAGGGACTCCTAGGGCCCGCTTGGGGAAGAAATGGGCTCCAGGCGCCGCCAGACAACATAACTATAACAGGCACCTGTGCTCTCACTAACAACACAGGAGTAATCAAACAAACATAAGACATCATTGGGTAACTTATGATAAGCTGAAACTAATCCCAAAGGGGCAAACAAAATAAAGTAATAATACTATCAGCACCACGACAGTGTTGCACTGTACGGTGCACTAGTGATGGCAACACCTCGCCCCTCGAGGCAACAAAAAAAAGAAGGGGAGCACAAAGAAGGAAGGCAGGCCTCCCCGACTAGGCTATGTGCAAATTAAACAACACTTGCAACTGAAATAGGTTATAGTTGGAAGTTTCAATATATATATATATATATATATATATATATATATATATATACCGGTATATATATATAATTATTATATATATATACATTATATATATATATATAGGGGAGGTGTGGCGGAGTGGTCTTGCCACTGGCCTGGTAATCCAAAGGTCCCGGGTTCAAATCCCGATGTATCAATGGGAAGATATTATAGGGATGGAATTTGTGCTGTGCCTAGTATCAGTGCATTACCACAAAGCCCACCGAAACGCTAATACAATTCCCTCATTGTTCCCTGATTAAATAGCACTGTATGAATATTCCCATATTCAAAATATGCTATAGGGGTGCAATGCCTGGTGAGTTATCTGCTCAACAGGTGGCGTTGTGTGTGTGTGTAAAAGTGAGAGTCCGAGTGTAGGGGGTGAGACAGTGAAGCACGGGAACGAGGTGGCTTCAGAGATGGGGTCGCTTCGGGCCATGAGTGAGCACCGTGCCTAATGTGAAGGCAGGATGGCAGGAGCTCGTTGTACTCTACGTGCTTCACATGTCTCACTCCCTAGACTGGAACAAGACCTCACAGGCTTCACTGTTCATTGTACAGCTGTGAATATTCAGGCCCTCAGCCTATGCTCGAGAGGGAGTAAGTTGGAATATAGAAGAAAAAACAAAATATATATATACCGGTATATATATATATATATATATATATATATATATATATATATATATACGTATAAATAAAAAGAGAAGAGTTGCACATAATTATCCGTTTCAATTAAATACATCTTTATTATTGTAGTGAGATGCAATCATTTACATATATACTGCAGTGACGGTAATTTCAGGAGACTTTATATGTATATCGAACGAGTAAAGTAAAATAGTAAAGCTTGGTATACTAATCTACAAACATAAAATTGCAGCTTACAACGCGAATTCCAGACTGTGAAGGTAAAGGATTAATAGCTTTGGGAAATTTTTAATTTGCGTCAATCTCTTGCTCTTGTTGATTGCTTGGAAATCTCAATGTATTGAGATTAAATCACATTTATATTATATTAATACATATGATTTGTCGTTAGTGTTCACTAGTACTAACTACAAACATTGGAAGGAAACTCGCTTAAACTCTCGCGTAACAGAAGCATCACAAATATAATTTCTGATTACATGTATACTGTACACGTGTTGTCTGTTTATAATAAATGTAAACATTCATTCAGGATTAATTTCCAACTTTCCTCCTCAGCTTGTTATGTTTTGGTCTACTTATTTCCAAATGTCCCTTTTGCAATAGTTTCACTCAATAACAATGCATGCATTTGTACCGTTCCTCTTTGGTCCTCTCACTATTTGGTGTTTTATAATGGTATGGTCTGGTGTTTCTGTTCTCCCCTCTATCTCCTCGCCTCACAATTTATTCCAGTCTCGTTTCTCTCGCACTGCTATTGGGTTAGGCCTTCAATGAATTTATCTTCCTTGTTATCTTATTTTTTTCTTCATCTTGACCATCCATTCTCGACCACATTAGTTTAATATAATTGCTCAACCACTGATAATTTATCTGCGCTATACTAATATTGTCTTTTTATCCTTCCCAAATAAGTCGTAACTCAGATCAACAACATCTAATATTGGTCTGGTGCTTGTGTTGAGATGTGGTCATTATATTATTGTGGACACTGGTCTACGGGCAATCCTTCATAGTTTACGTTTGCTTGCGCATTAAATGTTATGGTCAAAAGTAACAAAACTGTTATGTAGTGAACAATCATATAACCTTGCCTTTATAATATTATTATTAGTTATTGATTGTACTAAACTTGATCACAAAATGCAACAGTTTAACAAATAAACAATTACATATCGAGAATTCTATGACTAGAGAGGTGTATGAGGTGTGATATATACATCAATGAAATAGATAAAATCCATAATCGCAAATAACTTTTGTTACGACCGGGACTCGTATAAAACAAGGGCTCTTAATCACTGGACTAGAAAAGCACACAGCCACAACGGTAACACTAGATCCAACCCTCGAACTTATAATGCCGGCACACAAAAACACCTATACCCTCCAGAGTTAAATCTGCAATAGCGGGGTATCCTATAACTCGGTATAAATGCACTACTACTACAGGCTGATGATCTCTGATATAGCCTGATCACAACAACATATAATTACTTTAATAATGTATACAAGGAAAAAGATAGAAAGCTTAATTAAATCACTGCAATGATTTAATGCAAACAAGAAGAAGGTATAATTAAAGTTACTCTAAACAATAACAAACTGTCACTCCTATATTAAAGAAAGTGAATGAAAGTCCTAAAGCATCGAACAGGAATCTTCTGAAGAAAGTCTGATGCTGCTTAAGATGATCGAATCGGAATTTGAACTGTTATATAAAGCAGGAACAGGATATGAGAAGTGTATGGACATACAGTGTTAACTGGCACGGGAATAATAATAAATGCGCAATAGTATTATCTCCAACAACAAAAGAAGTACTTCCTCAGGCAACGCAAAAAGCCTGCTCGGGTTGTGAAACTCAACAACAACCAAGGTTTACAATCGATGTGAAAAACAATGCTGCATACATTTCATAAAGAGTTTATAATCCTAATCGGGTGTCTGCTAGGCGAATAAAGTCTAGCTGGGATGTCGTAGGCTAGGAAACAATGGCTGAGCAAGCGGCTCGTAGCCTAGCGAAGTCCTTAAGGCTGTGCGGCCAAATTACGTTAAATGACGGGGTGCTCTCTTGAGAGATCCAGATCGCTAGTATCTGGTTCTCTCCTGGCGACCCTCTTAAAGTCAAAACAAAACGAGTTAGCAAAGGGTTGGGTGGCAGAGGCAAAAGCCCTCACTCCCAACACAAGGCTAAACTCATAAGGTACACAGTCAGAAAGACAACCTAGGCTTCCCACGTATCCGTTGCGATTGTACATCTTCAACAAAACCTAGTCTATCTATCTATCTATATGCTCAGGCCCAATCCCCATTTTGGGGGTAGCCGACTCAAGACAGAGCAAGAACAGGGAAAACACAAAAACAACATAAAACAAAAAATAAACACAGATAAAAAACACAAACTCACACACATCCAGGTCACCCAGGAGAAGACCCAGAGACCAGGGTTACCAAGGTCGCTCCAGCACTCTCCCGGCCCCTGACCACCCGGAGAGGTTCCGATCTCGGCAGGCAGACATGCAGCGGAGCCAAAGCCACAAGCCCTCCCACCACACTTCCTTCATATTAATCGTCCCCCCGGGCCAGGCGCCTGATGGACAATTATCTAGTCGAACTTGCGCCCGACCCCTTACTCCAAATGACCACGTGTTCACTCAACTATTCACAAGCATTCTCCATTCACTCCTGTCCACCACCACTTCCCCTGCCTGATCTATAGTCATTCCTCTATCATCCAAAGCCGTTCTTACACAGTCTCTCCATCTCAATGGGGTCTTCCTGCCCTTCTATCTCCCCTTGTACCTGACTCACATATTCTCTTTGTAAGCCTTTCATCTCCCATTCGTTCAACATGACCATACCAGCTCAGCACCCTTCTGTCCACTCTTGCTGACAAATGTTCCTGCTGCCCCACTCTCCTACGTATCTCTTCATTCCTCAATCTGTCTCTACGAGTAACTCCACACATACTCCTCAAGCAGCTCATCTCCATCACATCCAGCCCTCTTTTCTCCTTTTTCTTCAGAGCCCATGTCTCAGCCCCATACATCACTGTTGGCACAACAATTCCTTGATACAGTGCACTTTTTACTTTCACTCCGAGATTTCTCGTCTTCCACATACTTCCCATTGCTCCGAAAACCTTCCTTCATTCACACACTCTCTGTTTTACCTCCTACACATCCTAGTACACCTAGTACACATCGGAAATCACAACACCAGTAGCCTTACCCCAGTCTAGCATTAAATAGCCCAGCAGACAACCAAGGTACAGGTAGGGAGACACCTCGAGTGTGTCGAACCTCTACAGACAAAATGGTAACCCTTCCAAAATGCCTAACAAAACATGTAATATCTGAGAGCTTCGGCATATAATACGATGGCCGATATATGAAATCGTGCAGAACCAAAGGGGAGTTATGATGTTAAATAGATTGGAAGAATGAGAGGTAAGAAGTTGAGAGAGAGAGAAAGTGTTCTATAGGTAGAAGTCGGGGACAGGTTGCAAGGGAGATGTTAAGGGTATGCTGGTCAGGCAAGCTCTGAGGAAGGTAGCTCCTCGGGACCCTCAGGATCACAAAAAGGCATGGTGGTCAGCCAATGACAGGCTGCCACGTCACCAGGCAGCAGGCCTCCAGAAGGCGCCAGGAACCACCAGCCAATCAAAACCGAGAGAAAGGCCACGCGGCGAGAAACTCCTCCAGGAGGGAGGAGGGAAGCAACGCTCACTACCCCCTCGCTGCCCGCTCGCTCTCTCTCTCTCCTTCACTACAATGCATCTTATGTTCAACTCATGATATAAAATATAATGCATTGTCACAGGTGAAAATAAAGACCACTTCTACCCTGCCTGTGACATGACGATTCACAAGAAAGAAAGTACAACATTGTAGACAGACTGTAGCCCATTTCACTGCCCTGGCGAGCGCTAGTGGCTACCGGGAGGCGATTCTGCCAACACTGGCAGGCGTCACACCCCGCCCAAGATATAGGACGCTCAACATTAGGCGAGCACGATATCTGACAAGGCAGAATGCCGACAAGACCCGTCACACATAGCCACTCCACCAGAAATGAAATGCAAAGCTCAATCATAAACAAACCAACATTTTAGCATAAATAAAATCTTATAACCCCTCCCAAACATTATTTAGCCTACTATGCTCCCTGAGCGAGCTTCACAGAGCCCAGCCTCCTAAGTGAAAGACAGATTCAACTTAGGACTTTAGCTATAATATTGGCAACTTACAATTAACTATCAAAAGAAAGAGTTTTTATGTGATTTTTTTTATTTAATTTTAATGTTGTTTTTGGCGGCTGCTCTACAGGAGCAAGCCTAGTTTTTCTCCACTCTCAACACACACTGACTGAAGGGTGAGGGTTCTCCTGCAAACAGACCCTCCCGTGACAAACAATCAGCCAAACCATTATCAGTGCCCTTAGCATGCCACACATCCAACTTGTGTTCCGGCAGCAAAACAACACCTGACACTGATAAACTGCCCAGTTCACCACAAGACTGGCACTTCTCTTCACTCTGTCCGGCAACGGGACCTGCCATGAGCCTTTCACTAGTTCTACCTTCGTGATAGGCGATGCAGCCCCGATGCGGTCTATGGTGTCGTCAACTCTCGATAAGGTATAGGCGTCTGTCAGGGATAATTCACACCCACTCTTGCAATCAACACACACACTGATCTTGCCACTTAACATAGGTTGTAAAGTTACAGGCAACGACGACTCACGACATTCCTTATCCCTCAGACCCTTCGTCAACACGTAATCCAGCTCTGCTTGCACCACAGGCTGTCGAGCAGGATTTATATGGTAGGGAATTAAACTGAGCCTTGCACTATCTCCAGCCTCCCTGTCGGATTCTACCCCGTACATCAGGCCTGGAGAAGCAACAAACATGCGGATGCACTGCCACAACCTATTAAACAACTTATCTCCCAGAGCAACATGCCTAGTGCCCTCCCACAACCCAGCCGAGACGGCAGTTTCTAACCTGCAGTCTCCCTCCTTCTCCACCTTCGTCCCTAGAACAGCCTAGTCATGAGAGGGACAATCAGTACCACCTGTGCAGTCATTCCCATAGTTCATTAATGCTAAGGCTTCCCCACCGATACCGTACATGCGTACCCCCGCATTCCTTACGACTACATCTGCCTGCGCAGCATCACCGCTTTTAGCGACATGGCCAGATACAGTCGGTCTATGGTAGGGCTGTTGCATTCGACTAGAGCAGCATTGGGAGGCTATGCGACGACCGGGCACATCCACTCCACAGCCAACCTCACCAATCAGATCAATGTCCTCCTTCTGCCCACCACCCTTGGCAGCCATGGGTCGACCCTGACCTGACAACCATGTCCAAGCCTCGTCGCCCACCTTGAACCACCGAAACAACGAGGCTAACGTTTTTTTTTTTTTTTTTTTTTTTTTTCCAATGTGATTGAGGGAGGCAAAAGGCATAACTGCCTATAGCGAGTGCCTCCCCCATAGTTGAAAGAGTGACAGGGCCAAAATCAAGGGACGTTCGAGCCAAAATGCCTTGACACACGGAGTTTGAAGCAATTTAAGTCATAGGAAGCGGGAAAGACTGATTCTGGGAGAGAGTTCCAGAGCTCAGCTGATGAGTAGAAGAAAGTTTGAGAGTAACGTTTCACTCTTGGGTTGGAGAGTTGCACAGAGTAGGGGTGGGATTGAATTGCAAGATGGGTACCATGTGCCCTACGTAAAGGAGGTGGTATGCACTGGGATAGCTCTGAGGAACACTGATTATTATAGTAGCGATAGAATAGCGAGAGAGATGCAACATTGCGGCGGAGAGAGAGAGAGATTGCAGAGAGTTGGTGAGTGGACGGGAGTTAATGATACGAAAGGCCTTCCTTTCAACCTTGTCTAGGAGAGTGGTGTGAGAGGAACCTCCCCACACATGTGAACAATACTCAATACAAGGGCGCACTATACAGAGCAAGAAGCTGTGCAGGGGAAAAGAACCCCCTAAGGCGGTTGAGCACACCCAGCTTCTGGGAGGCTGCCTTAGCAAGACTGGTAATATGGTCCTTCCAAATGAGAGCAGAAGAAAAAGAGACACCAAGAATATTGAGAGAAGATGAAGGGTTGATTTTTGTATTGTTGAAGAATAAGGGATAGTCCGCTGGGAGATCCTGACGGGTAGATAGATGGAGAAATTGGGTTTTGGAAGCATTAAAGTTAACAAGGTTTTCTCTGCCCCAATTGGAAATAGTATTTAGATCAGAATTTAGAGTTCTATGGCTTCATTACGTTTGTCGTTGAGGGATTGCTGGCTGGGGCGTTCTGAAAAAGTGATGGAGTAGTGTAAGGTTGAGTCGTCTGCGTATGAATGGATGGGAATTAAGGTACAGTTAAGGAGATCATTTATAAAAATTAGAAAGAGAATAGGAGATAGGACAGAACCCTGAGGAACACCGGAGTTTCTAGGGTGAGGAAGTGAACAATGGCCGTCCACAACCGCGGCTATGGAACGGCCGGAAAGGAAATTAGAGACAAAGGCACAGATGGAGGGATAGAAACCGAAGGAGGGTAGTTTAGAAATTTAGATTTATGCCAGACTCTATCGAAGGCTTTCGATATGTCTAGTGCAATAGAAAAAGTCTCACCGAAGTCCCGAAAGGAGGATGACCAAGAGTTAGTAAGATATGAAAGAAGATCACCAGTAGAGCGACCCTTAAGGAAGCCATACTGGCGATCTGAGAGCAAATTATGAGAAGAGAAATGCTTAAGAAATTTGGAAGCAAGAATAGTTTAAAAAACTTTAGAAAGACAAGAAATGAGAGCAATTGGACGATAGTTGGAGGGTTGAGAGCGGTCACCCTTCTTTGGGACAGGTTGAATGTGAGCAAACTTCCAGCATGAAGGGAAGGAGTTAGAGGATAGACAGAGATGAAAGAGTTTGCCTAGGCAGGGGGTCAGCACGGAAGCACAGTTTTTGAGAACAACAGGAGGAACACCGTCCGGACTGTACGCCTTATTAGTGTTAATCCCAGAGAGGGTAGAAAGTACATCTTTAGAAGAGATTAGGATACTAGGCATAAGTAAGAGAAAGGAGGGCGGAGAGGGAGGAATAGCACCGGAATCATCCAAGGTGGAGTTTCTAGCAAAAGTTTGAGCGAAGAGTTTAGCTTTGTCAGAGGAAGAAGTGATGGTTGTGCCATCAGAGTGGGAAAGGGGAGGGAAAGACGAGGAAGAGAAATTGTTGGAGAGGGTTTTGGCTAGATGCCAGAAAGCTTGGGAAGAGCTAGAGTTGGATAGTTCAGTGCATTTATTATTGATGAAAGAGTGTTTGGCAAGTCGAAGAACAGATTTGGCTTGATTCCGGGCAGAAACATATGAAGAATGAGAGTCTTCAGTTTTAAGGCGTCGGTACCGTTTGAATGCTTCCTCCTTATTGCGGACAGCAGTAGAACAGGCGTGAGTAAACCAAGATTTTTAGCATTAGTCTGAGAGAAAGAGAATGGAATATATGCTTCCATACCCGATAGGATTACCTCGGTAATGCGTTCAGCACTCTCCGAGGGTCCTCGGCCACTGAAGCAGAAATCATTCCATGGGAAATCAAAGAAGTACTGCCGAAGAGCCTCCCAGTCGGCAGCGCCAAAGTGCCACAAGCGCCGCCGGCTAGGATGATTGGTTGCCGTACTGGAGAGATAGGACAGGTGACAGAGATAAGTTTATGGTCGGAGGAGCCCAAAGGAGAGAAAAGATCGCCAGTATAAGAAGAAGGGTTAGAAGTTAGAAACAGGTCAAGAATGTTGGGCCGATCTCCGATGCGATCCGGGATACGGGTGGGTTGCTGAACTAACTGCTCTAGGTCATTTAGGATAGAAAAGACGTAGGCTAGTTCACCAGGTGGATCAGTAGTGTGAGAGGAGAGCCATTGGCGGTGGTGAACGTTGAAATCTCCTAAGATGGAGATTTCTGAGAAAGGAGAAATGGATAGAATGTGTTCCACTGTAGAGTTTAGATAGTCAAAGAATTTGGGAAAGTTGGTAGAGTTAGTTGGTAGAGTTGGTCTACCAACATTCAAGTGACCTGCCCGCGGAACATATTGCACCGCCTGAGTTGTGAGGCTCGGGTGCTAGGCACGACCAGCGGGGTATGAACCGAGCTGGTGCTGGAGCGCTGCATACTGCTGCTCAGGCAGGTGCTCTAGCGCTTCCACAGCCACCAGACTCGTGTCCCCCGCCCACTGCTCCGCCGAGACATGACAATCCCTACTCTCCTCCACCTGTGCCCTACTGCGCCCCTCTCCTTCTCCACCTTGGCCGCTGCAGACCAATGCAGGGACTAGGCTGCTCAGGTGGTTGCCTCACAAACTCCTCCAACAGGTTCACATGACATGTTTCCCCGTCCTCGTGTTTGATAGCCCCGTTCCCACAACTCTCCTCCAACTGGGAACTACTAAGTTGCGGAGTGCCATCACGCCCAACCATGTCACTAGGGGTGACATGTTCTGGGGCCACTCCGGAGCTCACCTCTGAGTCAAGTACTAAGCTGCTAAGGAGAGCCGCTGGAGCAAAACTCACAAAACTCCCAACTTTAGCTTGCTCCTTACGACCGTTCCTCCGCTGGTCTAGAGACTGAGGAATAGGCTGTGACACTTTGGATGCAAGAGGTCTTGTAACAATGCAAGCCATAGGTTGTACTTGACACTTCTCTATCCACTCCAGTTCCTCCCTACTCACGTCGGCCGGCTTCTCGGCAACGACTAAGGGTGAATCCTCAGAAGTAGGCACCGCAAATTCGTTGCCGAGAAGGAGGTTGACGCCCCCAACAGGGAAGTTCTCCACAATTCCCAACATCCAATTCTCGTGTCACACCATCTACCTCCAGTTCCATCCTGACCAACGGGTATGACTTTGTAGCATTGATACCCTGCACCACAACTACCCGTGCCGCGTTTATAGGTTTGCCTGTAAAGTTTTTCATCAATGTCAAGGAAGCATCCGTATCACGAAAAAATTCTACTCCATGCATGCAACCAGCCCACTTCACGCAGCCACGCCCTCGATGGTCGCAAAAGACATCGCGGACAGGGTTCGAGCCTTCCGGATTCTTCTCCACTGGCTGTGTCCCAGCCTCTGACGTTATACCCCGGGCAAACTCAGATGACTTCGGGGACACCCCAATGTTGCGAGCCAAAGACACGACTGCTGTAGGTAGCTTGCTAGGACAGGATCGTGCAAAATGCCCCTTCTCGTGACAATGAAAACACTCTAACTCCCACTTGGGCTTCCCTTGAGGTGGGGAAGTGCCCAGACCCTTCTTAAACGGGGCGGTATTAGGTTTATGGTCAGACTTAATATCGTTGCTCTTGTTGTTATGGTTATATGGTGTATCACTGACTCGGGGGGGGGGTGGAGTGCTGCGCCCCTTGTTACCTGCATCGTTCCGTTGTGCAGACCCGCACCCACGCATCAGTGACATCCTAAGGTCAGCCATCTCAGCCGCCTCCTGTAGAGTTTTCGAGGTTTTTTCTTTAAGATTCAACGTCAAATCGCCGCCCGTACACTTGAAAAATTGTTCTAGAAGCATCAGCTGTTTCAACTCCTCAAACGTCGATGCCTTCTCAGAACGCAGCCAGTTTCTAAATGCATTGGACAGATCCCGGGCATGCTCAAGAAAGGTGCACTCACAACCCTTCGTCACACCCCGGAACTTCAATCTGTACGTCTCTGGTTGTAACTCATATGCCCGCAGGACAGCCTCCTTCAATACCTCATAATCGATGCATGACTCCAAAGGCAACGCATCATCTGCCTTGAGTCCTTTGCCAACCAACCTAGAGAAAACAAGGGCTGCCCACTTAACCTCAGGCCATTGGTGCTCCCGGCACTTCTTCTCAAAACGCATACAAAATTCAGTGACACCCGACTCATCAAATACAGGGACCAACTTGAGCAGGTGCGATAAAGACTGATCAAGACCTCGATTCCCAGAACCGAGACGCTGCCCTGTCGACTCCACCTGCGACTTCTCAAGATCTATGTCTGCACAGTACCTCGTAGCCTCAACCCTAAGCTCAGCTTCTCGCTGCTGCTGCTTCTGCTCACGTATGGACTTTCTCTCCTCATCCTCAGTCTCATATCTGGCCCTTCTCTCCTCAGCCTGAATCTTAGCCATCTCCATCTCAGATTCATGCTTTCGTTGCTGGTTAGCCATCTCAAGCTGGAAGAGCATATCTGGAGTCAAACCTTGAGGAGGAGGAGATGCAACAATTGGAGACTCACCCAAGTGCAAACCACGCTGCCAGTGACTATCGGCCTGCGGGAACGTACCCGGCTCCGGAGCCCGAGGGGGTGCCATGGTAGGAGTCGAGTGGAATGGGGGCTGGGCCGAAGGTGCCCCAGCTCCCACTCCACCCGAAGCCCCACGCACCCCGCCGAGCACACAGGCCACCAGGTCACCTCTCGACATGCTGCTAGTGCCCACATGCCCCATGACCGTGGCCAAACACTGGAGACCATACCGATCAATCCCCGACACCCGGTCAACAGTAATAGGTATCTCCAGAAACTTCTTTGCATCCTCCTCACTAGTTATAACTCTAATGCCTTCGGACAAACCCCGCTGCTGCACCTCAGAGTCTGTTTCCCGTACTGTGTCCTCACTGTACACTGATCCGTCGTCCGACATAGTGTCCACCGAAAATTCTCAACGTTTATAAAAAAAAAGAGAAGTACCTAAACTCTTATGTAGCACTATTCACTCAAAAATGCTTTAAGACTCTTAAGTGTTATACTACTTGCCCAAACAAAATCAGTGACCACTATATTCCTTTAACCCTCCTGGCCCGGGCAGGCTCTCCTAATGACGGAGCTCGTATCCGGGCGATCTGGTCGAATATCAACAAAAGTAAACTAAGGCTAATCTCGCTTAATATATTACCTACATTAATCAAACATATATAGAAATGAGCGCCTTACCTTCCTGCGTAGAATGGCGTTGAGTAGAGCTCTCTAGCTCAACTGGTTCCGGAGTGATGGTGATGGAAGTGGAGGTAACTTTTTCCGCGTATTTACCTCGGCGCGTCCGAACACTCAACCGCGGCCCCGGCTACGACGCCCAGTTGCACTCGTCGCTCCAGCCGCAATTATGCTGGGAAGCGATTTGATAGTGTTTTTTTGGTTATTCTGTCATTTATTATAGTTATTATGTTATTTTCACTCAATAAAGTTATTTATATGAACTTATTTGTGTCTCTGTCACTTATTACTTCGTTTTATTATTAACCCTTAATTAGCGGCGAGCAACATAAGTCGAGTTAAATAAAGCTGGACTATGTGGCGGCGCTCGACATAACTCGAGTGGCAATTTCAGCACGTAATGTGGCTGAGAGAGAGAGACAAGTGGTGGCAGGAGACTAGCGAGCGTATGACTGCTCCAGACCACCGCGGCGAACCTACTGACACAAATCTCAGCTCCCTCCTCCCTCTCTCACTCGCTACATACTCAATTATGTACTGAAAGTACCGAATTACCTGCTTTTTGCACTCGCGTTGCACGGTTATTGCAAGAAAACTATCCATCATACAAGGATCGTTATGGTGTCATTCGAAAGCTCTGTTTATGCCCTTTCAGGGATAGGTACTTGTTTTACGTTCTGGGTCTTATTTAGGCATGAAAATGATCACGTAAACAGCCCTATTTTTGGCTAAAAACACCCCGCTGTGCGGTACACATAAATAAACCGCATAGGCCGCTCGTAAGGTGTTAATATTATGATTATTAGTGTCACTTTCACTGGACTTTGATAATTGGTAGTGTCATTTCCCCTTTTATGTATTGTTAGGTAAACTAATAATATATATAGTGTCACTGTCACTTGTTCATATTGTTATGAAGGCACTTATTAAGTCTTGTGTGTGTCTCTTTCACTTATACTTAGTTTTATCATTATTATACTGTCACTTTGACTGGCCTAGGCTTATTGAGTGTCATTTTCACTTATTTATTGTTAGAAATATATATCTTAGTGTCACTTTCACTTGTTCATATTGTTATGATGGCACTTATTATTAATTGTGTGTGTCTCTTTCACTTATACTTAATTTTATTATTATTATACTGTCACTTTGACTGGCCTAGGCTTATTGAGTGTCATTTTCACTTATTTATTGTTAGAAATATATATTTTAGTGTCACTTTCACTTGTTCATATTGTTATTGAAGGCACTTATTATTACTTATGTGTCCTTTTCACTTATACTTAGTTATATTATTCTTAGCCTACATTTGCGTGTCACTTTCACTGTTGTCACTTCCACTTCAAAAGTTTGTTAGAGTGTGGAAGTCGTTGAAGCAGGTGCCAGCACACAGTCCAACTTGACACTCGAGGCATTCCCAAGTGGTTTTTGTTGGTTTGCGGGGTCTGCGAGTTGTGTGGCTGCACACATGGCACCTCTTCTGACTCCTAGCGTTACTACCTGGTGCTTTGAAAGGAAGGGCGTTGAGCTGGTGCTTCCTGAAGAATTCAGCACATCCCGTTCTGTCAAGCTGGCCTGATCTTTGTATTGGCCTGCCTGGTATACCCGCATGTTTAGCCAGGAGCTCAAGTATCACCTGCTTGTGGAACTTCCGCAGGGACTTGTACTTCTTGGCTCCTGGAGTCCTCAGACGGTAGATGTTGTAGGCATTGAGGACCGACATATCTACCGTATGCAGGATAAACTTCTTGTACCACCTGCAAGATGTTCGCAGGCAGTCGATGAAGCCCATCTGCATGTCGGACTTGTCGACGAGGCGCATATTGATGTTATAATCCAGGACAGCAGCTGGTTTTTGGACGGGGTTTTTGGTTGTTCGGTCCACCTTCCCTGTGGCGACCATCTGGGCCTTGTGGCATGTGGTGAGGAGGTTGACCTTGCGCTGGTCATGCCAGTGGATGGAGAGGATGGGGCCACTCTTCTTGTGGAAGATGTCCGCCTTCTTCGTCTTGGTTGGGTAGCCTGGCATGCCCTTCCTTTTGCCCTTGACTGTGCCGACACTTCCGGTCTTGCGGTCATGGAGGTACTTGGTCAGGAGAGGCGACGTGTAATAATTATCTGTGTAGAGGATGTGTTTTTTATTGAAGTGCCTCTCCATCATCTTCTTCACTACAGCGCCACCAAAACCAATGAGAGGGTCAGTCACAACTTCTCCAGCCTTGCCGCTGTAGACTATAAAGTTCAGCACATACCCCGTCAAGCAGTCGCAGAGGACGAAGAGCTTGATGCCGAAGCGGTGTCTCTTGGACGGGATATACTGTCGGAAGTGCAGCCTACCACGGAACAGGACCAGAGACTCGTCGAGGCACATCTTCTGGAAAGGAATCAGGTATGTGGTGAACCGATGACGTATCATGTCATACAGCTTCCTGATCTTCCATAATGAGTCGGGAAGGTGGACTGCCATGTTGTTTGTCAGGTGGAGATAGGAGAGGATGTCGAAGTACCTGTCCCTGGACATGTATTTGCCAAATGATGGAGTCGTTATGATGTCGCCAGTGATCCAGTAGTCAGCCAGAATGTGCTTCCTTATATGTGTCATCAGCATTGTGAGTGCCAAGAACACATATAGTTCTGCCACAGTTGAGAGCTCTCCATGCCACCATCTTGGCACTGGTCTTCCTCCCAAGAAAGTTGGCACAGATAGCATGGTGGTGATTTGTCTCATTGACGAAGTATTCCATGACTTCATTGACATAGAAGCCACAGAAAAGTTCACTGGGGGTAGCATCTGGGCCACAGGGATATGCTGGTGACACCCCAGAACCCATCTGTACCTCGTCAAAGGCAGGACAATCTGGCTCAAAATCAGCTCCATCTGTCCACACAAACAGGTCGGATGCTGATGCTCGAGGTCGTGCTGCAGCAGGCACACGCCCTGGACGCCCTGGCACACGCCCTTGGCCACGCGGACGCCCAGGCGGACGCCCTGCACACCCACGCCCAGGCCCAGGCCCAGGGGCAGCGGCGTCGGCAGGCTGACCACGTCCACGACCTCGCCCTCTCGCTCGTTTTGTCGGCACTTCCTCTTCCTCTTCCTCTTCCTGTTCCTCTTCCTCCTCAGGCGATGTCAGGTCATCTGGGGCAATGTTGGGGTCATCAGCATCCTCTTCAGGAGACAATTCTGGTGAAGAAGTGACCGGGCGTCGGCGGTGTGGGGCGCGGGAGGCTGCGGGAACTTCAAGAATGGGAGCCGAGGCCTCAGGAGTTGGGCTCCTTTTGCGGCGAGCTGAGGGCTTTTCAGCAGCAAATAATGCTGTGCGGTGTGTTGAGGCCTGTGGCACATCACCAATACCACTTGAAGAGGCCCTTTGGTCATCCTGAACGAGAGATGAAGGCGAGGGCTGTGGGAAACAATGCCGATCGTTGCGTCACCGCACCTCCGAAAACAAGAAGGAGACGTCGGATCAATGTTGTTGTTGTATGATATGACGAAATTAGTGTCTGAAAAGCACTGATATTGTCAACATCGCGGCAAAATTCGCTCCACGGAAATCGTCAACACAACTGAACCAGTTGACTTACAGAGCTCTACTCAACGCCAGTCTACAGATTGAAAACCGGACTACGTTTATAGATGCGGGGGAAATTTCTAGCAGTTAAAATAACAAAGATACGGTAGCCTAGGCCTAGATGTTTTTCGGCCATATCGCCCGGATACGACCTCCGTCCATTGGAAAGGCAGCCCGGGTAGGAAGGGTTAAATTCAATCCTCAAAATCTCGGCTCATAACCCACATAAATTGATGAAACTCACGGTGAAGTCAGCTAATTAAATTTCTATTTTAATGTCTGAAAGCGGTATATAAATCCGTCCACTTGTTTCTATGCACCGCTGGAATATACAAGTCAAACATGAGAATTTGTATAATAACGGCTGGCTATATAAGTACAACTTCAAGCATACACAGCATACACAGTCGACAGATTTACAAACGCAAGCCAATGTACACAAAAATACTAATTTTATATCACTCTTCAAATAGATCACTGTACATACCTCTGACAGTCCACTTACACAGCTCTTTTTCACACCTGTGAGCTTGTGACTATTGTCGTCATTTTGTGATCTTGTGTCAGCCCCTGTGGCAGCACCAGGATTGCACTTGGCGTGGACAATACAGTTGATGTCGCACACCATGTTGCCGGCAAACAGATTGAAAAGGGCGCTAGCCATTTGTCGCATGAGCTTGTCCACCAAGCTGTGTCCCTCAGAACAGGAGGCCCCGGTCAGCTGGGCGTTCTCGCTTCCCAGGGTGCTTTACTACCTCAATGAACACCTTCCTGGGCAGGTCACACTGTAGCAGCTTGTGTCGGTTGGTCTCCTCCATCACCAGTAACCTCAAGATATGACAGATGTCAATTGTGACAGTAATGGCAGTGGAGGATGGTGCCAGGAGCTTGCCACGGTCCAACAGCTCCGTGAAGGACCTGTAAATGGTCTCCACCTGCTCGCCATGGTTCTCTTCAAACCTGGCTTCCAACGGTGCAGCCTCTCTGTCGACCAGCAGGTCAGCACAGGCACCACACTTGTTGCACCTGGTTGCCAAACATTCCAGGGAACATTTCTTGAGGATTTTGTGGGAGCACCCGGTTCTGGCCATAGTAATATTAGCAGTAACACTCCCTGCATGCTAAAAAAAACACTTACATAGTGCAGAAAGATAAAGTGATCCTACTTAAAGTATGATATATTTATGTGTGCATTTAAAAAAATTAGGAGTTTTTAGCAATATCTACTATTTTTAAACAATATTTGAAGACGTCCATCGATGCTATCGTCGGCGAGTAGTTTAACCTCGCACCTCACCGTTTTCTGTTGACCCATTTTCTTACGATGTGCAATTTTGGGTTTGTTTGTCACTCTCCCGCAGTAATATTTAGTTATTTGACGTCTTCTACATCATCTTTAGGATCAACGGGGGTCTGGGGGCAGCAGCCCCCAAGTTAGTTATGGTTGTCAGGTAAGGTTTGTAACACTATTGTCGTCGGAGGAGGAAGCGGTTGCTTACCTAATTGTAATTAGTGGGGGAGTATGAAGAAGCCTTCTTGTATAGACCTACACCTCTAATATTTAGTAATTTCAAGCTAAAACATCCCAAAATTGGAGGTGGGTTTGTTTACGTTCCGCCGCAAGTGCAGCCTAGCCGAGTCTCATTATTAATGGAAGCATTAACCTAACCTGACAACCTAAACTAACCTGAGAGTTGCCGCCACCATACCCCTGCTGCTGTCCGCACATCAGTAGTAGGGCTTCTTAAATAACATAAGACTAAAACAAAACTAATTTTCAGTAATAATCATTATTATAAAAGGATTATAAACCTAAATAAAACAACGAATCCAAAAAAATACAGAAATCAATTAAAATTGCTGTGGTCCGTTTCCGTAACACTTTGGCTGCGGCCATATTTCCGCCATATTAGGGCTCATTCAGGCACTCCTGAATGATTATGCAAGTGTCTGAATGAAATTAAATGTACCGGTATTCAGCCAAAAACTAGAAGAAAATAGTTTCAAAATGAGACCAAAACGAGCTTCGTAGCTCGCGGGCTTCACCCGCAGCGCTACCATAAGCATTCGCTAAAATGAGCAAATATCACTATGTCGCGCTACATTTGCCTTTGGCAGTGCTGTATATCTCGCGAGAGCATGACTCCTATTCCTCAGTGCCACGGCGGGCTGGCTGGAGGAAGGAATGTGGCATATCATGCTCCCGCTCCCTCGCACACAGTTCTACAGGCTTTAACATCGGTGCGGGCATATTTCTGCCTATTTCCGCCATATGAGGGCTAATTCAGGCACTCCTGATTGATTAGGCAAGTGTCTGAATGAAATGTAATGTATTCAGCCGAAAACTAGAAGAAAATAGTTTCAAAATGACACCAAAACGAGCTTCGTAGCTCGCTGGATTCACCTGCAGCGCTAACATAGACATTTGCTAAAGTTAGCAATTCTCGCTAATGTCTCGCTACATTTGACTTTGGCAGCACTGTATATCTCGCGAGACTCTGACTCAGAGCTTTCAGTCTCCACGGCCGCTTGGCTGGGAGATGGACGTGTGGCCTGTCGCACTTCTGCTCTTAGAGGCTTTTAAAGCCTTTAAATTGAGGTAAATTGCCATGATGTTCGGGAACGTCTCCTGCAGGGAAAGGATTAAGAGGCTTTAAAAGCCTGTAAATTGCTGTAAATTGCCATGGCGTTCTGGAACGTCTCCTGCAGGCAGTGGGTAAATATTGACCAAAAAGGATTCTCAAAGGAAATTAACAAAACCGCGTAGCCTACTAATACAAAGCTCGCGGGGTAGCGTCGTCGGACGTCTGGGATATATTTTTCAAATATTGCTCAAAAATAGCCCAGTAAATGTTGTTAACCCTTCTGGCCCCGGCCTGCCCTCCTAAGGACATTGTTGAGGCCCAGGCAATTTGGCCGGAAAACGTCTAGGCCTAGGCTACCGTATCTTTGTTATTTTAACTGCTAGTAACTTCCCACGCATCTCTAAACGTACGGTACTGTTGTTTCCAATCTGTAGACTGGCGTTGAGTAGAGCTCTCTAAATCAACTGGTTCAGTTGTGATGACGATTTCCGTGGAGCGCATTTTGCCAAGATTTTAGCAATATGATACACTTTTCAAGACTAAATCTGTTTTAGAAGACCGCACAACAACAAAGCTCCGACGTCTCCTTGCTTTCGGAAGTGCGCGCGTCGCCTCCGACAGGCTTTGTCGCAGAGTGGTCTTGCCACTGGACTGGTAATCCAATGGACCCGGGTTCGAATCCCAATATGTCAATGGGAACATATTATTGGGATGGAATTTGCGCTGTACCTACTTTCAGTGCATTACCACAGCACACGAAAATGCCAAAACAAAATACTCTCATTGTTCCCTGATTAAATAGAACTGTATGAATATTCCCATATTCAAAATATGCTACAGGGGGGCAATGCCTAGTGAGTTAATTGCTCAATAGGTGGCATTCTGAGAGTGAGGGTCCGAGCCTGGGGATTGAGACTGTGAAGCGCAGAGGCGAAGCAGCTTCAGAGATGGAGTTGGGTTCGAGCCGTGAATAGGTGAATTGCATGTCTCACTCCCTAGAATGGAACAAGACTTCACGGGCCTCACCGTGTTCAGCGGTAGAGTGTAAAAAGGCTATTAGCCTATGCCCGACAGGGAGTAATTGGAATATAGAAAAAAAAAAAAAAAAAAAAACGTCGGACGCGCGGCTTTCAAAACAAGCTTAATAGGCTTTCAAGCTTACGGATTTTAAAATGCTGCCCGTGCTACTGCCCAGCTGCCGCGGTGTCATTTTAAAATGCTGCCCGGGCGGGAAGGGTTAAAAACGATAATGATTTAGAAAAGGCTCGCCGCCTTATTATAAATAATTTGTTAGGGACAATGCAGGTCTATGGAATCAGTATACTGTACTCATGTATAATCCACTGTGGAAGAATATTTTTGATCATATTTATATAACCCGATATTAGTGGAAAAAAGTTCTAGAATTCTCAGAGCTCCTTCGGACATCCTCACTGTTTACAAACTTCTTCATTATGGAGTATAATCGATATTTACCCCCTGTTGGTAGCACAAATGATGATTTCAATAAGTCATGGGGACTTCGCCCCCCCTCAACCCATCCTGTATCCCACATTGGAGATATAGGCAACTAAAACCATGAAAACACTCAATTCTCAAAATCTGGAGGAAAAAAACATGAAAAATAAAGGTGCGAGCCTTTTCCCTATAATTACCTTAAAAACTATTAAAACCTTGACATGCACCTACAAATAAACCATACTTTAAATAGGATAGGTTACTCTTTCTGTATTTTGCAAGTGTTTCATTTAATTGGTGTGGAGTGTTACTGCTGCTATTACTGTTATGGGTAGCCTAGCCTATCAAGGAATTGTCTTAGTTGTTGATATTTTCGCATAGCCTAGCCTAGATATTTAACAAATATCATAGATTTTCATGGAAAGCTTATTATAAAGATAAATTAAATATTCGTAAGTAGGCTAAGTTATTTTACAAGATCCAGCATTATTGTTGTTGTCAAATTAAACTGTCTCTGGAGTCTGGTGTCACTACTGTTTCCAGCATTATTGTTGTTGTCAAATTAAACTGTCTCTGGAGTCTGGTGTCACTACTGTTTCCAGCATTATTGTTGTTGTCAAATTAAACTGTCTCTGGAGTCTGGTGTCACTACTGTTTCCAGCATTATTGTTGTTGTCAAATTAAACTGTCTCTGGAGTCTGGTGTCACTACTGTTTCCAGCATTATTGTTGTTGTCAAATTAAACTGTCTCTGGAGTCTGGTGTCACTACTGTTTCGGCTAACTGCTTCCACATCACTTCCATTAATTAAACTGTCTCTGGAGTCTGGTGTCACTACTGTTTCGGCTAACTGCTTCCACATCACTTCCATTAATTAAACTGTCTCTGGAGTCTGGTGTCACTACTGTTTCGGCTAACTGCTTCCACATCACTTCCATTAATTAAACTGTCTCTGGAGTCTGGTGTCACTACTGTTTCGGCTAACTGCTTCCACATCACTTCCATTAATTAAACTGTCTTTGGAGTCTGGTGTCACTACTGTTTCGGCTAACTGCTTCCACATCACTTCCATTAATTAAACTGTCTCTGGAGTCTGGTGTCACTACTGTTTCGGCTAACTGCTTCCACATCACTTCCATTAATTAAACTGTCTCTGGAGTCTGGTGTCACTACTGTTTCGGCTAACTGCTTCCACATCACTTCCATTAATTAAACTGTCTCTGGAGTCTGGTGTCACTACTGTTTCGGCTAACTGCTTCCACATCACTTCCATTAATTAAACTGTCTTTGGAGTCTGGTGTCACTACTGTTTCGGCTAACTGCTTCCACATCACTTCCATTAATTAAACTGTCTCTGGAGTCTGGTGTCACTACTGTTTCGGCTAACTGCTTCCACATCACTTCCATTAATTAAACTGTCTCTGGAGTCTGGTGTCACTACTGTTTCGGCTAACTGCTTCCACATCACTTCCATTAATTAAACTGTCTCTGGAGTCTGGTGTCACTACTGTTTCGGCTAACTGCTTCCACATCACTTCCATTAATTAAACTGTCTCTGGAGTCTGGTGTCACTACTGTTTCGGCTAACTGCTTCCACATCACTTCCATTAATTAAACTGTCTCTGGAGTCTGGTGTCACTACTGTTTCGGCTAACTGCTTCCACATCACTTCCATTAATTAAACTGTCTTTGGAGTCTGGTGTCACTACTGTTTCGGCTAACTGCTTCCACATCACTTCCATTAATTAAACTGTCTCTGGAGTCTGGTGTCACTACTGTTTCGGCTAACTGCTTCCACATCACTTCCATTAATTAAACTGTCTCTGGAGTCTGGTGTCACTACTGTTTCGGCTAACTGCTTCCACATCACTTCCATTAATTAAACTGTCTCTGGAGTCTGGTGTCACTACTGTTTCGGCTAACTGCTTCCACATCACTTCCATTAATTAAACTGTCTCTGGAGTCTGGTGTCACTACTGTTTCGGCTAACTGCTTCCACATCACTTCCATTAATTAAACTGTCTCTGGAGTCTGGTGTCACTACTGTTTCGGCTAACTGCTTCCACATCACTTCCATTAATTAAACTGTCTCTGGAGTCTGGTGTCACTACTGTTTCGGCTAACTGCTTCCACATCACTTCCATTAATTAAACTGTCTCTGGAGTCTGGTGTCACTACTGTTTCGGCTAACTGCTTCCACATCACTTCCATTAATTAAACTGTCTCTGGAGTCTGGTGTCACTACTGTTTCGGCTAACTGCTTCCACATCACTTCCATTAATTAAACTGTCTCTGGAGTCTGGTGTCACTACTGTTTCGGCTAACTGCTTCCACATCACTTCCATTAATTAAACTGTCTCTGGAGTCTGGTGTCACTACTGTTTCGGCTAACTGCTTCCACATCACTTCCATTAAACTGTCTCTGGAGTCTGGTGTCACTACTGTTTCGGCTAACTGCTTCCACATCACTTCCATTAATTAAACTGTCTCTGGAGTCTGGTGTCACTACTGTTTCGGCTAACTGCTTCCACATCACTTCCATTAATTAAACTGTCTCTGGAGTCTGGTGTCACTACTGTTTCGGCTAACTGCTTCCACATCACTTCCATTAATTAAACTGTCTCTGGAGTCTGGTGTCACTACTGTTTCGGCTAACTGCTTGCACATCACTTCCATTAAACTGTCTCTGGAGTCTGGTGTCACTACTGTTTCGGCTAACTGCTTCCACATCACTTCCATTAATTAAACTGTCTCTGGAGTCTGGTGTCACTACTGTTTCGGCTAACTGCTTCCACATCACTTCCATTAATTAAACTGTCTCTGGAGTCTGGTGTCACTACTGTTTCGGCTAACTGCTTCCACATCACTTCCATAATTAAACTGTCTCTGGAGTCTGGTGTCACTACTGTTTCGGCTAACTGCTTCCACATCACTTCCATTAATTAAACTGTCTCTGGAGTCTGGTGTCACTACTGTTTCGGCTAACTGCTTCCACATCACTTCCATTAATTAAACTGTCTCTGGAGTCTGGTGTCACTACTGTTTCGGCTAACTGCTTCCACATCACTTCCATTAATTAAACTGTCTCTGGAGTCTGGTGTCACTACTGTTTCGGCTAACTGCTTCCACATCACTTCCATTAATTAAACTGTCTCTGGAGTCTGGTGTCACTACTGTTTCGGCTAACTGCTTCCACACCACTTCCATTAATTAAACTGTCTCTGGAGTCTGGTGTCACTACTGTTTCGGCTAACTTCTTCCACATCACTTCCATTAATTAAACTGTCTCTGGAGTCTGGTGTCACTACTGTTTCGGCTAACTGCTTCCACATCACTTCCATTAATTAAACTGTCTCTGGAGTCTGGTGTCACTACTGTTTCGGCTAACTGCTTCCACATCACTTCCATTAAGTAAACTGTCTCTGGAGTCTGGTGTCACTACTGTTTCGGCTAACTGCTTCCACATCACTTCCATTAATTAAACTGTCTCTGGAGTCTGGTGTCACTACTGTTTCGGCTAACTGCTTCCACATCACTTCCATTAATTAACTGTCTCTGGAGTCTGGTGTCACTACTGTTTCGGCTAACTGCTTCCACATCACTTCCATTAATTAAACTGTCTCTGGAGTCTGGTGTCACTACTGTTTCGGCTAACTGCTTCCACATTGTTCAATTGTGAACGTCGACGCATCTTTTGTGCTAATAAAGAATAATAAAGGTACCAAAATAATACTTGCATTAATATACAGACCTCCAGCTCAATCAGTGCAAACTGACCGAGATATTTGCGAACAAATTGCAGATGTAAGTAACTCGCAAGATACCGTAATTTTTGGTGACTTTAATTTACCTGTGACCAAGTGGGGCGATACTCTTACTTCACACTCCGGACATGACTTGTATACGAACTTGCAAGAGAGTTTGCTTTATCAATTTGTTGGAACGCCGACCCGTGGTAATAACGTTCTTGACATTGTACTTGCAACAAAAGAAGAATTAATAGAGAATTTGAATGTTGGTGATGAATTCAGTAACAGCGACCATCGTACGATAACTTTCACTTTAAAGTTTACTAGTAACGAACCAAATAGTAGCATCGAAAAAGTCCCTAATTTCAAGAAAGCAAACTTCCATAAACTTAGAGCTATGTTTAAAGAAACTGACTGGAGCTTTTTAATTCACAATAACGACATAAATACATCTTGGAAGTTATTCGAAGCCACTTACCTAAAAGCAGTGCAAGACTGCATACCATCGAAAACTCGGCGTCCAGGCCATAATAATAAGCCCAAATGGTGGAATAAAGATATTTCAAACTGCCTGCTTGCTGAAAAATTTGCTAATGATAAATTAAAATCCTCACAAAATGACGAAGAACGGCTGAAATTTGTAGAGCTACGACGCAAAGCCAAAAAGTTAATTAAGCAAAGTAAAAAGACCTTAGAGTTACATATTGCGAATCAAAGTAAAACAAACCCGAAAGAATTCTATAGTTATATCAGAAAGAAAAAAGTTGTTACTTCAACTGTTGGACCGTTAGTCGATGAAAATGGAGAATACACCAAAGACGAAGAACAAATGAGTAATGCCCTCAATACCTTCTTTGCATCAGTTTTTACAACAGAAGACCTCAGAGATATCCCTACACCATCGCCGATTCAGATTGATAATTCAGATGTTCTAAGCAATATCACCGTTACAGAGAGAGAAGTATTGAATTGTTTAGATAAACTCAAGGTAAATAAAACGCCTGGACCTGATACAATCTCGCCTAGAGTTCTAAAGGAAGCTAAGGATGAGCTCTCTAAACCACTGACATTACTATTCAATAAATCCTTGCAGTCTGGAACTATGCCCGATCAGTGGAAGCTAGCCAACGTAACACCGATATTCAAAAAAGGCAGCAAATCCCTACCCAGTAACTATCGTCCAATTAGCTTAACCTCAGTTGTATGTAAAATGCTAGAAACGGTCATACGAGACAGACTCGTAAATCACTTAGAGGAAAATAACATACTTAAAGATACTCAACACGGCTTTCGTAAAAAACGTTCCTGTTTAACAAACCTCTTAGACTTCTTCCACGATATCCTCAACCTCTACGATGAGAGTAAAGCTGTAGATATTATATACCTTGATTTTCAAAAGGCCTTTGACAAAGTTCCCCACAAACGTTTACTGCTAAAACTAAAAGCGCATGGAATACAAGACGGTGTGTTGAAATGGATAGAAAATTGGCTCAGCGACAGAAAGCAAAGAGTAGTCATAAACGGTAAGGCATCAAAATGGACCAATGTAAGTAGCGGGGTACCCCAGGGATCGGTACTAGGACCAATTCTCTTTCTAATTTACATCAACGACATAGATGAGGGTCTCACCTGTACAATCTCAAAATTTGCTGACGATACAAAAATTGCAAATAGCGTACTCTCAAAAGAACAAGTTGACGATATGCAACACAATCTAGATAAATTGTCATGTTGGGCCCAAATTTGGCAAATGAGTTTCAATGCGGATAAATGTAAAGTACTACATATCGGATACCTAAATGAGAAAGCAAACTATTCGATGAATGGCACTCAGCTTAAGAATGTAAACAGAGAAACCGATCTGGGAGTAACAATATCGAGTAACCTAAAACCGAGTCAACAATGTTCAGAAGTTGTTAAGAAGGCAAACAAAATAATTGGCTTTATAGGCAAGTCATTTGAGCATAAATCCAAAGAAGTTATCCTAACCCTTTACAATTCATTAGTCCGCCCTCTTCTGGAATACTGCGTTCAATCCTGGTGCCCTTATTACCAAAAAGATATAAACAAGCTAGAACGAGTTCAACGTAGAGTTACCAAAATGATACCTAGCCTAAAGAACAAACCATACGAAGAGCGTCTTAGAGAATTCAATCTATTTCCTTTAACCCAGCGCAGATTAAGAGGTGACTTAATTCAAGTGTTCAAAATCATCAAAGGCATCGACAATATGAACTGTAGTAAGTACTTCACTATTGACCAATCTAATTACACGCGGGGAAACGGTTGCAAAATTATTGGTAAATCTTTTAACTCACACGAATCTAAGAATTTCTTCTTCAATCGAGTTGTCAACTTGTGGAATGGGCTTCCCCGAAACGTTATAGACTGCATCACCGTTGATTCATTTAAACTCCGCCTAGACAAATATCTCGCATCAAACCCGCGACTGACTGCGTTTGTAAATGAATAACTTTATTTTATCCCCCCCTCAGTTACTAACCCATCTGTCCTCTACTAACTTCCTAATCCTGCCACGGACATTAGTTCCAGGGCAGTAATTCCCTTTCCAATGTTCCCTTACCCACTCTAAACCACTGTTTGGACACTTGATCCTCAGTGTTTTGGAGGACAAGCAACCTAGAAGGGTCACTAGATCTGTTGTTGCTTGATTTCCTTTGTACTCCTTTGTACTCCTTTGTACTTCCATTAATTAAACTGCCTCTGGAGTCTGGTGTCACTACTGTTTCGGCTAACTGCTTCCACATCACTTCCATTAATTAAACTGTCTCTGGAGTCTGGTGTCACTACTGTTTCGGCTAACTGCTTCCACATCACTTCCATTAATTAAACTGTCTCTGGAGTCTGGTGTCACTACTGTTTCGGCTAACTGCTTCCACATCACTTCCATTAATTAAACTGTCTCTGGAGTCTGGTGTCACTACTGTTTCGGCTAACTGCTTCCACATCACTTCCATTAATTAAACTGTCTCTGGAGTCTGGTGTCACTACTGTTTCGGCTAACTGCTTCCACATCACTTCCATTAATTAAACTGTCTCTGGAGTCTGGTGTCACTACTGTTTCGGCTAACTGCTTCCACATCACTTCCATTAATTAAACTGTCTCTGGAGTCTGGTGTCACTACTGTTTCGGCTAACTGCTTCCACATCACTTCCATTAATTAAACTGTCTCTGGAGTCTGGTGTCACTACTGTTTCGGCTAACTGCTTCCACATCACTTCCATTAATTAAACTGTCTCTGGAGTCTGGTGTCACTACTGTTTCGGCTAACTGCTTCCACATCACTTCCATTAATTAAACTGTCTCTGGAGTCTGGTGTCACTACTGTTTCGGCTAACTGCTTCCACATCACTTCCATTAATTAAACTGTCTCTGGAGTCTGGTGTCACTACTGTTTCGGCTAACTGCTTCCACATCACTTCCATTAATTAAACTGTCTCTGGAGTCTGGTGTCACTACTGTTTCGGCTAACTGCTTCCACATCACTTCCATTAATTAAACTGTCTCTGGAGTCTGGTGTCACTACTGTTTCGGCTAACTGCTTCCACATCACTTCCATTAATTAAACTGTCTCTGGAGTCTGGTGTCACTACTGTTTCGGCTAACTGCTTCCACATCACTTCCATTAATTAAACTGTCTCTGGAGTCTGGTGTCACTACTGTTTCGGCTAACTGCTTCCACATCACTTCCATTAATTAAACTGTCTCTGGAGTCTGGTGTCACTACTGTTTAGGCTAACTGCTTCCACATCACTTCCATTAATTAAACTGTCTCTGGAGTCTGGTGTCACTACTGTTTCGGCTAACTGCTTCCACATCACTTCCATTAAACTGTCTCTGGAGTCTGGTGTCACTACTGTTTCGGCTAACTGCTTCCACATCACTTCCATTAATTAAACTGTCTCTGGAGTCTGGTGTCACTACTGTTTCGGCTAACTGCTTCCACATCACTTCCATTAATTAAACTGTCTCTGGAGTCTGGTGTCACTACTGTTTCGGCTAACTACTTCCACATCACTTCCATTTATCGCCTTTAACATCGTTGGTGCCTTTCACCACTTTTAGGATAGTATGTGGGATCGACAGCATCGCTGCCATCACTGGAGTTAGGCTACTAGAAACACTTGGAATCCAACGAGGAATATAATTTGTTTTAGCCTAGCCATGATAAAAAGACGAAACGCTTCCTTTTTCCGCTGATTGAAGGCCAGCTGGAGTAACTATGGGCTACCAGTTACTCACATTCTCATCACTTGTACATTCTGCCATTGTTGTGTTAAATCAGAGGAACATTAATGCACTTAAACACGATAAATCACTGGAAATAATGCGCAGTTCAACAGAGTCAGCCACACTCTGGGAGTGTAAATTTTTAAACATAAACAACGAGGTGTGCAGGGTGCGGGAAGCGAGATGTTTGGTGGCTCAGTTATTTCGGATTTGTATACGTTTTTCGTTATTCTAGTGACTTATCCTTATTGTCTAATAATACTCTAATATTTTATACCTTGTTTACCTCACTGTATGTACTTTAACAGCTATATTATAGCTGTGGTGGTTTTGGGTATCGAGAAACCTGCCCTACATAGCTCACCACAACAGCTTGGTAATATGGATATTCGTATCAGCTAGCACTAAAAACGCCTACAAAATTGACACTTTCAAAGCATTTTCCATTTTTAATTATTACAAAATGATAATACTGCACAAAATCTAAACAGAGAGCACCACTTCAACTAAACAGAGTTGGGTCCGTTACTGCAGCTGCAGGTCGGCTTCGCTGGCCCGTGTCAAATCCAGTTCTCCTGTTATCTATGGATAGAGTAATAACTACATCTAAGTAGTTTATTACGGGGTTTGTTTTTAAACTTAATTTGTGTCTGGTTTAACTTAAGTGTGTATGTTATGCTTAATTACATACAAGTAGTATCTTAGCAATTAACTAAATTATCTCTAATATAATTGTATCATTCTTTTTAGGTCTGATGATGACATAAGGAATGTCGAAACTGTCACTGATAATTCAATAAAGATGTGTTTTCATCATTACGTTGGTGTTACTTGCCGTTATATATATATATTATATATATATATATATATATATATAATTATATATATACAGTATATATATATTTATATATACCGGTATATATTTATATATACCGGTATATATGGTATATATTTATATATACCGGTATATATTTATATATATATATATATATATATATATGTATATAGTTTAACACACTTTAAACACTTACAAATTATATCAATGCGGAAAACATACCAATATAAGTTTCACTCCCCATGTCTAACTTTGTTGACTGTTGTTGTTGACAAAGTGGCCTGGGTCCTGCACCTGCTACACATTCACTACGGGTTCTCGGATATAATCAATGTTAACACACTTGTATCTAGCATTTGTTTACTCGTATGATTTATCGCAGCTAGCTCAATTCCTATTCATAGATTGACTAAAAATACTCTCTCTCTCTCTCTCTTTATATATATATATATATATATATATATATATATTATATATATATATATAAATTTTTGTTTTATTTTCAGGCATAAATTGTGTTCTATTGCTAACATATTTTTTGTGATTTACAGGCATATTAATTTTATCATAATTTTATCATATCATCACACAAAATTTTGTGTGATTTTCGGGAATTAATTGTATCACATTGATAAACATACATTTTTTGTGATTTTCAGGCTTTAATTGTATCATTTTGCAAACATAAATTGGTGTGATTTTCAGGCATATTGTGATTATATCGTCATGGCGCCGCAACGAACCTGCACGAGCTGTTCCGGTAAATTTGGCCCTACCATGTTTGTTGATACTGATGTCCAAATGTGTAGATTTTGCCAGCTCCGAGAGAAGATTGCGGATGAATTGAATGCAGCTCACCGCAAGATCGATGCCCTGACTACGAAGCTTGAATCCCTTCAAGAATTTGCCACACTCAACGTAGGAGTGCCCTCGGCCCAAGAAACCACTACGA
Organism: Paralithodes platypus; assembly: GCA_032716605.1. Classification (NCBI taxonomy): domain Eukaryota; kingdom Metazoa; phylum Arthropoda; class Malacostraca; order Decapoda; family Lithodidae; genus Paralithodes; species Paralithodes platypus. Next base: position 4,169,866 of record CM064515.1, read on the forward strand.
TGTCAACCGCCATTCCAGTGCATACAGTACCGGTACCGGTGCCCACACCAGCAGCTACCTTAGATGTTGCAGAAAATAATAATTACTCTACTCTCACTCCCCCCCAGGACAACTTTCAGTTAGTGAGAAACAATGTGCATCCCAGTACCAATACCAGGAAGGTCATCCCGACAACATGCCAAAACCGCTTCAAAATTCTGGCTATTGACGAGGAAGAGGAAACGGAAGAAGTTCGGCTTGTGGGCGACTCCATGGTCCGTGGCCAACTAACGGAGTTCTGCACCAGGGCACCCAGGACCAGAAAGCGATTCTGTATCCCAGGTGGCGGCGTGGACGACATTGTTGCAGCTGTGGAAGAGGTTTCCAGGCTCGCCCCCGCAAGCACTACGTACGTCATCCACGTTGGATCTAACGATGTCCAACGGACGCGGTCAGAGGAACTACTTTGCAAGTACCGGCAGCTGATCAGGTCCTTCAAGGAAAAATCTAATAGAATCTTAATTTCAGGAATTATTCCCCGGATTGATGTAGAAAACCGATTCTACAACATAGCTACCAGTACAAATCGCCGACTAGCCAAACTCTGCAGGGAGGAGGACATCGGCTTTGTCGACACGTGGGATCATTTTTACTATGATAAATCTTTGTTTTCAGGAGATGGTGTACATCTCAATGAAGTAGGAGCTGCACATCTTGGTCGTCTGCTGAACGATGTAGTCAAGGATTTCCGTTCAAAAAACGGGGTCAACCAGACCCCAGACAGGGTAGTGTAAGTCAAATACGAACTGAAAATTCAGACAATGCACAATCAGTAACATCCAACTCTAATACTCTTAAGGTGTTTTATGTAAATGCTTGTAGCATACGCAATAAATTTTCAGATCTAGAGGAAATCGTGTTTACAGAACATTATGATATAATCGGCATTACAGAATCTTGGTTAAATACGGAAGACAGAGACTTTTTAGCCGAATATACGCTTCCTGGTTATACAATGTTTGAGAAAAGTCGGATCAATAGAAATGGAGGAGGAGTTCTGTTTTTTATAAAGGAAAGTCTTAATCCCGTCTTTATGTCAAAACCTCAAATTGCGAATATAGACATATCTTACGTACTATTAAATAATAAACGAGGAACTAAAATAACACTAGCTTTATTATACAGACCCCCATCTCAATCAGTGCAAACTGACAGTGAAATTTATGAACAAATTGCAGAAATAACTAACATACAAGATACCGTAATTCTTGGCGATTTCAACTTACCCATGACTAAATGGGGCGATATTCTTACTTCACACTCTGGACATGACCTCTATGCTAACTTGCAAGAGAGTTCACTGTTTCAATTTGTACAATCTCCGACCTGTGGTAATAATGTGCTTGACCTTGTACTCGCAACAAAAGAAGAATTAATAGAGAATTTGAATGTTGGTGATGAATTCAGTAACAGAGACCATCGTACGATAACTTTCACTTTAAAGTTAACTAGTACCAAATCAAATAGCAGCATTGAGAAAGTCCCTAATTTCAAGAAAGCAAATTTTCATAAACTTAAATCAAAGCTTAAAGAAACTGACTGGAGCTTTCTGACTAACAATAACGACATAAATACATCTTGGGAGTGTTTCACAACCACTTACCTTAAGGCAGTGCAAGACTGCATGCCATCGAAAATACGGCGTCCAGGCCATAATGAAAAGCCCATATGGTGGAATAAAGATATTTCAGACTGTCTGCTTGCTAAAAAATTTGCTAATGATAGATTAAAATCCTCACAAAATGACGAAGAATGGGTGAAATTTGTAGAGCTACGACGCAAAGCCAAAAAGTTAATTTAGCAAAGTAAAAAGACCCTGGAATTACATGGTGCGAATCAAAGTAAAACAAACCCGAAAGAATTCTATAGTTATATCAGAAAGAAAAAAGTAGTTACTTCAACTGTTGGACCGTTATTCGATGAAAATGGAGAATACACCAAAGACGAAGTACAAATGAGTAATGCCCTCAATACCTTCTTTGCATCAGTTTTTACAACCGAAGACCTCAGTGATATCCCTACACCATCGCCGATTCAGATTGATAATTCAGATGTTCTAAGCAATATCACCGTTACAGAGAGAGAAGTATTTAATTGTTTAGATAAACTCAAGGTAAATAAAACGCCTGGACCTGATACAATCTCGCCTAGAGTTCTAAAGGAAGCTAAGGATGAGCTCTCCATTGAGCTATTCAATGAATCCTTGCAGTCTGGGACTATGCCTGATCAGTGGAAGCTAGCCAACGTAACACCGATATTAAAAAAAGGTAGCAAATCCCTACCCAGTAACTATCGTCCAATTAGCTTAACCTCAATTGTATGTAAAATGCTAGAAACGGTCATAAGAGACAGACTCGTAAATCACTTATAGGCAAATAACTTACTTAAAGATACTCAACACGGCTTTCGTAAAAAACGTTCCTGTTTAACAAACCTCTTAGACTTCTTCCACGATATCCTCAACCTCTGCGATGAGAATAAAGCTGTAGATATTATATACCTTGATTTTCAAAAGGCTTTTGACAAAGTTTCCCACAAACTTTTACTGCTAAAACTAAAAGCGCATGGAATACAAGACGGTGTGTTGAAATGGATAGAAAATTGGCTCATCGACAGAAAGCAAAGAGTAGTCATAAACGGTAAGGCATCTAAATGGACCAATGTAAGTAGTGGGGTACCCCAGGGATCGGTACTAGGACCAATTCTCTTTCTAATTTACATCAACGACATAGATGAGGGTCTCACCTGTACAATCTCAAAATTTGCTGACGATACAAAAATTGCAAATAGCGTACTCTCAAAAGAACAAGTTGACGATATGCAACACAATCTAGATAAATTGTCATGTTGGGCCCAAATTTGGCAAAGGAGTTTCAATGTGGATAAATGTAAAGTACTACATATCGGATACCTAAATGAGAAAGTAAACTATTCGATGAATGGCACTCAGCTTAAGAATGTAAACAGAGAAACCGATCTGGGAGTAACAATATCGAGTAACCTAAAACCGAGTCAACAATGTTCAGAAGTTGTTAAGAAGGCAAACAATATAATTGGCTTTATAGGCAGGTCATTTGAGCATAAATCCAAAGAAGTTATCCTAACCCTTTACAATTCCTTAGTCCGCCCTCTTCTGGAATACTGCGTTCAATCCTGGTGCCCTTATTACCAAAAAGATAAAAACAAGCTAGAACGAGTTCAACGTAGAGTTACCAAAATGATACCTAGCCTAAAGAACAAACCATACGAAGAGCGTCTTAGAGAATTAAATCTATTTCCTTTAACCCAGCGCAGATTAAGAGGTGACTTAATTCAAGTGTTCAAAATCATAAAAGGCATCGACAATATGAACTGTAGTAAGTACTTCACTATCGACCAATCTAATTACACGCGGGGAAACGGTTGCAAAATTATTGGTAAATCTTTTAACTCACACGAATCTAAGAATTTCTTCTTCAATCGAGTTGTCAACTTGTGGAATGGGCTTCCCCGAGACGTTATAGACTGCAGCACCGTTGATTCATTTAAACTCCGCTTAGACAAATATCTCGCATCAAACCCGCGACTGACTGCGTTTGTAAATGAATAACTTTATTTTATCCCCCCTCAGTTACTAACCCATCTGTCCCCTACTAACTTCCTAATCCTGCCACGGACATTAGTTCTAGGGAAGTAGTTCCCTTTCCAATATTCCCTTACCCACTCTAAACCACTGTTTGGACACTTGATCCTCAGTGTTTTGGAGGACAAGCAGCCTAGAAGGGTCACTAGATCTGTTGTTGCTTGATTTCCTTTGTACTCCTTTGTACTCTCTCTCTCTCTCAATTTGGCCATACTTGTATTCATTATATGAGTTGTTGCTATACCTACTAGATTTTGATAACCTTCCTTGACTTGCTAGGTAAGAGTGGTAAATGTAACTCGCAATTCCTTTTGTTTGGTTAGTTCCTCTTAAGCAATGAGGATTACAGAGGATTACAACAAAATCGCAACACACCGATCTACTGTTGTTCAATGGGTTGTTTGGTGATGGTTGGTTGGTTTTCTTTGTGGATGAGGGACACACAAAACAGAGCTGCCTGTCACAAGCGCCTTCCCCAGAGTTGAAAGAGTGACAGGGCCAAAATCAGTTTAGTGATTTTATTTATTATGTATTTTATTGTATTTTATTTATTTATTTTGTTTTGTGGCAGAAAGAACTGTGGTGTGCTTGCTTAGTGTAGTGAAGTAGATAGCAGGAGTAGGTGTTTGTGAGATCTAGCTGGATCACTCGGTGTAGGTGAGGCACACACAGAAACAGTAAGGGAAGCTAGACAAATGAAACATGAGTTTCAGCAACTCCTTGTTAAATGCCTATAGGCCTCCCCTGTGTATTGCCTTGTTCGATTGGTATCTACAGTAATCTTCTCATCTGATGGATTGGTTATACAACACTACAAGCTATACTCAACCTAGTCTAACTTAAGCTATTCTAAACTATTCCAATTGTACAGTATACCCACATAGGTTTAACAACAACACTAAACATACCTGCACGATTCAGTGTTCTCATTATTTAGAGATAATTGTATAATCACATGTTTAATATGGCTTAGCGACATTACCATTGTCAACGGTAATGAAAGTAGCAATAGTCGTAAGTATTATATGACCAAGTTGTACAAGCACACTGATCCAAATCCTTTTGAAACTGATTCGTCGATAATGCATATCTGAATAGTATGTGTGTTTGTGGGGGTTTATGTGTGTGTGAATGCTAAGGCTGGGGGGGGGGGGGGGGGTTGCAGTCAGATGGGAACTATGTTTTATTATATACCTCTGTTTATCAATTACCCTATATCGGTGAAAAGTAATTTTACCATCGACAGATATACACTCGCCCCTCCCCCTTATCTCTCTCTCTCTCTCTCTCTCTCTCTCTCTCTCTCTCTCTCTCTCTCTCTCTCTCTCTCTCTCTCTCTCTCTCACACACACACACACACACAGTGACCGAGCACACTAGGTCATTGTATTGTAATCGCTGGGCTCTGGTAGCGAGGGTTTGATCCAGCTTACCTGTGGATGAGGTTTCTGTAATAATCTTCCCTGGTTGTGTAGGTTAAGTGTGGATTAAGACTGGGTAGCACCTGGTTCCCCACCCAATCCTACTCCTTTTGTGGGTATGTAGGCTCTCTTGTGGCAGCCAAACGCAATTTGTTGACTCCTTAGTATAGCTATTGTGTATGTTGAACCTAATTGGCTGCCGGCCAGAAATTACCCCATTATTAGTATAATTTGTATCACACTTAAAGTCATACACACAAACACATACACACACTCACAGACACATACACACTAACACACGTCATCCCTTAGTGTTGCATTAGCTTTCGTGTTCGGATTAATAATATCATATTGTATTAATCAATTGTTGACACACTATTACAATCCCTATCAATTATAATAAGATTAATGGCATGAAAGTTGTTCCTCATGGCAGGGCATTACAGTTCAGCTGGTTTCCATATTGGCTGCAAGTAGAGAACCTTCAGAAAACAGAGACTGGATAACTGGTGAATTACCCTTTTCCTCTCAAGATTGAGATTAAACAAAATAATCTAGTATCCACTATTTGCTTAATAAAGACCAATGATTCAAATGCTCGTTAACAATCTCAGTTATCCATCATGTTTCTGATAAAATATTTATTCGAGCAATTTAAACGGTAGCAGTGTAAATCTGGAAGAAGTAAAACCATGTCCTGAGCTTATATTTTATATAATTTTTGTTCGAGTGGTATATATATTCTCCCAGGGATAAAAATGTAATGCCTATTTATAGAGCCCTGTGAAAATTATAGCCTCGTTCATTTATTGCGAACTTGGGCCACCGATACTCAGGTGTTGTGTGTGCGTGTGTACAAAGGAGTACAAAGGAAATCAAGCAACAACAGTTTTACTGACCCTTCTAGGCTGCTTGTCCTCCAAAACACTGAGGATCAATGTCCAAACAGTGGTTTAGAGTGGGTAAGGGAACATTGGAAAGGGAACTACTGCCCTGGAACTAATGTCCGTGGCAGGACTAGGAAGTTAGTAGGGGACATATGGGTTAGTAACTGAGGGGAGGATAAAATTAAGTTATTCATTTACAAACGCAGTCAGTCGTGGGTTTGATGCGAGATATTTGTCTAGGAGGAGTTTAAATGAATCAACGGTGCTGCAGTCTATAATGTCTCGGGGAAGCCCATTCCACAAGTTGACAACTCGATTGAAGAAGAAATTCTTAGATTCGTGTGAGTTAAAAGATTTACCAATAATTTTGCAACCGTTTCCCCGCATGTAATTAGATTGGTCGATAGTGAAGTAATTACTACAGTTCATATTGTCGATGCCTTTGATGATTTTGAACACTTGAATTAAGTCACCTCTTAATCTGCGCTGGGTTAAAGGAAATAGATTGAATTCTCTAAGACGCTCTTCGTATGGTTTGTTCTTTAGGCTAAGTATCATTTTGGTAACTCTACGTTGAACTCATTCTAGCTTGTTTATGTCTTTTTGGTAATAAGGGCACCAGCATTGAACGCAGTATTCCAGAAGAGGGCGGACTAAGGAATTGTAAAGGGTTACGATAACGTCTTTGGATTTATGCTCAAATGACCTGCCTATAAAGCCAATTATTTTGTTTGCCTTCTTAACAACTTCTGAACATTGTTGACTCGGTTTTAGGTTACTCGATATTGTTACTCCCAGATCGGTTTCTCTGTTTACATTCTTAAGCTGAGTGCCATTCATCGAATAGTTTGCTTTCTCATTTAGGTATCCGATATGTAGTACTTTACATTTATCCGCATTGAAACTCATTTGCCAAATTTGGGCCCAATGTGACAATTTATCTAAATGGTGTTGCATATCGTCAATTTGTTCTTTTGAGAGTGCGCTATTTGCAATTTCTGTATCGTCAGCAAATATTGAGATTGTACAGGTGAGACGCTCATCTATGTCGTTGATGTAAATTACAAAGAGAATTGGTCCTAGTACCGATCCCTGGGGTACCCCACTACTTACATTGGTCCATTTAGATGCCTTACCGTTTATGACTACTCTTTGCTTTCTGTCGCTGAGCCAATTTTCTATCCATTTCAACACACCGTCTTGTATTCCATGCGCTTTTAGTTTTAGCAGTAAACGTTTGTGGGGAACTTTGTCAAAGGCCTTTTGAAAATCAAGGTATATAATATCTACAGCTTTACTCTCATCGTAGAGGTTGAGGATATCGTGGAAGAAGTCTAAGAGGTTTGTTAAACAGGAACGTTTTTTACGAAAGCCGTGTTGATTATCTTTAAGTATGTTATTTTCCTCTAAGTGATTTACGAGTCTGTCTCTTATGACCGTTTCTAGCATTTTACATACAACTGAGGTTAAGCTAATTGGACGATAGTTACTGGGTAGGGATTTGCTGCCTTTTTTTAATATCGGTGTTACGTTGGCTATCTTCCACTGATCAGGCATAGTTCCAGACTGCAAGGATTTATTGAATAGTAATGTCAGTGGTTTGGAGAGCTCATCCTTAGCTTCCTTTAGAACTCTAGGCGAGATTGTATCAGGTCCAGGCGTTTTATTTACCTTGAGTTTATCTAAACAATTCAATATTTTTCTCTCTGTAACGGTGATATTGCTTAGAACATCTGAATTATCAATCTGAATCGGCGATGGTGTAGGGATATCAATGAGGTCTTCTGTTGTAAAAACTGATGCAAAGAAGGTATTGAGGGCATTACTCATTTGTACTTCGTCTTTGGTGTATTCTCCATTTTCATCGACTAACGGTCCAACAGTTGAAGTAACTACTTTTTTCTTTCTTATATAACTATATAATTCTTTCGGGTATGTTTTACTTTGATTCGCAATATGTAACTCTAGGGTCTTTTTACTTTGCTTAATTAACTTTTTGGCTTTGCGTCGTAGCTCTACAAATTTCACCCGTTCTTCGTCATTTTGTGAGGATTTTAATCTATCATTAGCAAATTTTTTAGCTAGCAGGCAGTTTGAAATATTTTTATTCCACCATTTGGGCTTATTATTATGGCCTGGACGCCGTATTTTCGATGGTATGCAGGCTTGCACTGCTTTAGGTAAGTGGTTTCGAATAATTTCCAATATGTATTTATGTCGTTATTGTTAATTAAAAAGCTCCAGTCAGTTTCTTTAAACATAGACTTTTTCGATGTTACTATTTGGTTCGTTACTAGTAAAGTTTAAAGTGATAGTTATCGTACGATGGTCGCTGTTACTGAATTCATCACCAACATTCAAATTCTCTATTAATTCTTCTTTTGTTGCAAGTACAATGTCAAGTGACAAATGTGTGAGTGAGTGAGGTTATTCCAGCCTCATCATGACTCCTCCCTCCTGCCTTCCTCACATATCCTCATCCATTTCTTCTACACTCATTTATTCACTACTACCACATAGTGATCCGACAGGCCCCTTCCAACTTCTCTATGCACCCTAACGAATCCAGGCACACCTCAGAACTTACTCGAAACTTCTGTTTCACTCCTTATGTCGACGTGTACACACACACAATTACCCACGTCCGTATTTTCACTGTCATTCTTACCCCCAATATGTTTTTAACCCACATATCTATAATCACTATCATGTTTCTTCCATCTCTTACGTATGGTTAAACTATATAAATTCGCCCGAGTTATGTATTTTGTTTAAATTGTACAGAAACACAAACACACAGATTACAGTTGCACTAACAAGATGGAAACTAATTATGCAGACAGCAATTATGTGTCGTCTTGCTGTTAGCTTTCACATACGTTCGTTTTCTCTACTACTCCTCCCAACTATTACTGTGTGTTATGCGTGGTTGTAATGCAACTCGCTTGATACTTTGCTCTCATCAGTTCCTTATTTAGGCAACTTAGAACATAATCCTGCTCGACAGGAACATAGCGAGCATTGATATAAATAGTACTAGATTACTCCAATCACTTCCCAAAGACAATAAGTACACAAGGTATGATACACCATTGTTTTGTTATTAATAGCTAGTTACAATATAAGCACATCCGGCACTTATCTATAAAGAATAAGACCAATGGCTATATGAGGTGACTGAGAATAAGTTTAAGAAGTTTTACTTATTTATGAATAATGGCGTCACTTACAAATCATCAAGATCAATTCATAACATAATACATACAAATAAATGATGACAATATCTGTTTCAAAGTTAAGTGTGCACAGAAAGGCATCATGTATATTAAATCTGGGCAACTGATATCGCGTAAACAAAATAAGCGAACGTGCGCGAGGCTGAATTAGGCTGGGGGTCCCGCGGCCAGGTAGAACAAATATCAAAGCTCCCGCAACTAGAGGCTTAGGTCAAGTTTACTGCGAGGTACATTTATTTATCTTAAGAATATGGAATGTTAGTCTAGGATGGATAAATACGACTTTAACGTTAGTCCTAGAGATATAACAATTTAAGTTAAGTTAGATGATAAAGGCACTGACACTGACTTACGGAAGCGAAGCATGGACGTTGGTTGAGAGACTCAGACCAAGAGTGAGAGCAGTGGAAATGAATTACTTAAGGAGTGCGTGCGGAGTTACATGGAGGGATAGACAGACTAATGAGGAAGTAAGAAGGAGGTGTGGTGTGGAGGTAGATGTGCTGGAAAGTGTGAAAAGGAACAACTTGAGATGGTTCGGCCATATGGAACGTATGGAAAGCGAGAGAATGACTAAGAGGGTGTACGAGAGCGAGGTGGAGGGACAGAGGGGGAGAGGTAGACCGAATATGAGGTGGAAGGATGGAGTGAGGAAGTACATGAACGAAGGTGGTGCTGGTTGGGGGAGGGGCGTCGACTGACTGGGGACAGAGGTGCATGGGGGCGGTTCGTTCGTGGCCACCCCTTCGGGGATCACGGCGTCAGGCAATAGATAGATAGATAGATAAAGGCAATCTGGTGAATAATTAGACACCGGGTCTACAAAAAAATAATTATAGTCACAAATGGACTATATGAACAGTGATAAGGAATTTCGATTTCACCAAAAATGTAGTGAAATAAAATATAACCGAATGGGGTTATGAATGGGGTTATGAATGGGGTTATGAATGCAGCGGATATAATAAGTGAATACTCAACGCGCTGGAAATAAATTATAAAATACCACAAAGTGGGTGAACGAATTTATATAATATAAATTGATATCACAAAACAAGTAGTGAATCAAAATTGTAGCCCGGAAATGGTACGCTGGAATTATTAAATACAATTATTTCGCAGAACTAAAGTAGTGAATCAAGGTTAGCCAGAATGTATAGGCTTGAACTATAAAAATAAAATTAATTCACAGAACTATAGTAGTGAATCGAAATAGCCAGAAATATAGGGTAGAACAAAGGAAGGTAAATAGAGATTCCCGAACTGATATTATACACCGTGTAACGTGGTGGACCGAATTATTCACAAGATTATGTGGAAATTATATTATTCAGGATAGACGAATAAGGCACTCGAACGTACTGATTTAATAATTAAATAAGGGGGAACGAATTATTATTTACTTGGAATTATATCTTGAATGGACCTAGAGGTGTCCGTGAATTATAATTATATTAATTATGTGACAGATATGATAATTACGCTCTCTTTGAACACTTCACTAAGTACTTTTATACACAACTGATAATACACACATGAATAAGATCTATAAGTGTTCTCAAAAGGTTTATGTGTGGCGTTGTGTATACTGTATATATATTAGGTCGAGAATATATATAACATTTATATGAAATATAAAGGAGTTATATCCAGAATATTATATATAAATAAGATCTATAAGTGTTCTCAAAAGGTTTATGTGTGGCGTTGTGTATATATATATATATATATATTAGGTCGAGAATATATATAACATTTATATGAAATATAAAGGAGTTATATCCAGAATATTATATATATATATATATATATAGTAATAATCGTAAAAACGTGTATATGTTCTCACAATACGAGGTATAAGTTAATGAAAAGAGTCCAAAACGGGTCTCAATAATTACGTTGACTTGAACCCTAACATATCTTATATAACTTTCACAACAATTCCTAAAACTCAAGAACTATAGCAACACTTAGACTGGGGGAGATGATCCTTTATAGCAACACTTAGACTGGGGGGAGATGATCCTTTATAGCAACACTTAGACTGGGGGGAGATGATCCTTTATAGCAACACTTAGACTGGGGGAGATGATCTTTTATAGCAACACTTAGACTGGGGGGAGATGATCCTTTATAGCAACACTTAGACTGGGGGGAGATGATCCTTTATAGCAACACTTAGACTGGGGGAGATGATCCTTTATAGCAACACTTAGACTGGGGGGAGATGATCCTTTATAGCAACACTTAGAATGGGGGAGATGATCCTTTATAGCAACACTTAGACTGGGGGGAGATGATCCTTTATAGCAACACTTAGACTGGGGGGAGATGATCCTTTATAGCAACACTTAGACTGGGGGGAGATGATCCTTTATAGCAACACTTAGACTGGGGGGAGATGATCCTTTATAGCAACACTTAGACTGGGGGGAGATGATCCTTTATAGCAACACTTAGACTGGGGGAGATGATCCTTTATAGCAACACTTAGACTGGGGGGAGATGATCCTTTATAGCAACACTTAGACTGGGGGAGATGATCCTTTATAGCAACACTTAGACTGGGGGGAGATGATCCTTTATAGCAACACTTAGACTGGGGGAGATGATCCTTTATAGCAACACTTAGACTGGGGGGAGATGATCCTTTATAGCAACACTTAGACTGGGGGGAGATGATCCTTTATAGCAACACTTAGACTGGGGGGAGATGATCCTTTATAGCAACACTTAGACTGGGGGGAGATGATCCTTTATAGCAACACTTAGACTGGGGGAGATGATCCTTTAGATAGGTCTGGTCTGCGGTTAGCTTGTACGTTTTTAAGCTTCCCTTATCAGAGAGAGACGGCCTTTTCACACACAACTAGAATAATCACTTCTAGTATTTTATATGCATCTAGAACTTTCACTTCTAGCGCTTAGCTACTAATGTAGAACTGTTCACTTCTAGAGCCTCTCCTACAAAACTAGAATGTTCACTTCTAGCTCACCTACACCTTACTAGAATATACACTTCTAGGTATTCTACACTTACTAGAACAGGCACTTCTAGTGTTACGAGGTAGCTGGATATGGGGACGATTGGCTTAACCAATGCGATACCTAAAAGTGCTCTGCAAGAACAGTAAAGAAAGGCGCCAACACTAAGGGCGAAGTGGGTGCTGGACAATGTGTCCTTCCTAAGGTCCCACGTCACACTTGGGGCAACCAGAACAACAAGCAAGAAGTTAAGTCCCTATTATTTGAAAGTCAATGTTTCCATTACTCATATATATTATTCCCAAATAGCATTTTTATTATTTGAATCATATCCGTGGCAAGTGACATAAATTGATTTAAAAATCATGAAGTGTTTGTTTCTCACACAATTAATTTTTAACAATGTTTACACATGTTCGCGGAAGCGGCACATCACAGTAGTCTTGGGAAAATATGATTGTTAACTAATTCACATTACCCAATATCGTAAGCTTTAATTCATATTCATTTATCTAACATATTATCTACGAAGGGGTCGATTAATTATAAGATGGGCGCACAAATGTCATGCACGAAATAGCATCAGGACGCCCAGCCACATCCACAGCTGATGATAACATTGAACGTATTGGTGACGTTGTTCAGTACAACAGACGGTTCACTATTGATGAGGTGACAACGTTACCTGCACCTGGTTAACGTTACTACACCTATGACACAAGAGATCTATTAAGGTCAAACCTGCACCTCAGTGACCAGACTGATGGTTGTGTCTGGTGATGCCTGTACAACGAGAAGCGTTACCGACATAAACCAATTGTAAACAAAATATGCGAATAATTATTAGCTAACCCTCGTAAATGTAAGCAGGATAAGGTTACTAATGCAAACTGAGGTAATATTACTTCCAACATGAGATTATATTTTCAAAGTCCATCTATAACATATGTAATAATGTTGTTGATACATCTATTATTTATATTTGCATGTCATTAATGTCATTGCTTAGAGATAAAGTATTTATTATCAATTTATTGAGCATTAACTTGAATAATAGTTAACAATTTACTGATTTTTAGTATAGATAATAAGTGGGAGGGTTGGCAGAGTGGTTAAGCCAATGAGCTAGTAACCATAGGTTCAAATCCCGAAGTGGCAGGAGGTGATGTTATTGAGATAATATGTGTGCCGTACTTAGAATATGTATGTATGTATAATACTCTAGCACATATCCCACAGCGGGGGGTGGCCAACTCGAAACAGAGACTGAACAGCAACAACATTTACAGTTCCAATTCTTAGGGTCCGGAACCACTTACGCGTTCCCTCGCCCCTAGCCTCCCGCCCCCAGAAAAACAACTAGGACAGTAAGAAAGGCAGATAGAATCGACTCAGGTTGGGTGGAGGATGCCAAATCTCACTCTAGATAGGACCAGCCCTCACCTACAGAGTACTTCCGTTATAAAATCAAGCAACACGTCTAAGAAAAGTCCAATGATCTTTCAAGTGAAACACAAACGAAGAAACGTGTGGACTGACTTTGATTAATTAATATCTGCCTCCACAAGCTCAACCATAAAACACTGAGGCATAATCACACTTTTACCGTATACTGCATAATTGTCTTTAACAAGCTTGTAATTATTCCCCGGCGGACAATTTGGTGTAAGTATTACAGAGCTAACTTGATTGAATACAAACGACAGTCTGTTTATATAACGTGTTCTTTTGTAGCGAGAATAATGCACAACGATACAATGTTAACCCTTTGAGTACCAGCGACGTGTTTTATAATTTATTCTAGCTATATTTAGACAATAGTAGTATGCAGTTTAGGAATTGTCTGTGGTAGTTCAAAGGGTTGGTTTAGATAGTTTGAACCCTTATTATTACTAGAGGCCTTTTCTAAGCTGATTAAAATTATCTGATAATTGTCAAAGTATGATACGCACGACGTCCCTGGTACTGAATGGCGTAGCTTGAATACACTTGTTTGAACATTTATATATGAATAGTCAAGTATATATAAAATACCCAGCAGTAGCCACCCATACGTCGTCCTATCTCACACACCCACGTCATCGCCACGAGTCGCCGGTGTGGATCCTCCAGCAGCCACCCACACGTCGTCCTATCATACACACCCACGTCATCGCCACGAGTCGCCGGTGTGGATCCTCCAATAGCCACCCACACGTCGTCCTATCACACACACCCACGTCATCGCCACGAGTCGCCGGTGTGGATCCTCCAGTAACCACCCATACATCGTCCTATCACACACAACCAAGTCATCGCCACGAGTCGCCGGTGTGGATCCTCCAGTAGCCACCCACATTCCGTCAGTCTTTCCGGTTGCTCCCAGTTGCAAGGCGAAGATCACTTAGGAGTTGCCAATACCATTGTCGTCCGCTTGCATCGCCCTATCATGCATGTCACTCCACATTCTCCTCATCTGCAACTATTGAATGTGACTGTACTCCTGAGTGTGGCGAGAGGGCACCCCTGAGACACTGTAGTAGCGCTGGTACTCCGTTCAGTCTCGTGCCCAGGTCACAACTGTCCTCTGGTCGCGAGTCTCTCCATATTTATCACCTCCCCCACAACTGGAATTTATCAATAATTGTTCATATATACTGGAAGAAATTAGTACAAAGAAAAACATTAAAGGATCTAAGAATTATTGAATGCTCGCGATACTTGGGAAACAACGAGGACTAACCAAAACATTAAAGGATCAGATCAATTATATATCCCCACATGGAAAGCATTGTAGTGGCACCTCGAATCGCCAAAACATTAAATGAATCGCCACGTAGAAAGCAATGTATTGGCACTTTGAACCATAACACAGTACCCAACACAGGCATATGAGTCGCCAAACCACCTCTTCGATTATAAACAAGTGAATCCAAGAAACAATAATGAATCCAAGAATAAATAATTCAACAATTAATCTGTCGTGCCACATAATTTAACATACAGTATAACTACTGTATAACCATTTGTGAATGATACATCACAAAGAGAAGCTGTCCGTATGTCCTCCCTCCTATTGTCTTCTCTTCGTACCCTCCTTGTTCTCATCTTACACCTTTTATATTATCTACTCTTCTTTCCTGTTTCGTTCATTACCTTCCTCGCGTTTTCATTCCAATTTGCCTTCTCTTTCGTATCCCTCCCTTCCTCCCTCCTTCCTTCACCCTTCCCTTTCTTTCACCTTTAGCTTCTCCATCCCTCTCACCATCCCTCCTTCTTACTTCTTCTCCCACCTCTCCTTCCATCCATTTCTTCCTTCATTATACCACTGTCCATCTCTTCCTCCCATCCTTCCCTATTCTATCACCCCTGCCTCCCCCCCCCCCCCCTCCCCTCTCTCTGTCTCTCTCCACTATAAATTGTCCCTGTCTAGTAGTGTTAAGGCCGGACCACCTAGTTGGGACCGTATGGTCTGTGTAGTCCGAGTAACTCTGTGTAACTCTCTCTCTCTCTCTCTGTCTCCTCAATGAGTCCTCATCGCTTCCTAAGGAGCACGATAAAAAAGTACCAGCTTATTACTGAGCTTAAACTCGCGCAATTAAACCACCGCCAAAAAATTGCTCTCCATAATTTGCTGGGTCGTGTATTTAATGATTATTGTTTATACGTGATAATTATCTATTCCTTTCTATTCCTTAATTATGAAGAAGGTGGTTCTCGTTGAAGATGCCGTTTTTCCTATTTTCCTGCCGTTTCCTATATTTCTTATCGTTGTGGGATTATGGTTTACAGGATTAGTGTTAGTGGTTTCTTGTTTACTTTTATATTTAATAGCAGTTAGGATGCAAAACTTCACAAGCTCCGTTGATGTCAGTCCCTCTCTGTGTTGCTTTCCGTCTGCAACTCCTTCCTCCTTTGTTTCCGTCTATACCCATCCTTTTCTGATATATCTATTCATATGTATATACTGTATAGTGTAGATCATCATAATGTTCTCAGGCAATATCCTAATGATTATATTATCCTCATGTTATATCGTCCTTCATATATATTTCACCTTCTGCTCGTTCCTCCTAGTTTTACATCCGTCTTCACCCTCCACTTTGCAATTTCTTTCATCCTCTTTCTGTTCCTTGTATTGTATACTGGCTATAATTGTATATTTCGGTTCAACTTAGGAAGGAACGCTCATGGCTGAGTGGCTACGGTGCCCAACTATCCCAAATATACCTAGAATGAATGGGTTCGAATCCTGGTCA
Organism: Paralithodes platypus; assembly: GCA_032716605.1. Classification (NCBI taxonomy): domain Eukaryota; kingdom Metazoa; phylum Arthropoda; class Malacostraca; order Decapoda; family Lithodidae; genus Paralithodes; species Paralithodes platypus. Next base: position 4,186,294 of record CM064515.1, read on the forward strand.
GGATACCTCTCTCTCAACCAGTCCAACAATATCATTAGAGAGAAGAAAGACCCTTGGCACCAACTGTCAGCATTGCAACATACAACAAAACCTCCTCCCTTAAGAATCATACACAGTAACAGAGTAGATTCACACAACTGTCTTACCATCTTAAGAATAGTGACCTTGGGAATAGGTTTAGAAGAAGGAAAAGTGAAGGAAGATGAGAAGGTAAACAAGTGGATAATAATGGAGGTAGGAGAGGGAGAGTGGTATAATAAATCCATGGAGGAGGAAGAACATTATAATCCAGTTAATTATATAAACTGAGGGAGCAATAGAAGGAGGTGGAGAGAGAAAGAAAGAGAGAGAGAGAGACTGGGAGGGTCTCCATCGGTAGTTTTTTTTTATTTCCAATGGAATTATTTTTGTTTCTGTGACTGGGGACTCTCAGGGAGGGCTGAACGTATTACCGAGGTAATCCTACTATATATCCCCGAAAACTTCCCATCTCCTCCTCCGTAATAGACCCACCACCAACAAGACGTCCTTTCAAGATCATGTCATTTACTGACACACATGTAACAATGTGGATGCGGGCCACTTTCTTATATCGTAATGACAACGACAAAATTGACTAGATGTCTAGCCCTCTACCTCCAAAATGGCACCATTATAACCCACTATAGAGCCCCCACCACCGAGACCTCTCCAGAACCGACTTAGACATACACACCACCATCATAGATCGAGAACAAGACCGTCGCCGCTTTGCCCTCCTAGAGGCAATATATATCCAAGCTCTAAAACCTTCCTTAACCCTTTCTCTGAAGACATTTTAGCTCGAACGACCCTTGATTTTGGCCCTGTCACTCATTCAAATCTGTAGGAGGCACTCATTGCAGGCAGTTATGCCTTTTGTCTCCCTCATTCACATAAAAACAGAGAAATAAGTAATATTTCCGTCATATTAGGGCTCATTCAGGCACTCCTGATTGATTAGGCAAGTGTCTAAATGAAATGAAATGTATTCAGCCAAAATCTAGAAGAAAATATCTTTAAAATATCACCAAAACAATCTTCGTAGCTCGCAGGGTTCACCCGCAGTGCTTCCTTAGATATTTACTAAAATGAGCAATTCTCGCTAATGTCTCGCTACATTTGCCTTTGACAGTACTTTATATCTAGTGAGACTCTGACTCAGAGCCTTCAGTGCCACGGCCGCCTGGCTGTAAGGAGGACGTGTGGCCTGTGGCGCTCCTGCTCCCTTGCACTTGATTTTACAGGCTTTAAGAGGCATTAAAAGCCTGTAGATGCTGTAAATTGCCATGGCGTTCGGGAACGTCTCCCACAGGGAAAGGGTTTAACATTCAAACCAACGATTTCCAAACCCTCTCTAGCGCCCATCGGGCACATAGCCATCCAACCCACCTCCCTGCACCTTCTGCACCCCTCTCCGCCCATACTGCCCCCATAGATACACCCAGACATCGCTACCTCCTGAGGTCGTCAACTCCCACTCCCACCAATCAGAACCCTGGTTTGCCCCCTGAGTACCTCTCCCCGCCTCTACACCAATCATCTCGCGTTGACCTGACACCTGACACCTTCTCTTGCATCACTAAATCTGCTGAGAATGGAATTCGAACATTCCAAAACGTCCAGGCCAAACGTAGGACAGCTACTACAACTCATGCCCGAAGATATATATATATATATATATATATATATATATATATATATATATAAAATATATATATAAATATATATATATATATATATATATATATACACTATATAATATATATATATGTATGTACCGGTATATATAATTATGTTACATATGACTTTCATGTGTAGTCAAATGTATTCATAGGGTTGACTCCAGGTAGGAGTATTAGGACGTTTTGAGTTACGATCCAATATGGTTTAACTTTTTACTCTATATAAAGATGACTTAAGGTGTCGATGTCCTTAAGAGTTGTAGATATTATGTTAGGTTGATTGAAGATAGTTGATCTCAGCTTTCTATTCTCTCTCTGCTTGTAGTTTAACCCATAAACATCGGGGCCCGACTTAAGTCCGAATAGAAAAATGTGGACTATGTGGCGGGGCCCGCCTTAAGTCCGAGTGCAATTTTGGCGCAATATTGGCTCTGAGAGAGAGACGAGTGACTGGAGGAGCATGGGTTACCTCATGACCGCTCGCCACGGCCGCCGTGGACCTACTGAGATTTACTCCACTTACATCCACCCTCACTCCCTCGCTACACACGTAATTATATAAAGAAATTACCGTATTTTAGCGATTTTGCCCTTCGGTTGCACGATCGTTGCAAGACAACCAGTGTTCGTAGAAGGATGGTTCAGGTGTCAATGGAAAGCTCAATTTATGCCCTTTCAGGGATACATACTTGTATTACGCTCTGGATCTTGTTTATGCATGAAAAAGAGCACGGAAACAACCCCATTTATGGTAAAAAGCCCCCGCTGGGCGGCACGGTCAAATATACCGCCTAGCCCGCTAAATAAGGGTTAATAGATTATATTACCTAGATATTGTATTGTAGATATTATATCGCCGCCACCACCTATTACCATATAAATATTTGATTGAATACTTATAGGTAAAGGGAAGAATGTTTGGTATTCAAAACCAACTTTGATATTTATTCAACTACAAACTGAAATAATATACAGAGTACTAAATATAAGTAAGTGAGATAGACTCCCTATATTGCGAGGGAACTCTAAAGATGTCTAGTCTGGCCTGTGGTTATAATCTATCTGTCTGTCCACATCCCCAACTAGTCTCACCCCCAACCTTCTCCCTACCTCTCAGAGGGTGTAGGAAATTTCTCTCACACCTTCCGGTCAATGGATGAGGGCTTGAGAGAGACATACAAGTGCACTGATTGCTAAACTGACATGGGAACGGATCCTGACTCATTAGTTTTAGACGGAGGACGTAACAAGGAGTTACAATGAATACACCCTCTCATGAATAGTTGCCTTCATTAGATCAATATAGTAAGTATACATCCTTAAAATTATATGATAGATGGTTATAATGATTGCATAGTAAATAATACAATCTTGAGATGTAATATATATATATATATATATATATATATATATATATATATATATATATATATATTTCATAGTAAATAATACAATCTTGAGATGTAATATATATATATATATATATATATATATATATATATATACAGTATATATATATATACAGTATATACTGTATATATATATATATTTCATAGTAAATAATACAATCTTGAGATGTAATATATATATATATACAGTATATACTGTATATATATATATATATATTTCATAGTAAATAATACAATCTTGAGATGTAATACGCCCTCACTAAATCCTTGTACCGCAAGGCAAGCACTTAAAATGATATGAGAGTAAAACTAATTTACAGTTAAAGTGAGTAAGGTTTGAATCTAACTAATTCTATCCCTCTCTCGCTACCTCTCTCCACCTTTGGTCATCTCGCACCACCTTTACAACACAAGATCATCATTGGTCACACTAACAGTGCCTGGGTGACTACAGATGCAAAGGTAGGCTTACTAGCCTGGGAAACAGGACTGACGAGGCAGACGGAAGTTCAAGAAGTTTAACCCTCCTGGCCTGGGCAGGCTCTCAAAATGACAGTGTGGGCTACCCGGGCGATCTAGCCGAAAAACGTCTAGGCCTAGGCTACCGTATTTTGGTTTAGTTTAACTGCTAGAAATTTCCAACGCATCTATAAATGTAGTGCGGTTTCCAATCTGTAGACTGGCGTTGAGTAGAGCTCTCATGTCAACTGGTTCAGTTGTGATGACGATTTCAGTGGAGAGCACTTGCAGGCGATGTTAGCAATATGACGATCTTTTCACTACTGAAACAGCGACATACAGACATACAATAACAAACGAGTCTTCTCTTTCTTGTTTTCGGAGGTGCGGTGACGTAACGATCGGCTTTGTTTACATGCGTCGGACTCACGGCGTTCAGACCAAGCTGAATAGGCTTTCAAGCTTACAGATTTTAAAATGACACCCGGGCTCCTGCCCTTAATTCGTGGTGTCATTTTAAAATGACAACCGGGCCAGGAGGGTTAACAAGAAATCAAATTGAAGACAAAAATCGAAAGTGGAATTGGAAATATTGTAAGTACTTTGTTAAAAGAATAAAAAACTTATAGTAACATTATAAAGAACGGAATAAAAATTGAACAAAGCAAACAAAATTGCTAAGACAATGAACAACACCAAAATTGCATACAAAAAAATACTATAGGTTTTATCTTAAAACAAAATTCCAATAAGAAAAACCCAAAAACAAAACAAAAACCCATTATGCAATGAAGTCTGGAGTAATACAATTAACAAAGCAAAGTAATATTGGTATAAAACAAGGTAACAAAACTTAAATATACAGCTGCACAAAAAAAAAATCCTAGGGAAAAAATTCACATACACAATTGTAGTGAAATAAAATAAACTAACAGGAATAGATATCCTATCTATAGGAACATGTTATATATCAATATGAAACACAGAAATACAAATCCCCTTGGTTTGTAATATAATCCCTTCCTATTCTGAAGAAAAAAAAATCGCAAATAAATTCATAGAATATTCAACTAAAATTGTAATAAATGTAATTATCCGGGAACTACCCGCTTTCCAAAATAATGCATTTCCTATGGCCAAATCCGAAAATATATAATAAAATCACACATTCGTCGAAGCAAAACCCCAGTTTCAACTTAGTGTACAATTAATTCCAAAATAAATACATTAAACAAAACCAAAATAAAAACGCTTAGAAGTCAATTCAAGTACCGTACATACAGATATTAATAAACTAACTTCTACATTATATTTTATCATAGAATCATAAAATTCCACACCAAATATAAATGTTGAGAACAAATAAATAAAAGGTAGTCTCAATAGGATATATAATATTTCCTTTCTCCTCTATTGCCGATCTTTCAATTAAGACCACGAAAATAGAAATGATCTGTATACCCGGGAAATGTTATTTCAGTTTCCAAACATACTCCAAAATTATTTTCCAAAACAGATCTCTTTTCAATGAAATAAGCCAAACAGTAGAAAATCAAACATCTATATTAGAAAACTATAGCCAATGTTTCATGCAAAAATACTACTTAATAGAATGTTATAATCTCTCTGGGCAAAGAAAAAAAAAAAGCCATCCCAAGAATGAAATCTTCCCGTATTCTAATAGAGCGCAGAGAATACTCCACGGAAACCAAACGTATGATCTCAACTCGAGAAATTTTGCCAAACTTAAAGAACTATAGATTATTTAACTGGACCCAATTGTACAGTACGCTAGCTACTCGTAAAAACAATGGAAAATACATGACTAACAATATCCTGTAATCCAAAAAAATTAACTCAAAATTAAACGCTAGGGGAAAAACTTTCAGCTTAAGAATAATCCTCAAGACAAAAAATATTGCCACAATATTACCGAACAAAAATTACTGATTTATATATAGCCCGTAGCAATATTAACCCTTAATTAGCGGGCTAGGCGGTCTATTTGACCGTAGCGCCCAGCGTTTTTTGTTTTACCCTAAATAGGGTTGTTTACGTGATAATTTTAACCCTTTATTAGCGGCTCACCACTTAAGTCGTATTTAATAAAGCTGGACTATGTGGCGGCGCTCGACATAACTCGAGTGGCAATTTCAGCACGTAATGTGGCTGAGAGAGAGAGACAAGTGGTGGCAGGAGACTAGCGAGCGTATGACTGCTCCAGACCACCGCGGCGAACCTACTGACACAAATCTCAGCTCCCTCCTCCCTCTCTCACTCGCTACATACTCAATTATGTACCGAAAGTACCGAATTACCTGCTTTTTGCACTCGCGTTGCACGGTTATTGCAAGAAAACTATCCATCATACAAGGATCGTTATGGTGTCATTCGAAAGCTCTGTTTATGCCCTTTCAGGGATAGATACTTGTTTTACGTTCTGGGTCTTATTTAGGCATGAAAATGATCACGTAAACAGCCCTATTTTGGCTAAAAACACCCCGCTGGGCGGTACACATAAATAAACCGCATAGGCCGCTCGTAAGGTGTTAATGCCTAAATAAGACTCAGAGCGTAAAACAAGTATCTATCCATGAAAGGGCATAAACAGAGCTTTCCAATGACACCCGAACCATCCTTGTACGACCACTGGTTCTCTTGCAACGACCGTGCAACACGAGTGCAAAAACCCTGTAATTAGGTAATTTCCCTACATAATTCCCTGTGTAGCGAGTGAGAAAGGAGGGGGGAAAGTAGAATACAGTTCAGTATGTCCACGGTGGTCGTGGGGAGCGGTCATAGTGTTGCTACGCTCCTCACACTGCTCAGCTATCTCTCTCAGCAACATTACGTGGTGAAAATGGCGAACGACATAAGTTGTGAACCGCCACATAGTCCAAATTTATTTCACACGACATAAGTTGCACGCCGACAGTTAAGGGTTAAAAGGCAAACACGAAAACACAAAAATGAAAAAAAAAAAAAAATAAGGAATATTATCTGAAGCTCCCCAAATATTCGTCAGATCAACCGAACGAAAAAAGTTATAATTTGAACTATTCCAAAAAAAATACTCCATGAAAATATCAGTCACTCAAACTTCCAAAATTCAATTCAAAGTGAAACTCGAAACAAAATCATGAACGAGTGTATTTCGGTAGAGTCCACAATTTGGAAAACATATGTTAATTAATACCCGAAAATTAATCTTTACAAAACTCGCACTCAAATGAAAGCAAATAGGATCGACCATCGTGATAATAAAAAATAAAAATAAAACAATAAAAGCCTACCAGCAAGCGAAAGAAAAAAAATTAAGATGGAATGACAAACTCGTTAGAAATTCACAATAGATGTTAAGAAAAAAATAAATCACACTGTACGTACAAACAATATGTAAAACAGACGCAGTTGGAAAAACAAATGCAAAACTACTCAATTACCTTGGCTGCCGGCTGCGAGTTGATTTCGAAATCGACATTTTAGGCCTAAGCAACTCGAGCACTTGTAAAATAGAAATAAGAACAGCTTTTAACACTCAACGAGTGGATAGTTTTGTAACACTACTGCCTGCCAAGCGGGTAGTTTTACCCTAAACGAGCTTCATTCCAAGCTCTTTATCATGCATAAAGAAGAGCCAGAGCGTAATACAATTATGTATCCATGAAAGGGCGATAATTGAGCTTTCCAATGACACCTGAACCATCCTTCTACGACCAAGGGTTCTCTTGCAACGATCGTGCAACACGAAGGGAAAATCCCTAAAATTCAGTAATTTCGTCAGTTTTTACCCTGTATTGCGGGACCAGGGATATGGGGGGATGTGATGTAACCGTCAGTGGCGGGACTGGGTCCATGCCGAACGATCAGAGCCCACCCGCGCTCCTCCCACCGCTCGGACTCTCGCTCAGAGCCGATAATGTGCTAAATATCGCATACGATTTAAGGCGGGCCCCGCTTTTTATGCCTTGGCTCTCTAACCGACTTAAGGTGGGCGCAGCCAAAGAGGGGTTAAATAATGAATATTAGAATCACTTTATAACCTCAGATGTTTCCAAGTGAAATTTAGCTCAACCGCTTAGTCTTAGAGAAACGTGCGGTTTTAAGAAAACTTAGAAACAAAAATGTTTACTGACTTTGGAAAATGAATTCCCTAATAGTCTTAAAAAACAAGTTTGTCACTTAAGAAAAAACATTTTGGGATAACATCTGGAAATGACCGCATAACGAACACACTTATACACACTGCAAGAGTGATAGGAAGAGTGACAAAGTGAGTTTGCCCACCCTATCCCTTGACGGGTCAGGGGGTCGCGGTATGACATGATCCATATGAGGATACAGATATGAAATGACCTGATGAGAAATTGGAGATTTGACTGAACGACATGATAAAGTGACCGTCATGTCACTGACGATTGGACATGTGTTAGAAAACACGCAATATCTAGGAAGGCTCATTGTATGAGACATAATTAGCAAATTGAATTTCTCTCGCTAGACATGGGGGCAATAATTGACCGTAATATATAGATGTTTGATATACACTGTACACACCTTTAAAAACGCTTTAGGTGAGTAGTGATGATAGTTGATTTTCTACAGCTAGAGTGAGGTGGAGTAGTGAGAGGTTTAGTAGGTCAGGGTTGAGCTGTCAGCAACACGCTGAGTCCGCACTGTCAGCTCAGCTCTCTCTCTCTCTCTCTCTCTCTCTCTCCGAAATCGTCTGCCGGCAGCTAACACAGGAATCGCCATAGATGAACTGGTAGATTGGTTGAATCTCGAAGTGTAGAAATGGTTTTAACCTAACTAATTTGTGGTTTGTGGTTGGAAATTAACAGAGATAACTTGAACGGGAACTCAAGAAACAATAAATGCAGAACTGCTAGTGTAGACCGGATAAAACTGGAACAAATTGTATATAATGGTAGAATGGAAAACTGGATAATTGTAGAATGGAAAACCGGAACTGGAACACCGGAAATTGGTAGAATGGTCGAGTGTAGGCTTGAATTCTTAGATGGAACGTGGTGTAGTCGCCTAAATTAACAATTCAAGTTACAAGGACCGTCACAGCCTACCATGTTACATATGACTTTTATGTGTAGTCGAATGTATTCATAGTGTTAACTCCAGGTAGGAGTATTAGGATGTTTTGAGTTACGATCCAATATGGTTTAACTTTTGACTCTATATAAGGAAGACTTAAGGTGTCGATGTCCTTAAGAGTTGTAGATATTATGTTAGGTTGATTGAAGATAGGTCGATCTCAGCTTTCCGTTCTCTCTCTGCTTGTAGTTTAATAGATTATATTACTTAGATATTGTATTGTAGATATTGTATCGCCGCCACCACCTATTATCATATACATATTTGATTGAATATTTATAGTTAATCGGAAAGAATGTTGGGTATTCAAAACCAACGTTGATATTTATTCAAGTACAAATTAAAATAATATACAGAGTACTATATACTGTACAAGTAAGTGAGATAGATTCCCTATATTGCGAGGGAATTCTAAAGATGTCTAGTCTGGCCTGTGGTTATAATCTATCTGTCTGTCCACATCCCCAACTAGTCTCACCCCCAACCTTCTCCCTACCTCCCAGAGGGTGTAGGAAATTTCCCTCACACCTTCCGGTCAATGGATGAGGGCATGAGAGAGACATACAAGTGCACTGATTGCTAAACTGACATGGGAACGGATCCTGACTCATGAGTTTTAGACGGAGGACGTAACAAGGAGTTACAATGAATATACCCTCTCATGAATAGTTGCCTTCATTTGATTAATATAGTAAGTATACTTCCTTAAAATTATATGATAGATGGTTATAATGATTGCATAGTAAATAATACAATCTTGAGATGTAATATATATATTCATATGCGAGAGAGAAAGGGTGTATGTGTGTGTGCTTGAATGAGTGAGAGTACATTGTATTTGAAAGTGGTAGGGGCACGGGGCACATTGGGATTAACACGCTGTGTGTTTCCAAGGTAGTGCAAAGTGGTGGAAGTGAAAAATAATGAGATAGAAAGAAAGAGAGAGAGAGAGAGAGAGAGAGTGAGTAGGAGCAGGGGGCCGAGTTCTGGAACGAAAGGACGTGGGGGAGGAAAATGCATGAATGACGGGATTTGTCTTTCCGAGAGAGAGAGATAATGGATGGGGGAGAGGCTGCTAAAGAATCTGTGTGTGTGTGCGTGCGTGCGCGCGCCTGTGGGTGGGGGGGGGGGGGGCATAATATACAGTATTTTATTTTACCAAGAGATGGGAGGTAGAAAATTGAGTGGTGGGAGTATATTAACACGAGTCATTTCGGTGTGAGTTTATCGTGATAAATTGAATGCTTCGAGTATTAAGCATAATATATATATATATATATATATATATATATATTGTTGGACTGAATGATACTGGTGGTGTAATAAGGAAGGATTACTATAATTTGTATTCATATTTTTGTATGATTTCATGTATTTGTTTAGTTTGGTCCTTAGACCTCTATCAAACTTTATAAAACACCCCCAAAAACTGTCTTCGAAATAAATGTGTACATTATAAATTATAAAACAAATATCCTACCAAAATACAAGTTTGCTGTCGCTCGCCAGGATAACACCATATGGCACCACATGTGTTAATATTGAGAATAAATGTGGCGAAAGGTATGTCAAAGAAATACCTCCCTTTAAGCTATCTATCAGTAGCTAGATGAACATTGTCTACCGTAAGTCAGAATATAATGGAATGGGTATCATCTGAAGATGCTATTATTAGTCAAGCTTGTTTATTGTATTACTGTCTAGATGTCGATGATTGTCAACACTTCGCGAAAGGTAATGTCTCGTTAGACAATGTTTATGTAGTTAAATAAAACTACTGATAAAAAACATGCACAAATCCTTCAGTATTACCAACATATATTTTGTAGAGAAGGAAAAGTGGGTAGGTTGTCGCATTAGTGTATTGGACACTTAGCATCCAGCACTTCGATCTTAAGCTTAAGGGGAGGATTTAAGCTGGCTTCCTAGACCTCCATCAAGCTTACAAATATTTAGCCCCAAGACCTCCCTTTATGCATGTGTGCTAGAAAAACAAATTATCTTTTAAACCATTTCATTGGGTTAACAATACTAAATTGTATTATAACAAGAAGTTTATCCTTCATGCAAATACAACATAAAGGATGTATTCAACCTAGAAACACTTCCCTCAACAGTTGTGAATCAGATAATGGAGTGTTGCTTAGCAAAACGTGTAATAATTCTCTAACAGTACTGTTTACTAAACAAATATATATATAAACTACTAAGCAAACCATACCCCCTAAACGGGTATAAAATGTTATTTGGTAAACAAGCCTAGGGTCTGGAGATAAAACAGAATTAGGGTACTCACTTGACCCTTTCAACCTTGTAGAGATAAATAACTAGACAGAAAACAATCATTATGTTTTAACTTGGTATTTTATGTGGCAAAGAAAGCACATTTCAGCATTTGCTTTTCATCCTGAACTAGTTAATCAAGTACAATAAACGAAACAGTGTCATAGTCAAAATAGTTTAAAACGTATGTTTTGTTAATGGGGGAGGTAAAATGACACAAACAACAGGCCAACCTCAAATTCAAGACTAATGTCAAAACCTTCTCCAAAATATCCAGGTTCAATGAAAACTATAATACAAATTCTTAGTTTAATTACAATTAAGTATTATAATGTAACAAATAAAATAAGTCTCTTCAGGACGAGAAATAAGAATATATATTGCACTAAAATTATCAGAAAATATACAAGTGAACAAATAAATAACTTTATACCTTTACTGAAGCAATGCAAGGTAAAAATAGTTATATCACAAGAGTTAATATTATGTTCTCAAGATCACAGGAAATGGTTACTATATGTTTAATAACTTAAGGAAATGCACAAAATATTAATAAAAGCAATACAAGTAATTAATACAACTATTTAAATGTGAAATATACACTTGAGAAAATATTTCTTCTAAAACTAATCACAAACTAATTAATGCTATACACCTATAACATTAATACATGGAATCAAAAGAACATAACAACATAATATGGATTTACAGAAAACTCAATGATAATTAATTATTAACTGATCACTAGATAAATGTATAGCCTAATAATACACAATAACACTAAGAACACAGTAGGCTATAATATGGGACACACTTATATACTCAACACTTAAATCACAGGAATCAGCTTGCAGGTTGCTTAACACCTTACGAGCGGCCTATGCGGTTTATTATATGTACCGCACAGCGGGGTGTTTTTAGCCAAAATAGGGCTGTTTACGTGATCATTTTCATGCCTAAATAAGACCCAGAACGTAAAACAAGTACCTATCCCTGAAAGGGCATAAACAGAGCTTTCGAATGACACCATAACGATCCTTGTATGATGGATAGTTTTCTTGCAATAACCGTGCAACGCGAGTGCAAAAAGCAGGTAATTCGGTACTTTCGGTACATAATTGAGTATGTAGCGAGTGAGAGAGGGAGGAGGGAGCTGAGATTTGTGTCAGTAGGTTCGCCGCGGTGGTCTGGAGCAGTCATACGCTCGCTAGTCTCCTGCCACCACTTGTCTCTCTCTCTCAGCCACATTACGTGCTGAAATTGCCACTCGACCTATGTCGAGCGCCGCCACATAGTCCAGCTTTTTTTAACTCGACTTATGTTGCTCGCCGCTAATTAAGGGTTAAAATCGTTTGAAAGTAGCCAGGAGAGATAAATGTATCACTTCACAAGGTATATATATCACTATGTACAGGCAAGAGAGAGAGAGAGGTGTGATGCTAACAGCTGGTCAGTTGAATCTGGAGTCAGACTGAGAATGGTCCGCACGTAATAATATAGGCCTCACCAAACCAGAATATTCCACCACGATCGCGACCATACGAGACTGCAGGCGCCGCTGCCTCCGTACGAGACCTGATCACGCGAATGATGATGCTATCTCTAATAACACTTACGATGCTATCTTTAATAACACTTACGATGCTATCTCTAATAACACTTACGTATCAAATGACACTCTCCAAAATGCGCACATAAACCCTATCACTATTGTACTTATTAATTTTATATATTATTTAAATTCATATTACATAACACATAGCATATAAATAACCTTTCTCTAATTATTACCATGAGTGTATTAGACATATGTACGGTGACTATTTGTGCCTTTGGGTATATTCATTGGTGAAATATCAACCTGTGTTACACCAGACCATATGGCTGGAGTAAAACAGGAAAGAAGAGTAATTGGACAGAGGAAGAACAAGCTGAGAAGTGAGAAGTACAGTAGAAGACTGAATGTTCTCGGACTCTAGTTAGTTTATATTATGTAGTGTGTTGTCTATACAGTATTTTACCTACTGCGGATCAGGAATTTATACACCATAAGGTATCCCTCTCAAAGTTTCACCAACGAAATATCGAGCTCATATTTAAGGTATTTATATAAAATATATAATGCAAACTATTTAATCACATCTATACTCTTGAATAAATATATTTCGAATCAATGTTTAGGTCTCCACATCCATACACCTTCCAGGAGCCATTCTGAGAAGCTGACAATAAACCAATATTGAAAGTCTCGTAAACCTGTTCACTTCCAGGTTACCCTCAAACCAGACCCGATATTTGAGGCTGCATATCAATAGAGGTGCATGATTTAACCTAATTATATAATCTTATATGCAAATAATATCCTGGCAATCTCTTTGCATTTTAACTACATCTGCCCTTGTAGATTTGTTTGCAAACCAGGTCGAAATAAGGCATATGTAGCTCTACGTAGGGCTGTTGAAATGTGTTCTGTGTTTACTTCATTAACCCCTATGTGTCGGCGCGCAACATACGTCGAGTTTAATAAATCTGGAGTATCTGGTGGCGCGCGACATAGGTCGTGTGGCAATTTCAGCACGTAATGTTGCTGAGAGAGAGAGACAAGTGGTGGCAGGAGAGTAGCGAGCGTATGACTGCTCCAGACCACCGCGGCGAACCTACTGACACGAATCCCACCTCCTCCCTCCCTCTCTCACTCGCTACATACTGAATTATATGGGGAAAGTACCGAATTACATGCTTTTTGCACTCGCGTTGCGCGGTTGTTGCAAGAAAACTAGCCGTCATAAAAGGATCGTTATGGTGTCATTGGAAAGCTCTGTTTATGCCCTTTCAGGGAAAGATACTTGTTTTACGCTCTGGGTCTTATTTAGGCATGAAAATGATCACGTAAACAGCCCTATTTTGGCTAAAAACACCCCGCTGGGCGGTACATATAAATAAACCGCCTAGCCCGCTAATAAGGTGTTAAACAATAATGCCTAACATTCATCTGAAGCAAAGTATGTCCCATTAATTGTTATTATGTAAAGTGTGGGTAATGTTAGACTGTTAGTGTGGGTAATGTTAGACTGTTAGTGTGGGTAATGCTAGACTGTTTGAGTGGGTAATGTTAGACTGTTGGTGTGGACAATGTTAGACTTAGTGTGAGTAATGTTAGATTGTTAGTGTGAGTAATGTTAGACTGTTTTTTTTTTTTTTTTTCTATATTATACTTAGGCTGAGAGGTAATTTTGAGTGGGTAATTTTAGACTGATGGTGTGAGTAATGCTAGACTGTTAGTGTGGGTAATGTTAGACTGTTAGTGTGAGTAATGTTAGACTGTTGGTGTGAGTAATGCTAGAATGTTAGTATGGGTAATGTTAGACTGTTATTATGGGTAATGTTAGACTGTTAGTGTGAGTAATGTTAGACTGTTGGTGTGGGTAATGTTAGACTGTTATTATGGGTAATGTTAGACTGTTAGTGTGAGTAATGTTAGACTGTTGGTGTGAGTAATGCTAGAATGTTAGTATGGGTAATGTTAGACTGTTAGTGTGAGTAATGTTAGACTGTTAGTGTGGGTAATGCTAGACTGTTAGTGTTGGTGATGTTAGAGTGTTAGTGTTGGTAATGTTAGACTGTTAGTGTGGGTAATGTTAGACTGTTAGTGTGGGTAATCTATATTTTATTAATTTCACCACAACACCAAACACCCCCAATGAATTTAATTAAAGTATAATATATGATCCGCCGGGATTCGAACCCGAGATATCACACACAGATGTTTGCCAACTTAACCATTACACCACCAGGACGGTTAAAGGTTTATGCACACGCCTACGACTTATTATCCATTCTCGAATACTGGATATTAATCTAATCATGTTCATACTCCCAACCGCGCTATGGTAGGCCTAATGTTTAAGTGAGAGGAAGGAATATTCATGGGGCACAGATCACATAGACCGGCCTCGCTACGAAATATCCTTGAACCTACTTATAATCTATATTTTATTAATTTCACCACAACACCAAACACCCCCAATGAAATTAATTAAAGTATGTATGATCCGCTGGGATTCGAACCCGGGATATCACACACAGATTTTAGCCACCTTAACCATTACACCACCAGGACGGTTAAAAGTTTATGCAATGTTAAACTGTTTGAGTGGGTAGTGTTGGACTGTTGGGTGTGAGTAATGTTAGCCTGAAATGTTGGAACGAGATCTTAATAAATAAAGGTCAATGTTTGTCTGTCTGTTTGTCAGTTACCCGACAGATGTTACTAAACTCCTCCCACAGTTTTGGTGCCAGGTGGGAGTGTGGGGCACAGTTGGAAAGCCCAGGCTTTGGAGATGGTTTTAGGCGAGTTTAGTGGAAATCAGAGACACTTTTGTTTAATAACATTTTCGGCAGAACTTATGTAGTATACGGGAGCAAAACAAATGCGAAAAAAATGGCCGTTTGGGGCAGAAGGAGGCCTCCGATCGAAAAGGTGTATGGAACGAAAGTTGTTCGCAGCTCCCCAAAGTGGGGGTACGGATGAGGTCAGATCCAAAATCGGAGGTCATTTAGCGGCCGAAATCGAGGTCGCCCTTTAATGAGGCACAGGGAGGTCGAGGCCGGTGATTATGGTAGTAGTAGTATTGTGATGATTGTGGTAGTATTGATTGATGATGGTGATTATGGTAGTAGAATTTAAACCCAGGCAATGCCGGGTACCCCTCCTAGTATATATATATATATATATTTTCTTTAACCCTTAAAAAGAGGCTCACCACTTAAGTCGAGTTAAATAAAGCTGGACTATGTGGCGGCGCTCGACATAGGTCGAGTGGCAATTTCAGCACGTAATGTGGCTGAGAGAGAGAGACAAGTGGTGGCAGGAGACTAGCGAGCGTATGACTGCTCCAGACCACCGCGGCGAACCTACTGACACAAATCTCAGCTCCCTCCTCCCTCTCTCACTCGCTACATACTCAATTATGTACCGAAAGTACCGAATTACCTGCTTTTTGCACTCGCGTTGCACGGTTATTGCAAGAAAACTATCCATCATACAAGGATCGTTATGGTGTCATTCGAAAGCTCTGTTTATGCCCTTTCAGGGATAGATACTTGTTTTACGTTCTGGGTCTTATTTAGGCATGAAAATGATCACGTAAACAGCCCTATTTTGGCTAAAAACACCCCGCTGGGCGGTACACATAAATAAACCGCATAGGCCGCTCGTAAGGTGTTAATACATACGAGGTTGAAAGAAATGGCAATTTCTGCGTTGGAAATTTTATTATTCAAAGTTTCCAGGTCTCTGATGAGTTTTCGCTGGGTGGCAGGAAGTAGATGAAGGAGATGAGCAAAATTCATGGTGGTACAGGGTTACATAAATGTAAATGATGATACAGGATATACGACGCGTTTCACTGGACAACCAGCATTATCAAGTAAGGATGGAATGATATAAAAGGTAAACAGGAAGGGTATATATATAGAGGGTGGAGGATCAGAGGAGGTAAAAAACAAGGGGCAAAAATCTACTATTGGTGAAGGGGGATTCTGGAAAAGAGAAAGGGGGGAACCGCTTCACGCATGCGCACTGGATGCGGGATGGTGGTCGGTTGGTGGGGTCGAAGCTGATTGGCTGCGTGTCGAGGGGCGTGGCCTAAGTTGTGTGGCGCCTGCGGAAGACGAAGCTGAAGGAGGTAGCGCGGGGGGCTGCATCAAGGGCACCGGGGGGCGAGGGGGGGTGTTTGGTCCTGTAGGAAAGTGCCTTTTGGCAGAAGGAAGGATCTGAAGGTCCAGAGTTTGGTTGTTGATGTTGGGATGTAAGGCTTGGATATATAAAGCTTCGAGTATAGGTAATCTCCTTGGGTCACTTTCTTTATCGAGTATGGTGGTGTGTTTCTCTAACTCGTTGCGTGTGAGGTGAGGGTGGTTAGGGGTGAGATAGTGGTCTTTGATGGCTCCAGCCTGAAGGTGAAGAGTTAGCCGACGTGAAAGACGAGTCTGCGTCATACCAATATAGGAATGAGGTCCACAGTCCTCATAATTAACAAAGGCCTCAACTGCCACTACAGCTCCAAACCTGGCCCCCACCGGAAACGCCTAGAAACGGAAATCCTCCTGGACGACATCCTACGACTCAAGAAGGATGGCAAGGTCACCACTACTCCCGCCCTACAACCTACTCTCCTCGCTGAAGCCGCCAAAACCAGAGGAACTCACCATAGCAAAATACTCAACAAACAACACTTCCAAGCTGCCAATCAATTAAGAGACAACCCCAACATCATCATGCGTCGTGCGGATAAAGCTTCCTGCCTCGTGATCCATGACAAGGAGGAATATCTTTGAAAAATGGACGTCATCTTAAGTGACAACACCAAATTTAAAAAGATCACCCGCAACCCAACCGACGAAATCAAACGCACTGCCAACACCACCATCACCGCCATCAACGCCAAACAAGGAGGGATCCACCTTAAAAAACTCGTCGGAGAATACACCCCTGGTTATGCGTACGGAACCATCAAAACACACAAACCCCCTCCGCCCCATCATCTCCCAGATCCCCACTGCCACCTACCAGATCGCCAAGGCCCTGAACAACCTTCTCACCCCCTACGTGCCCAGCCAATTCAACCTTAACTCAGCCCACGATTTCTTGGAAATTTTACGAGACGCCCCCCGTAACAACAACCACACAATCGCCTCTCTCGACGTAGAAAGCCTGTTCACCAACGTGCCAGTGGATAGGACCATTGACATGATTCTACGTCGAATTTATCATTGCCCTGATACAGCAACACTGGACATCCCGGAGAAGGCCCTGAAAACACTACTGGAGCTATGTACCAAGGAGGCCCCCTTCCTTTGCCCCCGGGGCAACATGTACAAGCAGATAGACGGTGTGGCGATGGGCAGCCCTCTGGGAGTTCTTTTTGCGAACTTTTTCATGGGTACCATCGAGGAAGAGCTCCTAGCTGCCCAACGACCCGCCGTCTACTGTAGATACGTGGATGACATCTTCGTGCAAATCAAGGACCTCCACGAACTACAGGAACTCCAGCGTCGCTTCATGACCTCCTCCGGACTTAACTTCACCTTTGAAAAATCTAACAATGGACAACTCCCCTTCCTCGACATCCTCGTAGCTCTGAACGACCATGGGTTCAAAACCACCATCTACATTAAACCAACTAACACAGGACAATGCCTCAACGGCGATAGTGAATGCCCCCGCCGTTATCTTCTATCCTCCATCTCCGCCTATGTTAGGAGAGCCCTCACGTACTGCTCTACCTGGGCCGACACCCACCAGGAACTAGAAAGACTATCCCAAGTTTTAGTAAATAACGGATACTCCAACTCCGACACCTCCAGCACCATCAACCACCATCTTGAAAAATGGTACACCCAAAGCCCTCCCAACATTGACCCCCCCAATGAAATTAAGATCTTCTACCGCAATTACATGTCCTCTGAACACAAAAATGACGAGGCCGTCTTAAAAGAAATAATCTCCAAGCATGTCCACCCAACCAACCCGGAAAACAAAATCAAATTAATAATTTATTACAAATCCCCCAAGACCTCCAACCTCGTTCTCCGCAACAAACCAGCCTCCACCAAGATAAAGAGCCCGATGACCGACGATCACGTCATTTACCAACATACCTGTAATTATGAGGACTGTGGACCTCATTCCTATATTGGTATGACGCAGACTCGTCTTTCACGTCGGCTAACTCTTCACCTTCAGGCTGGAGCCATCAAAGACCACTATCTCACCCCTAACCACCCTCACCTCACACGCAACGAGTTAGAGAAACACACCACCATACTCGATAAAGAAAGTGACCCAAGGAGATTACCTATACTCGAAGCTTTATATATCCAAGCCTTACATCCCAACATCAACAACCAAACTCTGGACCTTCAGATCCTTCCTTCTGCCAAAAGGCACTTTCCTACAGGACCTAACACCCCCCTCGCCCCCCGGTGCCCTTGATGCAGCCCCCCGCGCTACCTCCTTCAGCTTCGTCTTCCGCAGGCGCCACACAACTTAGGCCACGCCCCTCGAAACGCAGCCAATCAGCTTCGACCCCACCAACCGACCACCATCCCGCATCCAGTGCGCATGCGTGAAGCGGTTCTCCCCTTTCTCTTTTCCAGAATCCCCCTCCACCAATAGTAGATTTTTGCCCCTTGTTTTTCGCCTCCTCTGATCCTCCACCCTCTATATATACCCTTCCTGTTTACCTTTTATATCATTCCATCCTTACTTGATAATGCTGGTTGTCCAGTGAAACGCGTCGTATATCCTGTATCATCATTTACATTTATGTAACCCTGTACCACCATGAAATTTGCTCATCTCCTTCGTCTACTTCCTGCCACCCAGAGAAAACTCATCAGAGACCTGGAAACTTTGAATAATAAAATTTCCAACGCAGAAATTGCCAATTCTTTCAACCTCGTATGTATTAAAGAAAATTTATTACCTGGCTTTAATAACATATATATATATATATATATATATATATATATATATTATATGTTGTATGTATATATAATAACGGTATATATATATACAGTAATTATATATATATATAATTATATTCTGAATGAGTGTATTGCTTTCCGCTATATGAAAGTAAATGTCCTACATTGAGTGTAGGAGGGAGTGTACGTGTGTGTGTGTGTTTGAACCTCATCAAGTCAGTGTGAAAGTATATAAAAGGTTTCCCGCGTATTCAAGTGTAAGCAACTTGGTTGAGCCCAAGTACTTTTATCTTTTACTGTACTTCCCATTTGTCAACTTATTCTTCCTCTATCCAAAACTATCTAATCTCCTATTTTACTCTAGTCATCATTCATTCATTCAAGTGTAAGGGTATGCCCACCCTATGTGTGGTGTGCTGAGGATTACGTCGGACTTGTGTTTGAATATTCACTAGTGTAATGTTGACACAGACAATGTTGGTGTGGGATCAATGTGGTTTTGAGAGAGAGAGAGAGAGAGAGAGAGACGAATAACGCGTTAATAAATACCATACCATTTACCTGAGTAATTTATGTTTCTCGCTTTTCGATTACAGATAATGTACAGAAAACTAATAATCATCATCGTGATTTCTGTAAATTAAAACATGTCGAAAAACATTATGAACCTATGATGTAATGATGACATTGATGAATGATACGCATTTCGGAATTTGTGTCGATCATTCTATCATCTCAATAGACGTGGTTCAATTGCATAATTAGTGATCATGGTCGTCGCACCTGGCCACTCTCGTAGACCAAGTCAACCAATTATTATTGAACATTCCAACACTGTTAATTCATATTTCACAAATATTACCTGCCCAACCAGGAATACTCCACCCCCCCTCCAGTATTAAAAGCTACACCGTCATACAACCGAAACAACCAGTGTTCTATACAAAATCATGTTATTGTTGATTTGAAGGATATTATCCAACTCTATTAGAATACTTGCAGAGGTACATCATTATTTTGCAGAACACATCCCGTTTCAGGTATTTCCGATAACATACCCTGACAATATCTTATCTCTTATTACACTTACACTTTGCGGAGTCTTGATACCTATGGTGGCACAGACCCGGATGGGTTTTTCCCTCTCTTTTATAATAAGGTTGCAATGGTCTTGGCACTTAAATTGGCCTTGGTGTTTAGGTTGGTTTAGAAATCAGGTAGTTTTCCTCTTTGCTGGCGTAAGGCTAGTATCACTTCTATTCTAAAGATAAATAATGCCTCGGCATCTCCTAATGACTATCCCCCTGTATCCATTAGGCCTGTCCTATCGAAGCTCTTTGAGAGGCTTGTGTCAAAACACCTTTCCTCTTATTGTAATAGTCATAAATTGATACCCAACTCACAGTTTGGTTTTCGTAAGGGACTGGGTACATGTGATGCGCTTTTGACACTCACCCATGACTTGCAGTCTTCATTGGGACCAGGAGCATGAGTCTCGTGTCCTGGCTATTGACTTGAGTTCTGCTTTTGACTTTTGTATAAGTTACCACTCATCAGTATTAGTGGCAATTTTTTAACCCTTAATTAGCGGCTCACCACATAAGTCGAGTTAAATAAAGCTGGACTATGTGGCGGCGCTCGACATAACTCGAGTGGCAATTTCAGCACGTAATGTTGCTGAGAGAGAGAGACAAGTGGTGGCAGGAGAGTAGCGAGCGTATGACTGCTCCAGACCACCGCGGCGAACCTACTGACACGAATCTCACCTCCATCCTACCTCTCTCACTCGCTATATAAGGAATTGTATGGGGAAAGTGCCTAATTACATGCTTTTTGCACTCGCGTTGCACGGTTATTGCAAAAAAACTAGCCATCATAAAAGGATCGTTATGGTGTCATTCGAAAGCTCTGTTTATGCCCTTTCAGGGATAGATACTTGTTTTACGTTCTGGGTCTTATTTAGGCATGAAAATGATCACGTAAACAGCCCTATTTTGGCTAAAAACACCCCGCTGGGCGGTACATATAAATAAACCGCATAGGCCGCTCTTAAGGTGTTAAGGATCTTTGAAGATTTGTTGACGAAAAGATCTCGGTCTATGATCATTGATGGGTGTCGTTCCCCTTCTGTTCCTGTTGTTTCTGGCATTCCACAAGGCAGTGTCCTTGGGCCTTTGCTTTTTATTATTTTTACTGTTGACCTGAGCTTCGAGCTTGAAAATAAACTAATCTCTTATGCCGATGATACTACTTTATATGCGTCAATTCCATCACCAATTGATCGACACAAAATTGTTACTGCTCTGAATAGGGATTTAGCCAAAATTACATCATGGTGTGAACTTTGGGGCATGAAACTTAATGCTAGTAAAACACACTCCATTATCATCAGCAGATCTCGTACCTTGGATCCTCCCCATCCTTATCTACATGTTTCTGGCGAGCAAGTTGAGAAGGTGGATACCTGCGTTTGTTAGGAGTTACTCTGGAACCCAAACTTACTTTTGAAAAGCATATTCATTCTTTCTCCTCTTTTAATTCCCCCCAAAATTGGTCTGCTTCGCATATGTGATAGCACGTTTGCTTGTGACGCCACAGTTATCAAGTCTTGTTATGCTGATATTTTGCCACAATTCGAGTATTGCTCACCTGTCTGGTTGTCAGCAGCTGACTGCCATCTCCAGTTGCTTGACAGGTCCCTGAATTCTATCAGTTATATTCTACCTCATAATTATGTCTCTTGATCAGTGTCATTGACGTATAGTTGGTGCCCTTAGTCTTTTATTTACAGTTTTTAACAACCCTCAGCATCCCTTATATGGGGTTCTGCCTAAGCCCTATGTCCGGGCTCGTGCAACTAGATTCACAAGCAAGCTTAATTCAGCTCATATCTCTATTTTTTAAGTCTAGAGTTAATGTTTTTTTATTCTTTTTTTGCAGCATTAATTCTAATGTTTAAACTTATTTTATTATATTATATTATTATTATATTTATACTAGACGTCCTCCATTGGGTAATATTTTATTATTAATTTTATTTGTGTTCAATATATATTTATATATACATATATACTGAATATATATAAATATATATATAAATTTGCTGATATTCGCCGAAATACTCACTCCATTCGCACAATGACTGCACGGTAATCGCCATAATCGAGCGAATTCGCTCACAAGCAGCGTTGCCACTAATGGCAATTCGCCATATTCGCTCCAAAGCTCAAAGGGCATTCGCCCACAATCGCCCATGTTCGCCCAATATTCGCTCTTCATTCTCACAACATTCGCCCTTTTCGCCCAAACATTCGCAATATTCCCCTACATTTGCCGGTACTGGCGTGTAGGGGGACAAGGGTGCGAATTGGGAGACTATAGTGCGACCAAGGGCGAACGAAGTGAGACAAAGCGTGAATGTCGCACAACATTCGCCAAAATGTTGAATTCGCAGCCGTTTTTGGGGTATGCTCAAAATCTACGGCGAATCTGGGGGAATCTGAGCTAACATGGGCGACTCGAGGGCGACCGTTGTGAGATTTTGGCGACAATGGGAGAATGTTCGAGCGAATATGGCGATTTTTGGGAGATAGACAAAAAAATCCTGTCACCCTCCGTCGCCATCAAAAAGTCGCACAGTGGGATACGGCCTGTATTATTAGTTTATTTAGCCCATCAAATCAGACATTATTCACATATTCTATAGAGACAAAATGTCAAATATAAAAGCTGATAAATAAAGGAGATAGCTAGATACAAATGGAAATGAAGACGGTAGATAGAAATAAAAGTAATAGAGAGAGAGAGAAAGCAGATGACAGGGAAAATTATAATATGAAATGTACACAATTAACACTACGGGTCTGTTTTCTAAAGGGTCACCGAATTACGATGTTTTCGATCTGTTTTCTAAAGGGTCTTTGCAATTTCGATGTTTTCATATGGTTAAATATGGTTTAATATTATATTTTGAATAAGTTGGGTCACAAGCGAGTCACAAAGAGTTATGCAGAGTTCAACAAGAGTCAACACTAGTCACGAATAGTTAACAAGAGTCAACACGTAACTAAACGTATGTCCTTCAGACTCATGACGAGGACACGAAATTTCATGGAGGTTTGAAATTTATAGGCCACGTCACGAGTACCCAGGACACACCCCGATACCAACAGTACTCACACGAGTGTAACACAAGTCACGAAGAGTATGCCAGAGTCATTGCCGAATATGGAAGTTTCATCACTCGTGTTGGACTCGGGCATCGACTCGTGTATGTGTGAAGATGGCTTTAAGGCCAAGGCTAAACAGGTAATACAAGCAAAAAAGGCTACGCATGCATTGTTAAAGAAGATAGTTAAATTATATCTACCAATGAATGTATCTCTCGACCTTTATGAAAAGTTGGTCCTTCCTATAGTACTCTACGGTAGTACAAATTGGGGATACGGAACACATAACTCACTTAACAATAACTAAAAATATTTGTTATAAAAAATTGTTGAAACTGAATAAGTCTACCCACACTTGTATGTTGCAAGGTGATTTAGGTATTGCGAGTATATCGGAATAGATTGAAAACAGGATGGTTAACTTTTTGTGCAGAGTAACAATTGGCGAAGTTAGCAAAATGTCATGTATATTATATAATTTTATAAATTAATGTACGACTTAGGTGTATATACATCTCCATGGCTAGATAATATTAAGAAAATACTGGACATAAATGGTATATCTAATTTGTTAAATGAAGTAACTATTATTAATGTCAATTGGTTCAAGGAGATTAAGAGCAATAAACTATTTCTAAATTATAGAGTAATAACAACAACCATAAAACTAAAAGACTATTTCCTAAAGCTTCCCAAGCAATACTCTATTATTGTATGCAAGTTCAAATGTTGTAATCCCAGGTTACCAATAGTAACAGGTAGGTATAATGATGTAAATGTGGATGAGAGAATGTGTGTATTATGTAATACGAACATAATTGGTGATGAATATCATTATGTGTTCGAGTGCCCTCATTGCTATGAACATAGAAAGAAATATATTGAGGTATTTTTACTATAATCCAAACACTGATAAGATATCAACACTATTTAACGGTATTACAATCATAATCAGTTACAATGAACTTGGCCAAATATTTAATATAATTATTCAAACCTTTTAAAAATAGATGATTGTGAGATATCAAAACCTAATGGTTCAAAGGGTCAATATCATTGTCATGAACACTGAAGTGTGATATTTTTATTTTTATTTTTGTTTATTGCAATGTTCTTTCTTTTGGTGTTTCGTGTTCGCTAACTTTTAGTTGATTGTTCTTCTACATAGGCTACCAGTCATAGTTGTAAATTATGTTTAGCTATTATATTTTGTATTGTTTAAACTGCATGATATTTAATGTAACAAATATGTACTCCTATACCCCGCTTGAGGTCGCCTGAGTATATATAAACCTTTCAAACCTTTCGCATGCGACCCTCCTAAAGCTGTGGTTTAGCATAATGGGGGGAGCCAAGGTTATGAGGCGGTGATGGATGGTGGTGATGGTGAAAGAGAGAGAGAGAGAGGGGGGGGGGGAGGTTAGCATAATGGGGGGAGCCAAGGTTATGAGGCGGTGATGGTGGTGATGGTGAAAGAGAGAGAGAGAGAGAGGGGGGGGGGAGGTTAGCATAATGGGGGGAGCCAAGGTTATGAGGCGGTGATGGATGGTGGTGATGGTGAAAGAGAGAGAGAGAGAGAGGGGGGGGGGAGGTTAGCATAATGGAGGGAGCCAAGGTTATGAGGCTGTGACGGATGGTGGTGATGGTGAAAGAGAGAGAGAGAGAGAGAGGGGGGGGGGGGGGGGGAGGTTAGCATAATGGAGGGAGCCAAGGTTATGAGGCTGTGACGGATGGTGGTGATGGTGAAAGAGAGAGAGAGAGAGGGGGGGGGGGGCCGGAGGTTAGCATATGGAAGCGCAATTATTGTATTTACCATATACACAATGTATCAATCTTAAAGATTATTTTTCACTGGTATCGAAAACTAGGCTGATGATATATAATTACCGGTAACTAAATACCAAGATAGGTATATTTCAGAAGGTGCTAGATCTGAGATCATGATAATATTGAGAGACAATATGTGGTGTAAATTATATTAATGTTGCCCATCGAAAATGGCTGAACATGCGATTCTTCTACTCCTCCTTTAAGACTTTTACTGTTATGATACTATTGTTCTGGTAACTGTCTTGATAGCGTAATGCATAGTGCGCGGAATCTCGATATGAGTATCCTGGGTTCGAGTCCTCGGAGTGCCACATGTATTTGTTGATTTCATTAATTGAGTTTAGAAGTGAAGTTGGTTGGTGTTGCAAACATAATAATACAGTATGTACGATAATATCATGTAATTTAGAAAAGACTTTGGAAATTATAAGGTTAATTTATATACAGTATACACCTTTGATTTTCTGAGGTCGGTCTTAAGCTGAATCATATCGATCAACGTTAACCGGAAAAATATATAAAACCGTCATGGTATTGAACATTAGAAAAATGGAAAGGTGGCAAGCCCTTTCTTCTCTACATCTCTTCATATTCTGTCTAACACCTGTATCCTCTACACTTAATTTATCTTATAGTTAGCTAAGAGCATATGTCACTAGAACCTATATCCCCTATAATTCATCTATCTTATAGTTACCAAATAACGCTATAACCTATATCCCCTACACTTCATAATAATTATACCTTATAGATACCTATATGGTTACCAACGTATGAACGGTATCAGAGAGTTGAGCCCTTCCTTTTTTAAATGTCGCGGTCTTTATCTCTCACCTTTTGTTTAAAACACAGAGTTCCCTGGCAAAACTTGCCTCTCAGTCTCTGACATAATTCATATTAAGGCTTAGCAGTTTTATGAGAGTGCTATTACCGTTTACCATTGTTGTGAGAGAGAGGAGGAAGAGACACTTAATCCGACACTATTATATACTATTTAATTTCAACTCCTTTCACATGTGTGTTTGTGTGTGTGTGTGTGTGCGTGAACTCGACATGACATAATATCAAATATATTTTAAGACAAAGCTTGTATTACTTTATATAATTACGACGAATTGTTACAGGACACATTGTATAGAATGTTACATATTTAATCATTGTATATCATATGAATGATATGCAGTATATAGTATGCAATTGGGGTCAGTGTTTTGCATTTCATTTTGGCCTCTGCTTGATCATTTCAATACCTTTATTTATTATTGTTTTAATTTATTTTTACCCAACCCTAATATCAACACATAGCTGCCTTCAGCTACTAAACTGAGTGAAGTGTCATATGTTAATCAATGTAGCAGTACTACCGCATAAAGACGATCGACGTGTCATCCGACGTTAGAGACAATTCCCCAAAGACCCTGACTATGCACCCTTCACCAACTACCAGACAAAGTACATCATCAACAATATCAAGCACTCACCCACCTGTGGCCTAGACAACATAAGCAACATACACCTCAAACTCCTGGGACCCTTGTGGCATACAAGCACTCACTAACATATCAAACTACAGTTATTCACACAACACAATACCTGACATCTGGAAGCATGGTATCATCATCACACTCTCCAAACCCAACAAAGACCTAACGCTACCCTCCTCACACCGCCCTATCACGCTCCTTTGCACTCCTCCAAAGTCATAGAATGCCTTGTACTACAACTGATTACACACGCCCTACCCTTAACTCCAACACATCATGGCTTTAGGCCACTGCACTCCACAAACACTTATTACAGACCTTACACAAAGAGCTTTTGATGGCATCAACTCAGCCAGACCACCACACAGATCACTACTTGCCACACTCGACATTAGTAAAGCCTTCGATGCCATCCCCCGCCACAACCTAACGAACAAAATCTACAACACAAACATGCACAACATCACAAAAAGGTGGCTGGCCAACTTCCTAGCAGGCAGATGCGCACACGTATCTTTAGCCGGTCAGTCATCTAGCATCAGAAACTTCCCAAATGGAGTCCCAAGGATCCGTCCTATCGCCCGCACTCTTCAATTAGTACACGCATGATATAAATACGCCCAATCCACCCAAAATAAACATAGCCTCCTACGCAGACAACATAACACTCACATGCACCCACCAAGTCCTAGACACAGCAACACATCTCCTTCAACCCTCTCTCAACACATTACATGACTGATGCACTACAAACAGACTCAATTTAGCCCCAGCCAAATCCACCGCAACCCTCCTCACAAGCTGGACAGAACACAAATATACCCCGCAGCTCACCATAAACAACACATCCCTAACACACACACACTTACCCAAAATCCTAGGAGTAACATATGATACTCTAATCACTAATGACATTCAAACAGCTCACCACAAACATGAAAAAGAAACTGACATCCAGACTTAACGCCCTCAGGTCACTTGCCCACACAAAATTTGGACACAACAAACAAACCACCACCACAGTTTACAAACAATACATATGATCAGTGATTGGATACACAAGCCCGGCCTGGGCTTCTAACCTAGCTGAAACACATCATAAGACCTTTTAGACCATTCAAAATAAAGCCCTAAAAATCATCACAGGCTGCACAGCTACTAAACCTACAGATCATCTACATCAAGAAACCAAAGACGTCAATGTCAAAGACCATCTGGACATGAGAGGTACTCAATTCTTGGCAGCAGCCTCCACGAACCAACACCACCCACTACACTACATGGCAACACACCCACAGACACGAAGAAATATCAAAGCAACACCCAACACACGGTATCACACACCAATATAATAATTATAAGACCAGCTGAAGGGTGGCAGGGCTAGTTTTGCCTCACTCTTGAGGTGGAAAGGTGGTCTCTCCTGCCATTTTTGCCACATTGCCTGGGACTGGGGATGACTTTTATTACTGTATCCTAAGGTAGAGTAAGGGTTAAGGACTCGGGGCTGTTCGGCCAGGCAGCTTAGGGAACAACAACAACAATAACTATTTTATATAAGCAACCGGGAGAGGTCTTAGTTTACAACAGACTGGAGTTTTAGAAAAGGGTCTCCACTCCTGACGCGATTCTTGACTTACAGTGTGCTGGCTCAATAATCGAATAGGGTTGATAGACTCTGAAGTCCTATTTTAACTAACTAACTTGGTATACAATGGACTGGAGTTCTCGAAAAGGGGCTCCAGTCCTGACGTTTTTCTTGACTATAAGTGTGCTGGCTTAATAATCCAATAGGGTTGATAGCCTCTGAAGTCTTATTTTGACTAATCTTGATATGCTTTATTATCCATTTAAAAAGAAACGCAAACCAAACTTTAATATTTCAAAAACAAATTATATATCTGCCGGTACATGAATCTATAAACATAATTGAAATATTAACATGACACATAATGTACTCAGTCTGTTACCTGGTTCTTGCTGTGAAAATCTAGATATGTATTTACTACCATGTCTACCAAATACACTAACAAATCACCGTATAGAACAGCCTTAGGATGGCGGTTATTAAGTCTGCCATTTAATTTTGAAAAAACTAAATTACAAATGAAATTTAAGATATCATATCATTAACTCTCCCCTTCCAGTTATCACCATTCGCCTGCCACTACCAACAAGGTAGCATCACTCTCCACAACTACTGTCGCTATTTCAATCATTAACTATCTCCAGAACATAATTTATATGCACCTTCTTCTTTATAGATAAATAGTTGCACACTTCTTTGAACACATTCTGACCCCATTCCTGTTTAACTATTCAACTCTCTGAATTTTTTTTTGTTTTTCAGTTTTGCTTCCAAACAACAGAAAGGTCGAAATCAACTTCCTCTGACTATAATTCCCTTATTCTCTGATCACAGGTGTTTGAAACCTTAACCCTTCCTACCCGGGCTGCCTTAGGTAAGGACAGCTCGGCAGAAGGGCAGCTACCCGGCCGTCCTTACCTAAGACGGCAGCTTAATAGCCTAATTAAGCTTGGTCTGAACGCCGTGCGTACGACGTATGTCAACAAACCCAAGCGTTGCGTCACCGCACCTCCGAAAACAAGAAGGAGAAGACTCTTCAATGTTATTGTTCTGACGTCAGACGAAATTAGTTTCTGAAAAGCCCCCATATTGGCAACATCTCTGCAATATTTGCTCCACTGAAATCGTCATCACAACTGAACCAGTTGACTTACAGAGCTCTACTCAACGCCAAAATACAGATTGAAAACCGCACTACGATTATAGATGAGTGGGAAAGTTCTAGCAGTGAAAATAAACATAAATACGGTAGCCTAGGCCTAGACGTTTTTCAGCTATTTCGCCCGGGTACGGGCGACCGTCCTTAGGTAAGACTGGCCGGGTAGGAAGGGTTAAGAGAACGTTAATTTTCTATAATTATAAGCATACAGTATACTAACAAATTATGCATTATGCGGTATGCTTATAGAACACAAGCGTTCTCTTAATGTCTCAAGTGCCTGTGATTCTACTGAACAGATACACAATATAAATGTTTTTCCCTTGGTATATTCTTCATCAACTCTGCGAAGCAGAGTGGTATCACATACACAGATCCCGCCCGTATATTGTGCACCACCGGTCAGCTTGTCTGTCGTCGTCCGTCGTCCATCTGTCTGTTCGGAAACTCCTCCTAGACCGTTCGATGGATTTTCACAAAATTTCACAGATATATCGATTTGGTCAATGTGATGGTCAATCGAAAAAAAAAAATCCATTTAATTTAAAGGTTAAGGTCAAAGGTCAATGTTAAAAATAAGTTCAATATTTCATATTTTATAGTTTTTACTCAAATGTCTTAATTTTCACTATACAAATTACTGGTATCTATAATATCTTATTGACCAAACTTTAGATAGATATTCTAAAGGGTAAGGTCAAAGGTCAAGGTCAAAGGTCACAACAAGAATTTTACTAGTATTTCTTATACTAACTGTTAGATGTTCACTAGGCTTACCATATCTATTCGGAATAACTAGATCAAGGTCATACAAGAAACTATACAATTCCATATGAAAGGTCAAAGTCACAGGTCAAGGTCAAATATAAGGTCAATATACTATGTTCTTTACTTTTCATGCACAATTTGGTGAGATAGTTGCACTTCAAATGATAAGGAAAACAATACATTTTGACACATCGTAAAGGTCAAGATAAAAGTCAAAGGTCAAGGATTACTATGTTATTAACATATATGAAGCTAACTAAGAGGTTGTAATTAAATTAGGCATGCTTATTTGATTTTCCTGGGCAATGACAATAACAAAATGAACGCTTACATAAAGGTCAAGTTCACAGGTCAAGGCCAAAGGTCAACTATTACTATTTGTTTTAGTTTTTACTCAAATGTCTTCGTTTTCACTATGAAATTTACTGAAACCTTGATATCGTATTACTACGTCAGCAGTAGAAATATGCAAAAAAACAAAGTGCTTTATAAGGGACATTGTGTGCGAAACAACATTTGTTTATGTTATTAATAATGCTAAAAAATTGCTGCCCTTGTTTAAAGGAATTTGTCATTTGCATATTTTTCTTTACTGCACAGTCAACATGCACACACACTCCATTATTTGTGACATAATTTGTTGTAATGTAATGTGAGTTTTTGCTTTTGTTGACCTATATATTACATTATAAGTGGCATAAATATGACATTTATACAGTGACACTGATTAATTGCTGTTGTTGATCACCAGCACATTTTTACCATGTCCTACAATTAAAACAAAAAATATATGTTTATTAACGCCTTACGAGCGGGCCCGTCAGTAACTTCTACTACCCGCCAAGCGGGTGTTTTTACCCTAAACGACCTTGTTTCCATGCTCTTTTTCATGCATAAACAAGAGCCAGAGCGTAATACAATTATGTATCCCTGAAAGGGCGTTATTTGAGCTTTCCAATGACACCAGGACCATTCTTCTACAACCACGCGTTATTTTTGCAACGATCGTGCAAATGAGTGGAAAATCCCTAAAATACAGTAATTTCCTTACATAATTCTCTGTGTAGCGAAGCAGTGAGTGTGGATGTGTGTGGAGTAGACGTCAGTAGTCATGCGTGACCCGTGCCGAGCGGTCATGAGCCGACCTACGCTCCTCCACCCGCTTGTCTCTCTCTCTCAGAGCCATTATTGCTCAAAAATTGCACACAGACTTAAGTCGGGTCCCGCCACATAGTCCTTGGTTCTTTAGCCCAACTTAAGTCCACCCCCACTAGACAAGGGTTAAAATTTTATGTTTTATTTTATTCAACAGGTAATCAGCTCTTGATCTGATTCCGAGGAATACAGACTATCTTCACCAAACTCAAACAGGAGAAGCGGGCCAAACCGTTATCCGAGATGGAACAATAGATCTTCCAGTATTTCAGGTTCCTGAACCCTCATATCGGGAGAGTGTGGATGCCTCCACCCAGACGGCAGGTAATTATAAATATTGATTTATAATGTTTACAATAACTTAGCTAGTGTGTCTCTCAAAGTTTTATTTAATAATTATTACACATTTTGTAACTCTGTTTCTGTATTTAAGAATTTATTTATTTCTGAAATTAATATTGTATAATTATACATTTACAGGTTTCGAAGCAGTTGACTACATATCCTGCAAACCTAGGCAATGTGTGGTAAAATGTGCCCACATTTGTATGAGGTGTTGGTAGGTTACAAACCGATTTATGGTATCTGCCTCTCAAGAAACATTACTATTTATATTCCTGTGTATAATATTTGTTTTTTCTTTTTAGCCGGTGGTAGACCTTGACGATGGTGGCGACAGTGCAACCACTGTTGAGTTCGTCCCCAGTGATCAAGAAACAGATAATTAAAAGGTATGACAATATTATGTCACTTTCTCTCTCTCACTGTCTACCTTTATATATATATATATATATCTATATATATATATATATATATATATATATATATTTATATATATATATATATATATATATATATATATATATATATATATATATGTCAGGAGAGCCCTCACCCATTGCACCACCTGGAATGACACACACAATGAATTGGAAAGGCTCACCCAGGTCCTAGTCAACAATGGGTATTCCAACACTGACGTCACCAATGCCATCAACCACCACCTAGAAAAATGGTACAAACAAGACCCCCCTAGCACCAACCCGGCCAATGACATTACATTTTTCTACAGAAACTACATAATTATCTTCCGACCACACAACAGACGAATCCATTATGAAAGAAATAATTCACAAAAACGTCCTCCCCACCAACCCTGACAATAAAATAAAACTCATTATTTACTACAAATCTCCTAAGACCTCCAGCCTTGTCCTCCGTAACCGCCCCATTTCCACCAACCAACCGAAAGACGATCATGTGATATACCAGCATATTTGCACCTCTGGGGACTGTGGACCCCTATCCTATGTTGGAATGACACAGACTCGCCTTTCCCGTCGACTAACCCTCCACCTTCAATCTGGCGCTATAAAAGATCACTATCAAGCCCCCCACCATCTTGCCCTAACTCGCGCCGACCTAGACAAACAAACTACCATACTCGACAAAGAATCAGACCCCAGAAGACTAGCTATTTTAGAAGCTCTATACATCCAAATGCTCAACCCCAGCATCAACAACCAAACACAAGACCTTCAAATTCTTCCTTCAGGCAAACGCTACAGGCATACTGCCCCCCTTCCTCTCGCCCTGTGCCCCCCTCCCTTACCTTTCCGCGCTCAGCACACAACTGACAACACCAACCAATCACAGCCACCCACAGCCAACAACCAACCACCGATAAGATTTAGTGCCCGTCTCGCGAATAGACTGCCTTCCACCAATGAACAGCCACCCCACACCCAGTAGCTCCGCCCACCTACCTATTCTTGATCCTCGAATTTTGTATAAATATGTTGCTTTGTCCTTATTCTAATCATTACCTGTCCATTCCCTGAAGATGCAAGATGTTTACTTGTGAAACGTTGGATCCACCATGAATTTTGCTAACCTGTTGTACCTCATCTCTGAACCCCAGAGGAAAATTGTTAGAACTATTGAAAGCTGTAACACTAAAATCTTGAATGCTGAAACTGCTGTTGCCTTTAACCTCGTCTGTTTAAAAGAGAATATATATATATATATATATATATATATATATATATATATATATATATTATATATATATATATATATATATAAAATAAATCTACGGCTATTTTATATTTAAACCTTGCCTAGTTGGCCAAAATTATGTTGTTTAATTATTTTATATATATATATATATACGGTATATGTATATAAACATATATATATATACATATATATACGGTATATGTATATAAACATATATATATATACTAATAAGATTTTTTAAAATCCCTACAGTACAACATGGTAGGCCACCTGAGAGGCTACTGCGATTTGCCTCCAGGCTGTATACTGGCCTTGTCTGATTTCCCTCTCATTATCTCCCGCTGATAGCCTACAGGTGCACGTCTGACGACGGTCACTTTACCCCCAAGTAAAGCAAAGTCAGATAAAATTGTCATGTTGTAAATGTTTCTCACAAGTGTGCCTCATAAGTTCCAAGTGCTGCACAAATGTATATGGAAACTGTTACGACCGGCACTACGAAATAAACAAGGGCACTTAATAATGGACTAGATCTATCTATCTATCTATCTATATGCTCAGGCCCAATCCCCATTTTGGGGGTAGCCGACTCAAGACAGAGCAAGAACAGGGAAAACACAAAAACAACATAAAACAAAAAATAAACACAGATAAAAACACAAACTCTCACACATCCAGGTCACCCAGGAGAAGACCCAGAGACCAGGGTTACCAAGGTCGCTCCAGCACTCCCCCGGCCCCTGACCACCAGGAGAGGTTCCGATATCGGCAGGCAGACATGCAGCGGAGCCAAAGCGACAAGCCCTCCCACCACACTTCCAGGCACACCCTTCATATTAATCGTCTCCCCGGGCCAGGCGCCTGATGGACTATTATCTAGTCCAACTTGCGCCCGACCCCTTACTCCAAATGACCACGTGTTCACTCAACTATTCACAAGCATTCTCCATTCACTCCTGTCCACCACCACTTCCCCTGCCTGATCTATAGTCATTCCTCTATCATCCAAAGCCTTTCTTACACAGTCTCTCCATCTCAATGGGGGTCTTCCTGCCCTTCTATCTCCCCTTGTACCTGACTCACATATTCTCTTTGTAAGCCTTTCATCTCCCATTCGTTCAACATGACCATACCAGCTCAGCACCCTTCTGTCCACTCTGGCTGACAAATGTTCCTGCTGCCCCACTCTCCTACGTATCTCTTCATTCCTCAATCTGTCTCTACGAGTAACTCCACACATACTCCTCAAGCAGCTCATCTCCATCACATCCAGCCCTCTTTTCTCCTTTTTCTTCAGAGCCCATGTCTCAGCCCCATACATCACTGTTGGCACAACAATTCCTTGATACAGTGCACTTTTTACTTTCACTCCGAGATTTCTCGTCTTCCACATACTTCCCATTGCTCCGAAAACCTTCCTTCCTTCACACACTCTCTGTTTTACCTCCACTTCCATACCTCCACTCCTGCTTATTGTTCCTCCTAGATATTTAAAACACTCTACTTGTTCCAATATTTCCCCATCCAGCCTCACATCTAGATTCACCCTATGCTCTCCCCTATTACACACCATTACTTTACTTTTATTGACGTTCACATTCAGTTTCCTCCTTCCACAAACCACAACAAACTCTTTGACTACCCGCTGCAGTTTCTCATCAGAATTAGCAGAATGGACTAGATGATAGGCTATATCTGCAACAACGGTACGGTACGCTAATTCCAAACCCTCGAACTATTACGCCGGTGAACAAAACACTTAAACCCTCCAGAGTTTATCTACTGGATAACAGGGTATCAATTAACTGGGTTTTAGTGCACTTCTAAAAAGGCTTTCCGGGGACGGCAAAGCCAACTCACAACAGGAGTGCTTACATTACGAAAATGCTCTCAGGTAATAACAATGCTTAAATAAACTATCATAAGATTTAATAAAGGAGTATATGCTTACGTTAACTTTAGTGTGAGTCTGTACTCAACACTGAACTCTTCAATGCTCTATGAAAACACTGGAAGTCTAGTCCTACAGCAATCAGATAAAGAATCTTCTGAAAACGTCTGATGCTCTAAGATGCTCGCCAATATAGAACAGAAATAATGCAGGAGCAGGACACCAAAGCGTGTATCTTAAATACACCAAAAAGTAGGATACATATATATAACAAGGGAGTGCAACAACTCTGTGACAGCACTAATAATAGCCTCTCAAAAACAGTACTTCCTTAGCCAACGTAACAGCCAAACTGGGTTGTGCACTATGCATCAACCTAGGCTAAAATAAGGCGTGAATAATTCCTAAAGCATACACAATTAAAGTTAATAAACACAATGCTGTCTTTCTCACTAATAAAGTCTAGCAGTGGCATAAAAGGTATCAGGAAACTAGGCAGAGCGCAAGCATGCTCGTAGCCTACTGTCTCCCCTTGAACAGATTTCCCTTATGTTACGTTAAGTGACTTGGAAGCTCTCTTGGTAAGTCCAGATCTCAAGTATCTGGTCTTATCCTGGCGCTCCACAAAGGTCAACAAAATGAGGTAGCAAGCATACAGGTAAGAGTAGGCAAAAGCCCTTCACCTGTATACTGCTACACTCGCAAAGGAAAAATATGCACAAGGGTTACAGGCTACCTAGCTTCGTCGAAGTCGTACAGGCTCTGACTTGCCACATACATAACTCAGACAACGACTAAAGATACCCTCCACTGTCTAGCATTAAATAGTAGGAAAGAACAACTCAATAATTAAAAGCACCCCAATACTATGATACCATGTGACTATGACTCTAATAATCCCTAAAGCTAGTGCACAACATATATGGAGAACTGGTGCTGGTAATATGACTGGCCGACTATGGAAGCCGTATGCAGAACCAGAAGGGATAAGTAATTGAATAAAAAGAATAAGTATGAAAAAGAAGAAGTTCAGAGAGTAAAACAGTAGTACAAGAGGTTAGATTGGGAACAGATTGCAAAGGACATGTAGGACCAAGCACGCTATGCCAAGCTCTGAAGGAGACACGCGGGCAGGAGCCCGCACCACCTTCCTAGGATGGCGGCCTCCAATCACAGATGACTACGTCATGAAGAGCAGGCGTCATATGACGCGTCAGGCCCGCCGGCCAATCAAGAGCGTGGGAACCTCCGCCCGAGCGAGGGAGTCACACGTACATACACACGCACATATTACCACCTCGCTGCTCGCTCTCTTTCTCCCTACAACTTCACACAACATATCTTATATTCTATCAATGACATAAAATACTTCCAAGTGTCACAGACAAGAATAAAGACCACCACTGATCTGTCTGTGACAACATGAACGCTATGAAAGAAAGAACATCGTTCTACGATTATTGTAGCCCATTTCACTGCCCTGGCGAGCGCTAGCGAGTTACGAGTACATTCTGGCAAGCTGGCCAGCGTAACACCCCGCCCAAGATGTGGGACGTTTCAGTCTCAGGTGAACTCCACATCTGACCAGACAGAATGCCCACCAACCCCGCATCACCCAGCTACTCTCCCAAGATGTGAAAACAAGGCACGATCACAAACATAAAACACTTCATTATGAGAAAAAAAAATAAACACAATACTTCCCCAAAATAATATCAATATAAAATAGTCAGAGGAGCCAACACCGAGGAGTATCCGCGGATGAATCTGCGGTAATACCCAATCATGCCCAAGAACCTCATGATCTGTCCTTTGGTGGTCGGCCTAGGGAACTGGTTAATAGCCTGTACCTTGGTAAGGGGGGGGGGGGGGGGGGCACACCTGGCCTAACCCTACCACAAACCGCAGATGCTGCACAATTGCCCGAACAAAATCACATTTCCCCAGATTGACCACCAACTGAGCCTCACTCAGCTTCCTGAACAGTGCCCCGATGTGCTCGCAATGGCTCTCAAAGTCATCGTCGTAAATTATCACATCATCTAGATAAACGGTGCAGTTAGGGATCTCCGCCACTATCTCATTCATCAGGCATTGGAAAGTTGCAGGTGCATTCTTCAGCCCATACGGCATAACGTTGCAACGGTAAGTATTCCCATCCACCACAAACCCACACACCTGCTTCGCCCGCTCAGACAACGGCACCTGCCAGTAACCCTTGACAAGATCCACCTTGGTGAGGTAACGTGCATACCCGATCTTCTCAACACTGTCATCTACGCGGGGAAGAGGGTAGGCATTGGTGGGAGATAAGCCGTTCAACTGGCTGAAGTCAATGCAAAACCTGACCTTGCCGTCTGGTTTAGGCTGCAGAGTGACGGGAGATGTCCACCTAACCGCCCCTTTTTCTATCAGCCCCCTCTCCAACATGTTGCTCAGGCAGGTGCTCAAGCGCTTCCACAGCCACCTGGTTCGTGTTCCCCGCCCACTGATCCGCCGAGACATGACAATCCCAACTCTCCTCCACCTGTGCCTCACTGCCACCCTCTCCTTTTCCACCATGGCCGCTGCAGACCAACACAGGGACAGTAGGCTGCTCAGGTGGGCGCCTCACAAACTCTTTTAACAGGTTCACATGACAGAGCTGATTTTTCTTCCACCTATCCGGAGTAGCCACAAGGTAATCTAGGTCAGACAACTTCTGCACGGCCTTGTAAGGACCGACAAACTTGGCCGACAGGGGATGGCCTACTAAGGGCAATAAGACCAAAACCTCCTGTCCTACCACAAACTCCCGGAGCTTTGCTTTGATGTCATACCGATCCTTCATCAAGGCCTGATTATCTACCAAATTTCTCACTGCTAACTCCAGGCTTTTCAGCATCCTGTCTCTACTCTCGAGGACATACTTAATTAGAGAACATGGTGGCACAGTCCATTCCCAGATCTCTCTCACCATGCTCAGAGGACCTCTAACTTGATGCCCGAAAACTAACTCGTTGGGGCTAAACCCAAGGCTCTCCCCAGGTACCTCTCGTGCCGCAAACAAAACGTACGGTATCCCTAGGTCCCAATCCTTGCCGTTCTCCAAACAGTAGCACCGCAACATGCTTTTCAAAGTGGAATGCCATCTTTCCAACACCCATTGACTCTCTGGGTGATAAGCTGAAGAGACAACCGTATTGATCCCATGCTGCCGCATGGTCTGTTTGAAGAGTGTGGACGTGAAATTCAACCCTTGGTCCGACTGAATTACCTGCGGGTACCCGTATCTCGAGCAATACAACAGCAAGTTTCGCACAACAGTTTTAGACTTGCCAGTTCTCATAGCGCATGCATCAGGGTAGTGAGTGGAGACATCCATGAGGGTTAGCAAAAACCTGTTACCTGCACTAGTGGGAGGCAGAGGGCCTACCATGTCGATGATAACCTTGCTGAAGGGCGGACCAATAGCAGGCACTGGGTGCAACGGAGCCTTAGGTATGCTCTGATTCGGCTTTCCCACCCTCTGGCAGGTACCACACATCGCCACCCAGGCCGAAACTTGGGCTTTAATACCTGGCCACCAGAACAACCTAGATAACGAGGCCAACGTTTTTTTCACACCCAAGTGACCTGCCAACGGAACATCGTGTGCCAACCGCAACAGGCTCTCACGACACTTCTCAGGGACCACCAACTGGTCAACCACTCTTGCCCCACCATCCCAACTACGTCTGGGATCCAAAAAACGGCGGTACAGGATTCCCCCAACATGAAAGAAATCTCCCGGCTTTGCATCCCCGTCCTCGTCGAGTTCAATAGCCCCGTTCCCACAACTCTCAAGCCCAGGATCTTCAGCTTGCAACCGACATATATCCGAGGGTGCCAACCTATCTAAATGCTCCTGAAGCAACTTGTGGCCACCCCCAATACTGGGCTGCTCAAGCCTTGCCTGCTTCGCCTGGGAACGTTTCTGTCGCAGAGTGCTATCACGCCCTACCATGTCACTAAGGGGGACAGGTTCTGGGGCCACTCCGGACCTCATAATGGGTGCAAGTACCGAGTCACCAAGGAGTGTCGCTGGATCCAAACTCTCAACCCGACCAACCTTGACTTTCTCCTTCCGACCCTTCCTCCGCTGGTCTAAAACTTGGGTACTAGGCTGTGACACCTGAGCGGACTGAGACCTGGTGACAGCACACGCCATCTGCGGCATCTGGCACCTCTCGAGCCACTCTTGCCCCTCCCTACTCGTGTCGGCCGCCCTCTCGGCAACGACTAAGGGTGGAACCTCGGAAGTGGGCACCGCAAAGTCGTTGCCAAGAAGGAGGTCGACCCCCTCAACTGGCAATTTCTCCACCACACCCACATCCAACTCCAGTGTCACACCGTCCACCTCAAGCTCCACTCTGACCAGCGGGTAAGACCGCGTAGCATTGATGCCTTGAACCACCACAACCCGAGCCGCGTTAATAGGCTTGCCAGTGAAATTCTTAACAAGTGTCTGGGAAGCAGCCGTATCACGCAGCAACTCAAGCCTATGCTCCATACCAGCCCACCTCACAGTGCCGTGCCCCCTATGACCACAAAAAACATCTCGGACGGGTGACGAGCCCTCCTGCTGCTTCTGCACCGACAATGACTTCGCAACCGACCGTTTACCCCGGGCAAACGCGGAAGACCTCAAAGACACGCCGATGTTGCTGACTAGTGACACCACTCCTGTAGGCGGTGCGCTCGGACATGAGCGCGCAATATGCCCCTTCTTATGACACTTGAAACATTTCACTTCATCTTGGACTTCCCCTGAGGTGGGTAAGGGCCCTGGCCTTTCTTTAACGGGAAGGGTTTCGACTTGGGATCATAATTGGCAACAGTACTCTTAAATGGATAATTAGTGGTGTCATTAATTCGGGGGGGGGTGGAGTGGTACGCCCCTTGTTACCTGCCTCAGCTCTCTGTGCAGACCCGCACCCACGAATCAATGACAACCTGAGGTCAGCCAGCTCAGCCGCCTCCTGCAAAGTTTTCGGTCGCTTTTCATTCAGGTTAAGAGTCAAGTTACTGCCAGTACTTTTAAAAAATTGTTCTAACAACACTATTTGCTTAACTGCATCAAAAGTAGTTGCCTTCTCCGACCTCAACCAATTTTCAAATGCATCTGACAGCTCTCTAGCGTGTTCCTGGAAAGTACTCTCCTTTCTTTTTAGAACCGCCCTAAACTTCAGCCTATAGGTCTCTGGCTGTAGAGCTCATATGCCCTCAGGACAGCCTCTTTCAGCAACTCATAATTCACACAGGAATCTAGGGGCAAAGCATCGTATGCCTTGAGTGCTTTCCCCGTCAATCATGAAGAAACAAGGGCTGCCCACTTCTCCTCGGGCCATTGGTGCTCCCGGCACTTTTTCTCAAAACGGAGAAAGAATTCTGTAACCCCTAACTCATCAAACACTGGAACCAACTTTAGTAGATGCGACAGAGACTGGTCATGGGCTCCACCCCCCTGGACCACCCGGTTCCTCGTCACCTCTACACGAGTTTTCTCTAGGTCATCATCGGCACAATACCTTGCAGACTCAGCCTGATACCTATACCTGAGCTCAGCCTAATACTTTCGCTGCTCGATCTTCTGCTGCTCAAGCTCAGACTGCTTCTTAAGTTTGGCGAGCTCGAGCTGAAACAACATCTCGGAAGACAAACCTTGAGGAGGGGGTGCTACTAACGGGGACCCACCCAGTGAGTCACTTAGAGGCATACCCAACCGCCAGCGGGCCTCGGCCTGCGGGAAAGTACTCTTCTCCGGAACCTGAGGGGGTGCCACGATAGGAATTGAGTGGAATGGGGGCTGGGACGAAGGTGCCCCAGCTGCCACTCCACCCGAACCCCCATGCACCCCACCCAGCACACAGGCAACCAGCTCAGTTCTCGACAAACCGCTAATACCGGGAAACCCTAAAACCGTGGCTACACACTGCAGTCCGTACCGGTCTAGCCCCGACACACGATCCGCTGACACAGGCTCCCCCAAAAAAATCTGAGCATCCTCCTCATTCTTCACCACCCGAACGCCGTTCACCCTCCAGCCCCGGCTATGTATTATATATACATTCCCCGAAATCCGGGGGTTTTGGCCGAAAAACGTCTACGCCTAGGCTACCGCATCTTTGTTATTTGGCTTGCTTCCGCATTCCCGCGCATCCCCAAGCGTAGATGTGTTTCGTACCTGTAGAATGGCGTTAAGTAGAGCTCTCTAAGTCAACTGGTTCAGTTGTGATGATGATTTCATTGGAGATAACTTTATGGCAAAAACAGCCACTTTACACTACTTTTCGATACTTAACAATAACATACAGGCACACACGAACAAGCGACGCACTCCTTCTTGTGGCCGGAGATGCGGGGCATCGGTCCAGCCGGCTGTTGTTTACATGCGTCGGACGTCCGCCTCGCACACCAAGCTTACAGGCTTTGAGCTCATGGGTTTTTATGAGCCCTTCCGGGTAGCTCAGGTGTGTTTTTTATGGGTGTTTAAGAGCCCTTCCGGGGCTGAAGGGTTAAACAACTCCACCTTCTCCACCTCCTCGCCTGCCTCTCGCACTCTGCCCTCACTATGCTCAGACCCGTCCAGTGACATGATGGAGTTAACAAAAAAATTCTCAAGTCAAGACAAAAGTAGCCAAACTCTCGCGTAGCTTTATTCACCAAAAAATATTCAAAGACGGTTTTGAGTGCAATACTAGGTCACCAATAACTCCAACAAGTTCTATATATCCTCAAAACAATGTCCACTGCCAACAATGCGAGAAATAAATTCAACCCCTAATGGCAATAAGATTTCTCCAAAAAAAAAATGCAATATTCAGTTCACTATATACTGGTCTAAGGTCGCCATTTGTTACGACCGGTACTACGAAATAAACAAGGGCACTTAATAATGGACTAGATGATAGGCTATATCTGCAACAATGGTATGCTAATCCCAAACACTCTAACTATTACGCCAGTGAACAAAACACTTAAACCCTCCAGAGTTAATCTACTGGATAACGGGGTATCAATTAACTGGGTTTTAGTGCACTTCTACAAAGGCTTTCCGGTGATGGCAAAGCCAACTCACAAAAGGAGTACTTACGTTACGAAAATGCTCTCAAGTAATAACAATGCTTAAATAAACTATCATAAGATTTAATAAAGGAGTATATGCTTACGTTAACTTTAGTGTGAGTCTGTACTCAACACTGAACTCTTCAATGCTCTATGAAAACACTGGAAGTCTAGTCCTACAGCAATCAGATAAAGAATCTTCTGAAAACGTCTGATGCTCTAAGATGCTCGCCAATATAGAACAGAAATAATGCAGGAGCAGGACACCAAAGCGTGTATCTTAAATACACCAAAAAGTAGGATACATATATATAACAAGGGAGTGCAACAACTCTGTGACAGCACTAATAATAGCCACTCAAAAACAGTACTTCCTTAGCCAACGTAACAGCCAAACTGGGTTGTGCACTATGCATCAACCTAGGCTAAAATAAGGCGTGAATAATTCCTAAAGCATACACAATGAAAGTTAATAAACACAATGCTGTCTTTCTCACTAATAAAGTCTAGCAGTGGCATAAAAGGTATCAGGAAACTAGGCAGAGCGCAAGCATGCTCGTAGCCTACTGTCTCCCCTTGAACAGATTTCCCTTATGTTATGTTAAGTGACTTGGAGGCTCTCTTGGTAAGTCCAGATCTCAAGTATCTGGTCTTACCCTGGCGCTCCACAAAGGTCAACAAAATGAGGTAGCAAGCATACAGGTAAGAGTAGGCAAAAGCCCTTCACCTGTATACTGCTACACTCACAAAGGAAAAATATGCACAAGGGTTACAGGCTACCTAGCTTCGTCAAAGTTGTACAGGCTCTGACTTGCCACATACATAACTCAGACAACGACTAAAGATACCCTCCACTGTCTAGCATTAAATAGTAGGAAAGAACAACTCAATAATTAGAAGCACCCCAATACTATGATACAATTTGACTATGACTCTAATAATCCCTAAAGCTAGTGCAAAACATATATGGAAAACTGGTGCTGGTAATACGACTGGCCAACTATGGAAGCCGTATGCAGAACCAGAAGGGATAAGTAATTGAATAAAGAGAAGAAGTATGAAAAAGAAGAAGTTCAGAGAGAGAAACAGTAGTACAGGGGGTTAGATTGGGGACAGATTGCAAAGGACATGTAGGACCAAGCACGCTATGCCAAGCTCTGAAGGAGACACGCGGGCAGGAGCCCGCACCACCTTCCTGGGACGGCGGCCTCCAATCACAGACGACTACGTCATGAAGAGCAGGCGTCATATGACGCGTCAGGCCCGCCGGCCAATCAAGAGCGTGGGAACCTCCGCCCGAGCAAGGGAGTCACACGTACATACACACACACATATTACCACCTCGCTGCTCGCTCTCTTTCTCCCTACAACTTCACACAACATATCTTATATTCTATCAGTGATATAAAATACTTCAAAGTGTCACAGACAAGAATAAAGACCACCACTGATCTGTCTGTGACAACATGAACGCTATGAAAGAAAGAACATCGTTCTACGATTATTGTAGCCCATTTCACTGCCCTGGCGAGCGCTAGCGAGTTACGAGTACATTCTGGCAAGCTGGCCAGCGTAACAAAACATTCTCAGTACTGTTAAACTATTGGCACCCATTTCATGTGTGCGTTTACAGATTATAAAAGCATTGTCAGTATTCGTTTGGCAATCATCACCTATTCAAATAACCT
The DNA here is from genome assembly GCA_032716605.1 of Paralithodes platypus. Classification (NCBI taxonomy): domain Eukaryota; kingdom Metazoa; phylum Arthropoda; class Malacostraca; order Decapoda; family Lithodidae; genus Paralithodes; species Paralithodes platypus. Next base: position 4,230,584 of record CM064515.1, read on the forward strand.
TCCCTGTACACTCGCAGAGGGGGACAGATTGGTGGGTTATCTGATACGGTGGCGACACAAGCCAGAGGTTATGACCCACACTCTGGGTCTAGTATACACATAGGGTTTGCGACTCTGTTTGGGATGCCTCACATCAAAAATAATGTAAATGATTGGTGTATGAATAAATGTTGGTGTATGAATAAATGGACGGTGGTGGGAGGGCTTGTGGCTTTGGCTCCGCTGCATGTCTGCCTGCCGAGATCAGAACCTCTCCGGGTGGTCGGGGGCCGGGGGAGTGCTGTAGCGACCTTGGTGACCCTGGTCTCTGAGTCTTCTCCTGGGTGACCTGGATGTGTGTGAGTTTGTGCTTTTTATCTGTGTTTATTCGTTGTTTTATGTTGTTTTTGTGTTTTCCCTGTTCTTGCTCTGTCTTAAGTCGGCTACCCCCAAAATGGGGAATGGGCCTGAGCATATAGATAGATAGATAGATGAATAAATATTTATATTATTTTATGAACGTTCCCATTTCTCTTTTGTTACAGCTGTTGAGGGTCCGCAGTTTGCCTGGCGGTCCTGGAGGCACGTGTGGCAGGCAGGCAGGCAGGCTGTTGTCCATACATTTTATTTGTTATTGTTTTTTATTGAATAAAACAATAAAACATATATTAATTATTTTCAATTACCCATTTCACTACCTTATATCATTTTATCTTGGCAAGAAAACAGGTTAGTAATAACAATGTAAAAAAAGTTAAATTGTTGCCATTCAAATAAAACTGTAGACAATACATACACATTATATTCTTGCTATTAAAATTTATAAACTAGATCAACAATTTTTTTATTTTATTTTATTTTTTATTTTTTATTGCAATTTAGGTAAAAAAAAACGTTGAAAATCATAGCACTGCAGACAATTATAAACTCCTACAGAAATCCCCATAGCACATGTTTTATGTGAACAAACAACTCACAAAAGGTGTATCTGTAGTTTCTATAAAACACATTTTATATATTTTGTGTATTTGTTCGATTTAGGTGATTACGGATTCAGGCGAATATATTTATAGAAAATTACGACTTTGACGACATATTGTGAAATAATTAAATTATTAGAGTAAATTGGCTTTATAGGCCTTTTAGTGTTTTTAATTACCTTTCCAATGGTATATACACCATTCTTATAGGTCCAATAATAACTGTAGAATAACATCCGATAGTGCGGCAATATAGGTTCTGAGAAAAACTGGTGAAAGTCTAAGGTAATTAGGTGAAAAATTTTACTTTTGTTTTTTAGATCTACAATATTTTACGCAGGAACATGGCAAAGAAGAAGATAAAGCGTATGGGAGGTTGTAGAGTAGTTTACGCTCTTTCAATTTATATAGGTATGCTCCTCGTACGACCAGTAGTTACTGACCATGTTAATTTCAAAGTTCGCTATATAACGTTTTTAGAATTACAGGAAAAGTTTGGAAAACATAACAAAAAAACGATTTCCAATGGGTTTTCACTAATAATATTTCACTGGCTTATGATGGGATGTTGACTCTTGTTGAGTAAACACCTATTGGTATTTTCAGGATTTCGAGTTTTTTAAGCCTAAATTAACCGGTCGGTCCCCTTAACCCCTAAGTGTCGGGGCGCAACATAAGTCGAGTTAAATAAATCTGGACTATGTGGCGGTGCGCGACATAGGTCGTGTGGCAATTTCAGCACGTAATGTTGCTGAGAGAGAGAGACAAGTGGTGGCAGGAGAGTAGCGAGCGTATGACTGCTCCAGACCACCGCGGCGAGCCTACTGACACGAATCCCACCTCCTCCCTCCCTCTCTCACTCACTATATACGGAATTGTATGGGGAAAGTGCCTAATTACATGCTTTTTGCACTCGCGTTGCGCGGTTGTTGCAAGAAAACTAGCCATCATAAAAGGATCGTTATGGTGTCATTCGAAAGCTCTGTTTATGCCCTTTCAGGGATAGATACTTGTTTTACGTTCTGGGTCTTATTTAGGCATGAAAATTATCACGTAAACAGACCTATTTTGGCTAAAAACACCCCGCTGGGCGGTACATATAAATAAACCGCCTAGCCCGCTAAATAAGGGTTAAGGTACCTTGGTTTGGTGGAATGTGGGAACGGTGTGTCGGCATAGTAAAATCAGGACTCAGAGTGGATGTAGGACGTGCTCTATTAAAGAAGAGTGAGTTGACAACAGTCCTCACAGAGATAGAGGCAGTCGTGAATGATCGCCCGCTTACATATGTGTACACCGACCTGCAAGAACCACTACCATTAACTCCAGCTCACTTGCTATATGGAAAACCATTGACTGCCTTTCCATCTCATTTTCAGTCCATAGTAGAGTTAGAGGATCCCTTGTTCTACTCTGAGGTAGCGGTGTCTAAGAGATCCCTGTATATATCCAGGATAATCGAGGATTTGAGGAAACGGTGGATTAGTGAATAATTATCTGCTAGCATTGAGGGATAGGGGTGTTCCTCCCTCTGGTAGACCAACGGCACCTACAGTTGGTGAAGTTGTTTTAATTAAAGAAGATAGTCCTCGTTTATACTGGAAATTGGGCCGCGTATTGGAGGTATACAAGGGGGCAGGCTCTGTAGAGCGGGTGGCGCTATTGAAGACAGCCACTGGAACTACTGTTCGTCCTATCGCACGTTTGTACGCTTTGGAGCTCGATTCCGCATTGCAATCTGATGCTCCACTTGTTATTGCTGGGTCCGAGGATTCTCAAAGGAACGACTCACCTCTTCCTGATGGTGATCATTCTCGGACCGGGACGCGTCCCAGACGCGCTGCTGCTGGCGCCGTCGACTTGTGGCGTCAGAAGATAGCCTCTGGGCAACTTTAGGTTTAAGGTGGGGTTCATGTCTTTTTTTGTGGGGGGAGTGTATCGTAAATACGATAGGCTATGACTCTTTTGTGATCTCGTATGTCTCTGTGACGTCACGATCGCTCCTACAGCACGACGTAGGACGAGTAGATCGTATATTATAAGATTGTAAATAAGTTAAGTTATAAAAGGCCTAATATGCTATTAAGCAATATTGCCATGGTCTTATGTAGTATATATGAATTTATCGTATATATTAATATAATTTATTGTATAGAGCAACCTAGATGCGGTACGACAATTTGGGCCCCTGGCGTTTTACCAAGGCAGCAAGGTGTGGAACGGCAGAGCCTTCACGAACACTAACCAGTTAACATCTATTTTCCGCCCTCAGTTGATCGTGCTTTTGAGCCTCTAATCACAATACACTGTCAGCAAGACAAACAGCTACACCATCACGATGCTCTCATCGACGCCATGACTGACTGACAGATAAGCATAATAATCATGTCCATTCCCATGTAATCATTTATTCTTTCTTTAACTTGACTCTTGTCTTGGGACCGAAGTCTCGTTCCCCATTGTCCACCGCCATATTGGGTAAACCGTTCTCCCTTGCCTCATTGCCACATGGACCTATTGGTGAGGTAATTCCTGGCTAATATTAACCCTTATAACCTTACCCTATATATAAATTTATTATGTGAGACCTTTGGATATAAATTAGCTTGTTTCAGATTGAATTCAATTTAACACCTTATTAGCGGGCTAGGCGGTTTATTTATATGTACCTCCCAGCGGGGTGTTTTTAGCCAAAATAGGGCTGTTTACGTGATCATTTTCATGCCTAAATAAGACCCAGAGCGTAAAACAAGTATCTATCCCTGAAAGGGCATAAACAGAGCTTTTCAATGACACCATAACGATCCTTTTATGATGGCTAGTTTTCTTGCAACAACCGCGCAACGCGAGTGCAAAAAGCATGTAATTCGGCACTTTCCCCATACAATTCCATATATGGCGAGTGAGAGAGGGAGGGAGGAGGTGGGATTCGTGTCAGTAGGTTCGCCGCGGTGGTCTGGAGCAGTCATACGCTCGCTACTCTCCTGCCACCACTTGTCTCTCTCTCTCAGCAACATTACGTGCTGAAATTGCCACACGACCTATGTCGAGCGCCGCCAGATAGTCCAGATTTATTATACTCGACTTATGTTGCGCGCCGATAGTTAGGGGTTAAATATGGAGTAGTTTTCATTTAGATTGATTTATATGATTCATTATAGCTTAGTAATATTTAACTTCCATTGATAGTTTACCACACTCTCTTTATATATATATATATATATATGTATAGAGAGAGAGAGAGAGAGAGAGAGAGAGAGAGAGAGAGAGAGAGAGAGAAGCGATACTTTTGTCATGTGGAAAGCGGAGACGTCCTTATTGAAAAGAATAACAATTATTTTATAACCTCGGTCTACAGAAAACCCAAATGCACAAGTCTCAATACGAAATTTACTACAAATATCCCTATTCAATTTAAAAGAAACCTTGTAATCACCTTAGTCACAAGGGCCTATCACATTTGTTCATCGTATATTGCTGTGCATATTGAACTCGAACACCTATGTAATACCTTAAATCTTAATGGTTTCCCACTTAACTTTATCAACACTTACATTGGCCAACAAATCAGTAAATTGCGTTCACCTCCCTTAAGACTACGGACAGTTCAGAAAGCAGTAATTGATTTTTCTATCCCCTTCATTGGAAAAAAAGTAATTTTCAATAAGAAACCGTGTCACCAATTTGTTTCGAGAATGCTATCCACAGATACAGTAGAGAGTTGTGTTCAAATCCCATACTTCGTTAGGTAATTGCTTCAAATTTAAAGACTAAATACCTGATGTTTTGCGATCGTCAGTGGTGTATCATCTTAAGGGTAGTGGATGTATTTCCTCTTACATTGGTCAAACCAAACGCCAGCTCACCGCCAGGACCGTGGAGCATCGAGGAAGGTCCTTTAGAACGGATTTTCCGTTGTCCAAACCTTCATTCTCTGCTATACGAGACCATTCTGAAGCTTCAATTCACCCAATACACACAAATTATTTTAGCATATTGTACACATCTTCTTATGACAGTTACCGCCTGATAGCCGAGAGCTTATTTACACAACAGTTTCGTCTCGATCTAGGTTCCCAGGAGTCCTCAACACCCTTACTGTGTTTTTGAGATCTTGTGATAATGTGGTATGATATATTTTAGCATTCGTAGTATTACTGTATCTTGTATTTCATCTCACTTAGGATATTATAATTATATTTAGATTTAACTGGACACAATGTACACGTATTTCTACGCTTCTCACATAGAATCAATTTTTGGTTTTCGTACATAATAATACTTTGCGGTATATTTAGATATTTAGTCCCACATGGATTCAATTAGTTTACAAATATGTTTTGATCTCTCTTTAACCCCATTTACCCCCTACTCGTTTGTATTATTTCATGAAATCAGATCTATTATGATTTGTAGATATTTATGTAGGCTGTTTCTTTGCTTTATTATGCTGAAGATGGCTTATGCTTAAGCCGAAACGCGTCCCACAATCAATAAAGATGTTTATATCAGCACTGGTCTTGCTCATTATATATATATATATATATATATATATATATTTTTTTTTTTTTTTTTTTTTATATAGCTATATATATCTATCTATCTATCAATCTGGTTCTCTCCCTCTCTCTCACACACACACACACACACACACACCCACACACACACACTTCCCCTGTAGTACCTTTGATGAAACATTTTAAGACTCCATTAGTGCAGACTATTTGCTGAATGAACTCTGAACCAAAAACTCGTTTGTTGAACCAACAATGAAACTTGTGAGCAAGATGGATTGATCCTAATACACTTTACCCGGATTGTGGTTATATAATATGTATAGTGTTGACAAATATGATGTATTTTCTTATATATCCATTTCTTCAGATGTTTATCTTTACATATTTATTACTCTACTCGAGTCTATGACGACTGTATTGTGGAATATATAATATTATTACGTAAGGCTGGGTATATTATTACGTAAGGCTGGGTATAGAAAAAAAATACTTTCCTCGACAATGTGTATTTGGCAACATATGCAATAATGTAAAATCAATAATATACACAGATATTTGAATAAGATTGAAGATACAGACAATACATTGCTATTTAACCCTTGTCTAGCGGGGTGTTTTGGGCTATTTTGGGCATATTCAGGCCCTCCTGAATGATCAATCAAGTATCTGCATGAAAAGAAATGTATTCAGCAAAAGACTAGGCGCTAAAAGCTCCAAAATGAGACCAGAACGAGCTACGTAGCACTCGTGGTTCTCATGCAGTGGTGCCACCAACATGGGAGTTTAGCGTATAGCGGCATATTTTTTCCCACTATGCTCACTACTGGTAGCACTGCCGGCCTCTCGAGAACAGAGGGAGCATGAGTCAGTGGGTGGCGGTAAGCCCTGGGTGTCGGACGTATGGCCTGCTGCGCTCCCGGCCATTTGCACTCGATTTTAACCCTTTAAAAGCCTTAATAATGCTCCTAACTTGCTGCAAATTGGTGCACGACTTAAGTCGAGCGCCGCTCTTTAACCTCTCAAGTGCGCATGGGGGTAATTAGACACCTCTGCCTGTGCGCATGTATTTGAGCTGTGTCCATCACTTAAATATTCATTTTACCATAAATAGCATTAATATTTATCCATATGTACCTATTATAGGTTGATTATAAAGGTATTAACCTGTTACAACAATAAAACAAGTGAAAACAGCGTTTGGATGGTCAAAATCGGCGATACAGGGCGGGAGTTGCATAATGTATGGGTAAGGCAACCTCCTTTCCCACCAATTTCCCCCAAGGCTGGAGAGACACAGTCGATCGGTACTCTCTCTCTCTCTCTTGCACTCGCTTGCTAACAGTGATGACAATGCCCTGCTTGCAACTCGCTAATGTTAGCACGAAAATATACCTCAGAATAAGGGAATAACAGGGAAAATAGGTGATAACTGAAGGAGGGGAGGAAAGTGGGGAAGGAGGGGAGGTAGAGGACTGATATTTTGCATGGCCCAAGGGCAATAAAATATATATATATATATATATATTTTTTTTTTTCTATGTTTAATTTGTTTTTCTTTTTTCTCTAACTCTTAAGAGTCTTCCCGCAGTCCGCCGGGGGAACTCTTAAGAGTCTTCCCGTATTTCCCGGGTTAAGGGTTAATACTGAGCTAGGTGATATAATACGAAATTATATATGAGTGGTCGGATTAAAATCGGCGTATGTCGAATATATGAAGGAAAATATAAGGTAAATATACGGAAGACTCAACAATATTGGTAACAAATTTATAATGGTAGCTTTGGGTTCCTATCATCATATGCTTAATTTCTATATACTTTTTATCCCCGGGAAAACAAAAAATATATATCGTGGGACTTTTCATTTTTGGGGGGGATTTTTTTGTCATTAACCTAACCAAAAAACCTAATCTAACCAAATGTATTTGGACAGAGGTGGGCAGGTGCGCGCCATTTGGCGCTCTGCGCTCTGCGATCCGGTGCGCATTACCAATATAGAGGAGCGCGGAGCGAGGAGCGGCAAAATTCTGAAATCGGAGTGCAGGCAGGGAGCGCAGCTAGAAATTTGCGCTCCTTTCTGGCGCTCCGGAGGCGATTTTTCCTGTCAACAACAGGTACAAGAACGTCATTATCGTGTACAGTCATCGTACCGTTCGTACGGTGTTACCCACGGTGATGGTGAACTGTGATACAGTGATACTATGATAGTGACAGACTGAGAGTGGTACAGTTGTTAACTTGTTTTGTTTTTTTTGTTTTTTGGCTTTTGCTAACGCAAAGTAAACCTTACGGGCAAGTTACAGCTTACGAAGGGGCCTAAGGGTAAGTCTGGCAGTGGTATAGCCCGAGCCTGTCTGACTGTCTGAGTGTCTGTGGACAGCTTGGACGGGTCCAATAATCATAATATAATCAATTAATCATATCATATTAAATTATTAATGATATTATGGTATTAAATTATTATTCATTTAATCATGTAATCAACTAAATAGTAAATACTAATCAATGTAATCATGTTGTATTGTTGTTATTGTATTGTTAGGCTTGTTAGAATGTTAGCTTGATAAGTTTAACTGTTTAAGTTTCTCAGTTTGGACAGTTTCTGTAGTCCATGAGCCAGGCCAGATATCGGTACCACCTGGGGTGACTAAACACGAATGGTACTAAAATGTTTATAGAGTGACTGTAAGTACATTAAGATATGATAGCCTTCTCGCACTGGTAGCTTAGTCTAATTTTTTTGATGCAATAGGGGCGCTACCCAAAAATAAAGATTTTTAGCGTGACGCTCGGCGTTTTCCTCATTTTCTTTAAAATCCATCACACAATCATCACGAAACTTTGAACACCTATGTAGAATTATATTCTCTACCAGAGTTGTTCCTAGGTATTTTTCAAATTTCCTCATATTTCGGAATATACTCTATATTTTGGGTATTTTCCTCTAAATCTAGAATAAATCCTTAAATATGGGGAACATTGAAAAATATATTCTAACAGCTCTTGTAGCTTATTTGATTCTCTACAAGAATTATTCCGATGTGTATTTCAAGTTTCTCCATATTTAGGGGTTTATTTCATATTTGGGGATTTTTTGTTATATTTTGGGGATAATTTATTATTGGAAGGAGCAAACATATGTAGAGTGGTTTCCATGTAATGTGTTTGTTTGTTCATGGTTTAATGGTGATATTTTTTGCAGGTGTGTGTCGACTGTTTGACGGCAGGATGGAACCATCTGCGAGGAAGAGAGCACGGATCGACTGTATCATCCACTGCTCTGATGATGACAGCGATGCTCTGGTGTCACCACAGGATTTGGACTCCTGGAACACATTGCTCAGGGCTGCAGAAATCAGGCAGCATGATCCAGTCCTGGAAGCAGCCAAGGGCCTTGAAGAAGGAGGAATACCACACATACATTATCACCGTAAATGTCGTAGTCTCTTTACAATGAAGAAGTCACTGGATTCTATCCTTGCCAAGGGTGTCAAGATAGAATCAGCAAGCGTCGACCCCAGGAGGAGGGCATCAAGGGATGCCCCTAGTACTAGCAGGGTGTATGCCAAAGTATGTATCTTCTGCGAGAAGTCAAGCAAGTACATAAAAACAACAAAGACAAGGGAGCCACTCATACAGTGTGTTGAGCTACGAGCAGATGAGAAGATTCGCAGAGCAGCAATAAGGAAACTCAACCAGAGAATCCTTGGTTTAGTTAGCAGAGACCTTGTTGCTGCAGAGGGTCACTACCACAAGTCGTGCTACAAACTCTTCACAAAAGATGATTTCCCAGCGGCCGCCAGGTCGGGTGCAGGTGAAAATCAGGAAGAAAGCGAGGAAGCACGCTACGAAGAGGTTGAGACAGAAGCCCTCGAGGAACTCTGCTTGTATATAAGGACCAAATTATTCCCCAACCCAGAGGTACTGCCTATGACAAACCTCACATCTAGGCTTGAGAGATCCATGATGTCCCGTGGTATTATCCAACTGAAACCAGCGACAAAGAAACATGTTCGCCGAAAGATTGAAACCGAGTTTGGAGAATCACTACGCTTTGTCCCAGATGAGAAAGGAAAGCTTCTAATCTATCCACGCAGCCTCTCAATGGACGACCTTGCCCGGCAAGCATACAAAATGGCAAAAGACCTGCAAGAAGCAAGAGCAGCTAACTCTGAAGATGTCTTAACCAAAGCAGGAATGCAGCTCAGGAATGAGATCAATAAACAAGATGTGAGTCAGCCATGGCCTCCCGATACAGATCAGAATGTCATTCCTGCAGCAGTCACTCAATTCCTGCACACCCTGCTGACAGGAGAGTGTGAGTGTGAAACTCCCTCTGAAAGAGCTCAACGTCTTGCCACTTCCTTTGGCAGTGACTTGGTCTTTGCTGTTACCAGTGGCAAGACAACACCACCCAAGCACGTACTGCTGACCAATGCTGTAAAGTCTTTGACAGGAAACACAGAACTGATCCGAACTCTGAATCGTCTTGGTCACTGTGTGTCTTACTCAATGTTTGAGGAGATCGATACAGCCCTTTGTATCCAGAAGCTGGAATGCTCAAAGGATGACATTCCACTGCCAGCAAACATCTACCCTGGTGTGTTCACAACCCTGGCCTGGGATAACATTGACCGACTTGAAGAGACCCTAAGTGGAGCAGGTACTTCTCATAGAGTCAATGGCATTGCTGTCCAGTCCAAGGTTGCAGGCTCTGTGCCAGAGAAAGTCCTGCCAGAGATTACCAAGTCCAAGATAAGAAGCATCACTCAGACATCATCAATGCTGCCAATATACAATGTTGGGCGGCGGGCAGGGCCACCTAGGATTGAGACTGCGTATGTCGACACTACCAAGGAAGTCCAGGATTCAAAGACAAAGAACCATATCTGGCTTCTTACTCGAATGTCAGACCATGAGGACCAGTCCATCAGCAGTTGGACTGGGTTCAACATCAAAATGCGCAGAGACATTGCAGTGGTTCAGGACACTGTAAGCTACCTGCCCACTATCAATGCTCCCGCAACAGAAATGTCCACCGTTAATGAAATCTTGGAACAAACGCATGCTATCATGCAGTCCTTACAGCTTAACAAGATTGTGTGCGTGTTTGATCAAGCACTCTATGCCAAAGCTGCCGAAGTTATCTGGAAACAAGAGAAGTTCAAGAACATTATCATCAGGATGGGCGTCTTCCACACAATCTGTAATCTCATCTCCACCATAGGAAAGAGGTTTCAAGATGCAGGTCTTAGAGATCTGTGTGTGGAATCAGGTATCATCGCAGAAGGATCAGTGTCAGGAGTGATGAACGTCAAGAGGTACAACAGAGCAGTGAGACTACACAAGCTCGTGTATGAAGCACTGATGAGGCTTGCATGGAAAGGCTTCCTTTCATGGCTAGAAGAAAACCATTCAAGGGACATACACCATCTAGATGAAACACTGAAGGACATCAACAGCTTTCACAGCAATGTGTCTCAGGGACTCTTTCAAGAGCTGATGGAGAGTGAATCATGCACACATATCATGAAGCTTTTCCAAGTTTATCTTGAGACCCTCAGAGATGAACACAACCTCTCAGCATTCTGGATGTCATACCTGGACATGGTTGAGATCATGCTGGACTTAATTCGAGCCTCCAGAGAAGGCAACTGGATGCTCCACCTAGGAGCAATCCGACAGATGATACCGTGGTGTTTTGCCTATGACAAAGTGAACTATGCCCGGTTCCTAACCTACTACTATGCCTTGATGTCTCGACTGCCCATTGAACACCCAGAGGTCCATGAACACTTCATGCAAGGTGGCTTTTCGGTCCAGATCGGTAGCAAGAATCCCTTTGGACGGATCCCTGTGGACCAGACAATCGAAGAGACGATCAACAAAGACACCCAGACACCAGGGGGCACAAAAGGCTTCAGCCTGAAAGGCGGAGCTGTCGCCAGGTACTACCTGACATCGGAGTATCGCAGCAGGTACTTAAGGCAGCTCAGGACTATGGTAGTAGGCCAAAAGTATACTGACTTCAGCCACCCAGACCTACAGATGCCCAGGATTAGAAGAGATGAGGCCGATGTCCAATCTTTAGTTCAACTGATGGAGACCAGCTGGTTGAACCCCTTCAACGCAGAGCAAGAAGATCTTGTCAGTTTGTCAACTGCGACTATGGCACCACCAGAAGTTGTCAAAGACCTTCTAGGGGCCTACAGAATAGGAGAGGATGCATATCAAGCCTTCAAGGAAGAGCGCCTGGAGATCGATACGCCAACTATACAGTTTCATGACACGATGACGAAGACGAAACTGAGAACGTTCACTAACATCAGAATGAAGCCACGCTCACAAGACCATGCCAAGGAGGTTATCTTAAAGGCTGACAGGAACCTATTTGGCCAGATGATCCTTGTTGCCGAGAACAGAAAGCTCAAAATGAGTGATGTCTTGGCTCATCCCCTGGGGCCTTTGCCTTGGGCACTTGCCAGCGGTGATGGGTCTCTCCGCAAGACCAACAAGGCTGCCCTCGCAAAGGAGTTAGAGAGGAATGTTTCTCCTGCAGAAGTGATACCCGAGCCCTCTGCTACCATAATTGATGGGATGAGCCTGGTCCACAAACTGAAGGGAAACGACAAAACTTTTTCACAGCTTGCAGGTACAGCACTGAGTCACGCTGTTCATGAAGGTGCTAAGAGCAGGCGCATTGATGTTGTGTTTGATATCTACAAGGAGACATCCATCAAGGATGCAGAACGAGCCAAAAGAAGTGCAGGCACAGGAATTCATTTCAAGAACATTCAACCTGGGCACAACATCCAGCAGTGGAGAAAGTTACTCGGTAGTTCCTCCAACAAGGCAAGTCTTATCAAGTTCTTGGTAGAAGAATGGAAGGCACCACAGCACAGGGAGAAGCTCAAGGACAAGGAGCTGTATGTCACATGTGAGCAGCGCTGCTTCAAGATCACCAAAGAGCAGTGGGAAGAGGCTCCTGAGCTTAAGTCAACTCAAGAAGAAGCAGACACACGCCTTCTTCTTCATGCACTTCATGCAGCAGAATCTGGGAACAAGTCTGTCATCATCACTGCAGAAGATACAGACGTCATGGTGTTGTGTCTTGGCATGTGCCACAAGATCCCATCCCATCTGTTCCAGAAGTGCGGGACGAAGAACCGGACAAGATTCCTGGATATCACCACACTGAGCCGCACACTGGGAGGCAGCGTGTGTGATTCATTGATTGGTATGCATGCCTTTACAGGCTGTGATACCGTCAGTGCATTCGCTGGCCGAGGGAAGATGACGACACTCAAGCAGGTGAAGATGGACAAGACATACCAGCATGCTTTTCACGAACTTGGACGCTCATGGGAAGTGTCTCCTGAAACTCTTTGAGAAGCTACAGGAAATCACCTGCCACATGTACCTACCATCTACCCACACAACTAAGGTAAACAAGCTTCGGTATGAGCTGTTCTGTGCAAGACGTGGAGAGGTAGAGTCAAGTCAACTCCCTCCTTGTGAGGACTGCCTCTTCATGCATGCACTGCGTGCAAACTACCAGGCTGCGATCTGGAGGAGAAGTCTTCAGAGCCAGCCATTTGTTGCGAACCCAACAGACTGCGGTTGGATGACAGATGAGGACGGTAAGCTTGCCGTCAACTGGATGCGAGGCTCACCAGCACCAGATGCTGTTATGCAGCTACTGTCTTGCAAGTGTGTGCGGTCATGCGAACTCCCTAAGTGTACTTGCCTCAGCAATGGTCTAAAATGCACGGACATGTGCAGGTTACAGACATGTCAGAACAAGGCTATTGAAGAAGAGCCGGTGGCACAACAGTCAGATTCCGAGTCTGACGTAGATGATATTTAGGAGTAGTAATTTGCCATAATAGTATGTACAAGCCCATGGCATGCTTAGTGTGTATTTACAGGACTTGTATTAAATGTGACAATTACTATATGCATTTTGTTGACATTTAGGCATTCCTGTCCCCAAATTTGACATTTTAAAAAATTTCGGAATTTTCGGTAGGGTATGTCTATTCAAGAAGTGATAACGACCATTAAGCTACCAATGTGCAAGGGCTATCATATCAAAACATAAACTAGAGACATGTAGCAAGCTAAAAACACCTAAGAGAATTAGTCACCCCGGGTGGTACCGATATCCCAAAATTCGGGTCTTGGCTCATGGACTAAATTCTTTATGTCATATCATAGATATCAATGGACAGTCACAATGTCACAAACTCACAATTATATCAATCATATCATATCATTGACATTTGCAATGATATAAATCATATATCATATCATTGACATTTGATTCATTGATATGACATAAAGAAAAACAGAAACTGAGAAAGTGAGAAACTTAAACAGTTAAACTTCAGAAAGACACCATGACTTGAGTTTTTTTTTAATGTTTTGAATTCTTGGAATTTAGTGAAGTGAAAGACAAAGGACAAAGTGAAGGACAAAGGTAAATAATTAAATAACTTCTAGAAGCTGTTTTGTTTGTTTTGTTTTTTATATACCTATTTTTGGGAGCGCGGATCGCAGGAGCGCGGAGCGGGAAGCGCATCGGGTCTGCTGACCAAAGGAGCGCGTGAGCGCTGCCGCATTACCTTATGTCTGATGAGCGCGGAGCGCTGCCGCAGTACCGGTCCCACCGGAGCGCGCCCACCTCTGTATTTGGAGGCTATTAGGTTAGGTTAGGTGAGTTTTTTTGGTTAGGTTAATGACCAAAACAAAAAAATCCAAGAACAAAAAATGAAAAATCCCGTTATTTGTTTGTTTCTGGGGATAACAAGTATATGGAAATGAAGCATATGCTGATAGGAACCCAAAACTACCATTATAAATTTGCTACCGATATTGTTGTGTCTCCTGTATATTGACCAAATATAATATTAATCAAGTAGACAGAAGGATTTTACTATATGAATACACATGAGAGAGAGAGAGAGGTATCACATTAATATTTGTATTTGTCTATAGTTTTATGAATGTGGTTTGCTGTTATCTGTATAAAACGTGCATTCATAGTTGCCTTAAATTGGTCAAAAGTAATAAATGTTCACATGCTAAATCCAAATAAGGATGATTCCCCCATAGGTTAGTCAGGTACAGTAGGTATAAATGTTACCAGTCGGCCAAATGGATCATGGTAGTATATCTAACTTTCGGCAGTTCATTCTATACAGTGACATAGCCGGAAGGTGGTTTGGTTGATAAAATATGTTTGTACACCTATACATGTGTGTATTTGTCAGATATTTAATTTCCGTTCCTTCTCAAAACTACTGGCCACCACACCTATTATCTGTCCTTGCAAAAGAGCAGTGCCTCCAAGACAAATCAATGGCTAAGAAAGGTGTGTTAGGTTAATATAGATATTATCGTTATTTTCTGTTCTCCTATGCAATCAACATGCGATATGTAACATAATTTTTACGTAGATTTTATAAAGAGTTCAGGAATAATTTACTGTACAACATTTATAGATTACTTGAGCGAGTCAGTCACGGAGTGTCTCAATGTCTAAACCAGTCACAAGATTTGAGAAACTCATCATAGAAATATCTGCAAATAATAATGTTATAGCATATTAGGCATATTAAGATGAACACTGAACGAACATTAAAATAATATTATCTGATAAATCTACCCCAATAACAGTTGCGCCCATCGTACCTCATTTATCATACTAAGATATCTTATGCTATATCCTTGCTTACACTTCACTAATTCCACCTCTCGTTTTATAATATAAAGTATTATTGATATAATGTCCTACTTAATCGTATTATTTGCAATTATGTTTTATCAACGAATGAATGGTAATTATCACCAAGCGACAAAATATATATATAATAGATGTATACTGTATGCATAGATTAACCTATCCTCGGCAAGACTCCGATTCGTTAAACGTCGTGTGGGGTGAAGCTATTGCATTAATTTCTGACAAACATGTTTTTTTTCCGATAAATATCGGTTTTACTTATTCATATGCGCCTATTTTATGTTTAATATGAAGATAGTTTCATGTTACAACCATAAAACAAGTGGGAATAGTATTTGGGGGGTGACAAACACGAAATATTGCCGAGCGGTTCATTCATGAAGTTGACAGAGAGCAAGACTGTACCCTCTCTTCACGAGCTCTCGAGCGAGACTGGAGGCAGTGCGAGCTAGTCTCTCTCTTTCTCCTCCCTCCACATCCCTCCCTTTCGACCTTGAAACAGGGTAGGCAGTTTTGGCGCCATAAATAAACCGATAATCACAGGAATAGGAAAACAAATAAGTGATAATTGAGGGCGTGGGGAGGAAGGGGGGAATTTGGACACATGTGGAGGAGTGATAGGATGTGCGGAGAGGAATTATTTAACATATTTACAAATTCCTTTGTTTTGAGTGCCAGTGGGATGTTTGGAAAGGCTTTTTATAGGCCATGGCTCATATGAGGACGCTCGCCCTCCTAAATTTCAGACTCATATGAGGACGCTCGCCGTTCCTGTGTTAAGACGGTAATGATTTTACACAAATGTGTGTGTAGTTGTTAAATTAAATTCTTCGAAGTTGACTGAATTAATATACCCAACATTTGAGGAGAGTCCTTTGAAAAAATTTCGCATACAGCATCTTCAGGTTACTAACATACACTAGTGCAGGCTCAGGAGCCACATGCGGCTTTTACACGGCACTTGTGTGGCTCCAGAAGCTTCAGAAATAATAATTCTTCCTTCAAAACGAAGGTATCATAATTATAACTCATTCAAGTCAATATTAGATTTGTTTATTCAATTTTGAAAAGATTTATAGGTATCAATTGTTATGATTTCTAAAAATGTGACACATATGTCGTTCCTAAGCTTTGTGAATACAAGTAGCCTATATTGAACAACATCACTGTAAATTGTTTAGTTCAGAAGTAGGGTATATTCTCTTATTTCTGAAGTACTGTAGATTTCAGTTTATGAGACCAATTTATTTGTATTACGGCTCCGACAGTAAAACATTTTTTATGAAAATTTAAAAAATGGCTCTTCTAGCATCAAGGGTTGCTGATCACATCACTAGGGCCTTGGATGCTTTAAGTGTGTGTAGTTTTTGACAGTTGGGTCAATAATATGACTGAATATAGAAGGCCATATTGCAATTATGCAGTTACTCCTTTATGTATAAGTGGAATTTAGTGTCTGTGGAAAGCCAGAGGCAGAGATTAGACATTTTAAATTTTGCAAATTTAATTTGGTTTATGGTATGTGTGTGTGTGCGTGTGTGTCTTTTCTTGTGGGTTTGTGTGTGTGCGATATACTGGATATCAATATTGTATGTGAATAATTTGTGAAGTACTGTATAAAACGTTCTTTTAGATGTTATGTTAATATTTGTTTAGGATAACATTCCTAATTTCATGGTATATTATTAAAAGTTTGAATATGTTTGAAGGATGTATGTCAACATGACATTGTGAATAACAAAAGGTGTGCAAATAAAAACAATAAACTAGTTCAAAGATAATCGGCCAGGTGTATTACACACCACAACCAGGATCCATAGCATAGACAGGAGATTTTGTTTCCTTGATCTGTTTTGCTAGAGTTTACTAGATTAACCCCTCTTTGGCGGCGCCTGCCTTAAGGCGGTTAGAGAGCCAAGGCCTAAAAAGCAGGGCCCGCCTTATGTCGTATGCGATGTTTAGCACATAATTGGCTCTGAGAGAGAGTTCGAGCGGTGGGAGGAGCACGGGTGGGCTCTGACCGTTCGGCATGGACCCAGTCCCGCCACTGAGGGTAACATCACATCACATCCCTGGTCCCGCAATACATGGTAAAAACTTACGAAATTACTGTATTTTAGGGATTTTCCCTTCATGTTGCACGATCGTTGCAAGAGAACCCTTGGTCGTACATGGATGGTTCAGGTGTCATTGGAAATCTCAATTATCGCCCTTTCACGGATACATAATTGTATTATGCTCTAGCTCTTCTTTATGCATGAAAAATATCATGGAATGAAGCTCGTTTAGGGTAAAACTACCCGCTGGGCAGGTAGTAGCATTACAAAACTAGCCGCTCGTTGAGTGTTAAAGATCACGAAAGGGTACTTAACCCTTATTTAGCGGCGAGCAACATAAGTCGAGTTAAATAAAGCTGGACTATGTGGCGGCGCTCGACATAACTCGAGTGGCAATTTCAGCACGTAATGTGGCTGAGAGAGAGAGACAAGTGGTGGCAGGAGACTAGCGAGCGTATGACTGCTCCAGACCACCGCGGCGAACCTACTGACACAAATCTCAGCTCCCTCCTCCCTCTCTCACTCGCTACATACTCAATTATGTACTGAAAGTACCGAATTACCTGCTTTTTGCACTCGCGTTGCACGGTTATTGCAAGAAAACTATCCATCATACAAGGATCGTTATGGTGTCATTCGAAAGCTCTGTTTATGCCCTTTCAGGGATAGGTACTTGTTTTACGTTCTGGGTCTTATTTAGGCATGAAAATGATCACGTAAACAGCCCTATTTTGGCTAAAAACACCCCGCTGTGCGGTACACATAAATAAACCGCATAGGCCGCTCGTAAGGTGTTAATGTCAATTTGACTTTTGATATGAAACTTGCTTAAAGGTACTACATAAAGTAACATGTCAATTGTAGTAGTCATTATTATATATATATATATATATATATATATATATATATATATACCGTATATATATATATATATATATATTTATATATATATATTATATATATATACATAAATATGTATTAATATATACAGAGAGAGAGTACTCAAGTACTTTGCGTGCTATCCTGACATCGCTTGCATTATTTTACTGTATTTCGCTCTCTCTTTATCTCTCTCTCTCTCTCTCTCTCTCCTGTAATTAAACATTGCTTAATATATGAAGTGCACTATCAAAACAGTGCATTTTTCTTAGCTAAAGACATAACATTTCTGTTGATGCCTATCTTAACCTCTTAACTGCGCAGCTATGGCATTTGAAAGTGCCCGCCATGAGAAGGTATTCTGATTCATTCCGCACTAAAATCGTAAATTTACCATATGTATAATTAATACTTATCCATATTGTTACGACTGAGGTTTAAATATATCAGGGCTCTTATTCATTGGACTAGTAATAGCATAAATGCTACAACTGAAAGCGCTAGATCCAACCTCTGATGTATATTCCCAGTGAACAAAGAACACAAATACTCTCCAGAGTTCTATATGCAATAATAGGTTATCAAACTCTCAATAAATGTGCGTCTACTCCAGGCTTAATGATATGTGAAAACAGCCTCTTACTACCTATAACCGAAGGTGCTTGGTTATGGTATGCAAAGTAAGGTGGTAAGGGAAGTTACAGCTTACGTTACTTTAATCAATAAATGTCAGGCACTCCTGCATGAAAGAAAGTGCACTAAAGTCCTTCAACACCAACAAGGAATATTCTTTAAATGTTAGATGCTATCAAGATGCTCGAATCGGAAATGGAACCCAAAAAGGCAGGCAGCGGAACAATGCTCGTGCAGGCTATGCACACAAAAAGCCAGGATATATAATGCAGTCGGAGCCAAAAATATCCTAACCGGTACAATAATAATAATCGCCACGACAATGCAGTATTCCTATCAACAAAAAGAGCCTAAGTCGTTTGTGTCTCAATACATCAAACTAGGCTGCGAAATGCTTGTGTAATCATAAACGGGTATGCATAATAAGAGTAATTGGTTTAATATACTTAATGTCTACTATAACTGATAAAGTCTAGCTAGAGTCAATGATACGAGATACTGGTGCGCATGGCATGACGCATAGCCTAGTGCAAATCTCAAGTCTGTGCGTCAAGTATTACGTTATAGTGAAGGGTAGCTCTCTTGAGAAACCTTAATACCGAAGTATTAAGCGTTCTCCTGGCGTACCTCAAAGACAAACAACGAGCTTAGAACAGTGCAGAATGGTATAGGCAGAAAGCCCTCATTCGTGCATGCTCTACTCTCAATGGCACACAGACTAGAATTTACCCAATCAACTCCAGTTCTCAGATACGTCGTGCAGCTTTTAACTAAAGCCAGCACCCATCGGAAACAATACCTTATAGTATCAGACTCCTAGTCTAGCATTATCTAATTCAGCAGAACACTAATAATTATAGGAAGCAGTACTGAACAATATGGATGCCAACCAATGCTTCGTGATCAACTTATCTTAACAACTAAAATACATGGGTTATATAAGACCTTAACGCACAATACAACTGGCCAGCATGAAGCTGATTATGCAGAGTTAACCAGAGGGGGTATAATATTAATAAAAGGTGGTGAAAGATATGGAAAATGAGAGAGATGGCAGAGGAAAAGGTTCTCCGGTGCTGCTAGGGGGACAGATATCAAAGGGATAAGAGGGATGCGTTCTAGAAACCAGATCTGAGGGAGAGATAGGCAAGAGAGCTGTATATATACTGGCACTAGCTCGAACCGCGCAGGCAAAGCGGTAACAAGTCCTCCAGCCAATCCCCAAGAGACCAGCCAGCCATGACGTCATCGAACATGGTAAAAAACTCTTCCAGCCAATGCCCAGGAGGCCAGCCAGCCATGACGTCATCGAGCATGGCAAAAAACACTGCGCGCCTCCTCACACTCTGTTCTACTCTCTCTCTCTCTCTCTCAAATTTTATCATTCCTACTAAAAATAAAACTTATACTTTGCAATTAAATATATAAAGCCTTGACATGGGCGAAAACAAAGAGCCTTTTTGGACTGCCCATGATACGAGCTTTCATATGAAATAAAGCACACAATAATATATCAACTGTAGCCACATCCACTGCCCTGGCGATCCTAGCGAGTCACTGTAGGACAAGCCATGCAGTTCTAACGGAGTGGTTAACGTCACACCCCCCCCAAGATTTTTCTCAGAGGCCAAAGGCTCACAAAAAATCTGATTGTTAGAACCCATGCTATATCTCTACTTCCCATCACCCAGCGGCAGTAAAATAT
Source organism: Paralithodes platypus (assembly GCA_032716605.1). Lineage (NCBI taxonomy): Eukaryota > Metazoa > Arthropoda > Malacostraca > Decapoda > Lithodidae > Paralithodes > Paralithodes platypus. The sequence goes on from CM064515.1 coordinate 4,251,078, forward strand.
CTGGCACAGTTCTCAACAAAACATTTTACAAAATTATAACCCTCCCCAACACAATAGGTTAAATCATATGTAGTTATGCTCCTCAAGAGCGAGCTTCTCTAGCCCAGCATTCTAAGAGGAGTGCAAATCAGAATTACTGCTATAACATACTGACAAAATTCAACTATCAAAAAAGGAGTTTTTATTTGATGTTTATGTTTTTAATTTGTTTATTTCGGCTGCACTATAGGGGCAAGCCTAGTTTTTTCTTCTATACCAAACGCTCAACTCCTGCTTTACGACCCAATACGCTGGGCTACAACCGCGAGCCAACAAGCACCAAGCGCAAAATACTATTCAAACTAAAGCAGGAGGCTACCCGTGTGTCAATCTACCCAGGATCATCTACCCTCGAAAGACAATCTGCAATCACGTTGTCACAACCGGCAATATGGCGTATGTCCAGGTTATACTTCCGTAACACCAGCGACAACCCGGTCAGCCTCATATTCCGATTGTGAAACTGGTCCAAGAACTTGAGAGGGTGATGATCTGTGTAAACTACAACGACCGGACCATAGGCTGGAACATAGACCTCGAAATGCCCCAGCGCAAGCACAACCGCCAGCAGCTCCTCCTCGACAACAGAGCAGCTCCCCTGGGCCGAATTGAACTTCTCCGAGCAGAAACTAACAGGATGCTCCAGCCCATCATCGTCCTTTTTCACAAGGACGGCACCAGCCCCCACACCACTAGCACCCGCGGCCAGCTGGAAAGGCAGGCCAAAGTCAGGGGCCCTGTGGATCGGGCGAGTGCACAACAGGTGCTTCACCACTCCAAACGCCCTCTCACACTCAGGCGCCCACTCAAATTTCTTATCCTCCACCTGAGCTTGACTGTCCCGTTCTCCTTCTCCACCTTGACTGCTAAACGTCACAGGCACAGTGGGAGGGTCAGGGGGGTGCCTCACATACTCCTTCATGAGATTAACGTGACATAATTGATTGCGCTTACGTCTGTCTGGAGTGGCTACCAAGTAATCCAGGTCCGATAGCTTCTCAACCACCCTATAATGACCAGTGTACTTCGCGGATAAGGGGTGACCTACATGGGGCAGTAGAATCAACACCTGACCCACGTGAAACTCCCTGAGTTTAACCTTGAGATCGTACCTGTCCTTCATGAGGGCCTGAGAGCTAGTCAAATTACGGCCAGCCAACTCCAGACTGCGCAACATCCGTTCTCGACTGTCGAGGACATACTTGAGCATAGAAGAAGGTTTATCTGCACCCTCCCATATTTCTTTAACCATATGGAGAGGCCCTCTGACACGGTGTCCAAAGACGAGCTCATTAGGGCTGAATCCCAAACTTTCCCCAGGTACCTCCCGTGCAGCAAATAAAACATATGGTAGGCCAAGATCCCAACCTTTCCCACCCTCAAAACAACAACAACGAAGCGCAGATTTTAAGGCTGAGTGCCATCGCTCTAACACTCCCTGGCTCTCCGGATGATATGCAGATGACCCAACCGTAACAATCCCATGCTGCGGCACTGCTTGAACAAACAGGTTAGAAGTGAAGTTGGATCCTTGATCTGACTGAATCTCCCGCGGGTAACCATACTGGGAAAAATACACTAGCAAGTTTCGGACCACCGTCTTCGCTGACCCATTTCTCATAGGGTACACGTCAGGGTACCTTGTTGCTACATCTCCCGACTGTGCATCACTGTCCTCCTCCAACTCGACAGCACCGGTACCACATTCAAGAACCTCCGGGTCTTCTAATTGCAATTTACAAATGTCCGAAGGAGCAAGCTTATCTAAGTGTTTGCGAAACAACTCATGCCCCCCTCGTACATTGAATTTAGCCTCCCGTTGCTCTCTCTCTGTGTATCGTTGCTGTCTCTTCGTCTTTTTAAGCCCATCCTCTGCCTTCTTAGTAACAGTTAATGGGTCTTCTCCAGACTCGAAAATCGGTCCTAATAATGAGTCCCCGAGAATGTCCGTTGATACTAAACTCTCAACCGCATCAACTTTCAACCCCTTCTCGGTACGTTTCCTCCGCTTGTCTAAAGACTGTTGACCAGAATGTGACTCCCTGGATGCAAGAGATCGGGTGACAACACACGCCATAGGTTGCACCTGACACTTCTCAACCCACTCCTGCTCCTCCCTACTCACGTCGGCCAGCTTCTCGGCAACGACCAAGGGTGGAGCCTCAGAAGTAGGCCCCGCAAAGTCGTTGCCGAGAAGGAGGTCGACGCCTCCAACAGGCAACTTCTCCACAATGCCTACATCCAGGTCACGAGTCACACCATCAACTTCCATCTTCATTCTTATTAGCGGGTATGACCTTGTTGCATTAACTCCCTGAACCACAACCACCCGCGCCGTATTTACAGGTTTACCAGTGAAATTTCTCAACAGTGTTTGCGATGCCCCAGTGTCACGCAAAATTCTCACCTCATGTTTTCTACCCCCCCACTCCACACAACCGAGTCCCCTGTGGTCACTAAAGGCATCACGGACAGGGAATAAGCCTTCCGGATTCTTCTGCACTGGCAGTGTATTTACCTCGGAAGAATTGCCTCCAACAAACTCCGATGTCCTCTTGAACACTCCAATGCTGTGAGGAAAAGACACGGCTGCCGGAGGAGGTCGCCTAGGGCACTCATTTGCCTTATGACCCTCCTGGTGGCAACTAAAACACATAAATTTCGGTTTCGGCTTATACTGTGATGTAAAAGGCCCCTGACTTTTCTTATACGGCGTGGTGTTAGGTTTGGATTCAGTTTTAGTTTCATTGCTCTTTTGTTTAAATGTGTCATTGCTACGGGGAGGGGGAGGATAACGGTCCCTAACACTCGCATCGTACTTCTGTGAGGACCCGCAACCCCGAATCAACGACAGCCGTCGATCAGCCATTTCTGCTGCTTCGACTAGAGTTCTTGGGTTTTTCTCCTTTAAGTTCAAAGTTAGATCACCGCCCGTGCTCTTAAAGAACTGCTCCAACATCATTAACTGCTTAACTCCATCAAATGTTGTTACCTTCTCAGATCGGAGCCAGTTCCCCATAGCATTGGACAAGTCCCGGGCGTGTTCCAAAAAGGTGCTATCTCTTCCCTTGGTTACACCCCGGAACTTCAAACGATACGTTTCTGGTTGCAGTTCGTAAGCCCTCAGGACAGCCTCCTTGAGATCCTCCTACACAATACATGACTCCAAAGGTAACACATCGTAGGCTTTAAGACCCTTGCCTATTAATCTAGAGGATACAAGTGCTGCCCATTTATTCTCTGGCCACTGGTGTTCCTGGCACTTCTTCTCAAAGCGTGCGAAACATTTTGTTACACCACTCTCATCAAACACCGGAACCAGTTTCAATAAGTGCGAGAGAGATTGATCAGGAACACGGTTACCAGCCCCAAGTCGCTGTCCCGTTGTTTCTACTCGCGACTTCTCTACGTCCATGTCGGCACAGTACCTAGTCGACTCTAAATCAGCTTGGATTTTTGCTAGCTCTAAGTGCTGGTGACTTTTTCTCTCTTCTATCTTGGCTCTCTCTTCTATCTTGGCTAATTCTAATTGCTGCTGAAGCTCACATGCCCTTTGTTGCTGCTGAAGCTTAGCTAATTCGAGCTGAAGCAATAATTCTGGAGTTAACCCTTGAGGAGGTGAAGGTGCTACAATGTTTGAAATTACCGCTGGTCCCCCCTAGGGGCAAGCCACCCTGCCAGTCACCACCCAACTGTGGAAGCGTACTCGGGGTCGGCAAACTACTGGGATGGCTGGGAGTCGAGTGTTGGGGAAGCATGGCCAAAGGGCTCTGAGCACTCAACCCATCTCGCTCACCAGTCACCCTGCCCAGTAAACACGTTATCAAGTTATCCCTGGTCATGCTGCTAGTACCCGCATGACCGATAGCTGTGGCCAGGCATTGAAGACCGTACCGATCCATACCCTCCAACCGCTCGGCAGTAACAGGCCATTGCAAAAATATCCTAGCATCCTCCTCACAGTTAACCTGATTAACCCTTTCATCATGCTGCTGTTTCTCAGTTTCGACATTACGTACTGTGTCTCCATTCTCATCTGATCCGGTAAAAGACATGATGCTCACAAAAATGTCTCACCTCAATATTCAGAAAAGAAGCACCCCAAACTCTATACCTCAATATACACACAAAAATTCTCGGAAATACTCAAGGGCTATACTATGTTGCAAAACAAAATTATTCTTGCTGATCCCCTCAAACTATTCCCCAAAACAACAAATGTTCCCTGCTAATAAATGTACGTTCATCAAATCCTAGGTAAGGTCGCCATTTGTTACGACTGAGGTTTAAATATATCAGGGCTCTTATTCATTGGACTAGTAATGGCATAAATGCTACAACGGAAAGCGCTAGATCCAACCTCTGATGTATATTCCCAGTGAACAAAGAACACAAATACTCTCCAGAGTTCGATATGCAATAATAAGTTATCAAACTCTCAATAAATGTGCGTCTACTCCAGGCTTAATGTTATGTGAAAACAGCCTATTACTACCTATAACCGAAGGTGCTTGGTTATGGTATGCAAAGTAAGGTGGTAAGGGAAGTTACAGCTTACGTTACTTTAATCAATAAATGTCAGGCACTTGTGCATGAAAGAAAGTGCACTAAAGTCCGTCAACACCAACAAGGAATCTTCTTTAAATGTTAGATGCTATCAAGGTGCTCGAATCGGAAATGGAACACAAAAATGCAGGCACCGGAACAATGCTCGTGCAGGTTATGCACACAAAAAGGCAGGATATATAATGCAGTCGGAGCCAAGAATATCCTAACCGCTACAACAATAATAATAATCGCCACGACAATGCAGTATTCCTATCAACAAAAAAAGCCTAAGTCGTTTGTGTCTCAATACATCAAACTAGGCTGCGAAATGCTTGTGTAATCATAAACGGGTATGCATAATAAGAGTAATTGGTTTAATATACTTAATGTCTACTATAACTGATAAAGTCTAGCTAGAGTCAATGATACGAGATACTGGTGCGCATGGCATGCCGCATAGCCTAGTGCAAATCTCGAGTCTGCGTCAAGTATTACGTTATAGTGAAGGGTAGCTCTCTTGAGAAACCTTAATACCGAAGTATTAAGCATTCTCCTGGCGTACCTCAAAGACAAACAACGAGCTTAGAACAGTGCAGAATGGTATAGGCAAAAAGCCCTCATTCGTGCATGCTCTACTCTCAATGGCACACAGACTAGAATTTACCCAATCAACTCCAGTTCTCAGGTACGTCGTGCAGCTTTTAACTAAAGCCAGCACCCATCGGAAACAATACCTTATAGTATCAGACTCCTAGTCTAGAATTATCTAATCCAGCAGAACACTAATAATTATAGGAAGCAGTACTGAACAATATGGATGCCAACCAATGCTTCGTGATCAACTTATCTTAACAACTAAAATACATGGGTTATATAAGACCTTAACGCACAATACAACTGGCCAGCATGAAGCTGATTATGCAAAGTTAACCAGAGGGGGTATAATATTAATAAAAGGTGGTGAAAGATATGGAAAATGAGAGAGATGGCAGAGGAAAAGGTTCTCAGGTGCGGCTAGGAGGACAGATATCAAAGGGATAAGAGGGATGCGTTCTAGAAACCAGATCTGAGGGAGAGAGAGGCAAGAGAGCTGTATATATACTGGCACTAGCTCGAACCGCGCAGGAAAAGCAGTAACAAGTCCTCCAGCCAATCCCCAAGAGACCAGCCAGCCATGACGTCATCGAACATGGTAAAAAACTCTTCCAGCCAATGCCCAGGAGGCCAGCCAGCCATGACGTCATCGAGCTTGGCAAAAAACGCTGCGCGCCTCCTCACACTCTGTTCTACTCTCTCTCTCTCTCTCTCAAATCTTATCATTCCTACTAAAGATAAAACTTATACTTTGCAATTAAATATATAAAGCCTTGACATGGGCGAAAACAAAGAGCCTTTCTGGACTGCCCATGACACGAGCTTTCATATGAAATAAAGCACACAATAATATATCAACTGTAGCCACATCCACTGCCCTGGCGATCCTAGCGAGTCACTGTAGGACAAGCTATGCGGTTCTAACGGAGTGGTTAACGTCACAATATGCACCTATTTTACTTTTAATATGAACATATGAACATGGGAAAGCAATAAAACAAGTGGTAACAGCAATTCTCCCTACCAACAATTCTCTTGAGCCCTCTGGTAGACGCTTCTGAACTAGCGCCAGAGCTACGACTGTAGACATCACTATACCCAACACCTAGGATATGCACAGTTTATCTCAATTTTTGTGTGATTCTACACGTTTTTATTATACAGTATACGACTACACTAAGTGCTTATATAGTATAGTATTAAAGGGAAAGTCCATATGCAGCTGATAATGACTACAAACATAATTATAAGCTGATTAATTATCATAACAACATTGGCGCGAAAATACCTGCTGACTTTGTATTGTAAATATACATTATATATGAATATGGGCGATTTTAAAATATATAAAACAACAGTATGCATAGACCAAAGTATGTGTCAGCTACAGAAATTTCGACTAACTGTATATATTATAGAATTGTTGAAGGAAAGGGAAGGTGGATAGGTCTGCGATGTCGCCCATTTCCCACAATGCACCGCGGTAAACCTTGCGTTCAGCGCCTCTATCGGCCACTGTAGGCATTTATTGGTAGGGAGAATTGGATGGTGAAAATCTTATATTTTAGCCCCGCGGTCGTAATCTGACCTTGAGCAGTGAGAGACAAACACCCTCACTCTCTCTTGTCTCGGACAGTACAGAGAGACAAGGGGAGCTTTCAGACTGGCTTGGAGGTCGGAGATACACTCCTCCACCACCCCTCTCTCTCCCACCCGTCCTCGCATGAAAATATTCGATAAATATCGGGAATAATAGAGAAAATACCTGATAATTGAGGAGGGGAAAGGGGGGGTTGGGACACATGTGTAGGAGTGGTAGAAAATAATGGAGGGATATTATCTCACCTAAACACAAATGCTTTGTTTTGAGTGCCACTGGGGTGTTTTAAAAGATTTTTTTAGGCCTTGGATCTTAAGAGTCTTCCCTCAGCCGCCCAGTAAAATCTCTTAAGAGTCCTCACGCAGCCGAGAGGTTAATACTCAACCTCTTCCAACTTGGATACAATTATTTTGATTATATATGTTTCATTATATCACATGTTATGAATATATTTATTAGATATATATTGGTCATGTAACATTTATTATTTTCATTATTTGTTTATGTATTGTATATATTATTTTGAATTTATTTTAACACTTCTATATGAAATTTAGGAAACATTTTATCAATGGCTCCAAATCGATTTTAGTATTAATTATTTATCAATTCCCTAGTTTTCCTTCATATTTCATGTTTTGTGGTATTTAGAATTGGTGCAATTAATGTTTTCATTAGCCTAACCTAACAACCTAACCTAACCTAACCTTGTATGATTTTTAAACGTAATTGCCCAAGTTTGTAAGACCAGAAACTGATAAGTTAGGATATAGATAGATGAACGAAAATAATTGTATTACCCAAATCGAGTTGGAGCCTCCGCTAGAATTATACCAAATTTATATTTGTTGTCTACACCAAACATTAGCTGCAATCTTCATTAGATTATTATTGAGAGTTCTGACATCTATAATATTTGTCATAAGGTTCCATAATCTTGAGTTTTAAGCTAGGAAAGAACGTTGATGTGTACTGTTATGAGATCTAGGGACTTCCAGCAGACAGCAATTGGATATCACCGACCTCGTGCTTAGGCTTGACCGTCTCCATGGAAGCCCTAGTTCTGCTAAATGAAGAGTTTGTTGTACTTGTGCTTTATGAAGTACGGTTAGTGACGCTACCTGACGACGATGTTCCAGGGTGTCTAATTCCATTACTCTCTCTCTCTTTTTTGACACACTGAGGTATTGAGTCTTTCGGCTCTCCTCTGAACTTTATCAAGTAGAGAGAGGTAGTTTTGTGGGCTCGACATCCATGTAAGGGGAGTGTACTCATGGCTTGATCGAACCTTGTCTTTGTAAAGAGTTTCAAACCTTCAAAATCTAGAAGGTCTTTGATACGCCGGAGATCTGTTACTTTCAGTGATGCTTTATGAGCTAACTCCTTAATGTGGCTTTTGAAGGTGAGCTTGCTGTCAAACAGTATTACAAGGATGCTAAGGTTGTTGTTCATCATTAGGTCATCCATTCCAAGTTTTAGTTTTCCATTGAGTAAAATGGCATCATTTGGCGAGTGGGTTGTTACCATTGCTTGGGTATTTTCGGAAGCAATCTTTACTTGCCACCTATGACCCCATGCAGTGATATATTTTAGCTGTTTAAATATTGTATTGATAATTTCTTCTGGTTCATGTCTATAATAAATGTGTGATAGAGTGGAGTCATCTGCATAAGCATATGATGATGGAAGTCCTTGGATGTGATCATTAATGAAAATGTTCCAGAGCAATGGTCCTAAAACCGATCCCTGAGGGACTAAGGCCCCATTGGGATGACCGGTAGAGATCTGACCATTTACTATCATGGTTAATATTCTTCCAATCATTTAGTCTCCAAATAGCTGAAGCATATTCCCTGCAATGCCAAGTGCATTAACCCTACATCATCCGACATCCAATGATTTTCACCATTCACTACCCTTGTATTAATAACAACTATCTGAACATTGTCTTGGGTTACACTAAACGCTCAGTTGCATTAGGTGGCACTGAGTCTCCAAGAGCAAACGCTGTGATGCAAGCCTCTCCCAAATGGCATACCGCACAATCCCGTGGCTAAGTCTATGTGAGTGACTCTCTATGCCGTGGCATTGATGTATCTTATTACAGTGTGTGCCAGTAATATACGTTTAATCCTTGCATTGTAGGATACAACTACAAATTTTACCATGTATTCTATTTTACTGGGGAGGTGTGAAGGAGTGGTCTTGCCACTGGACTGGTAATCCAATGGTCCCTGGTTGGAATCCCAATGTATCAATGAGAAGATATTATTGGGATGGAATTTTTGCTGTACCTAGAATCAGTGTTTTACCACAAAACAGTTAGTTCAGCAACACACCTGTATCCCGGACCGCCCTGGAGATCGGCACAACATCCTTGACTTATTTTTAACTTCTAACCCTTCTGCTTATACTGTAAATCTTCTCTCTCCGTTGGGCTCCTCCGACAACAACCTTATCTCGATCACCTGTACTGTCTCTTCAGTACGGCCTTCTGGTCCCCCCAGCCGGTGGGGCTTGTGGCACTTTGTCATTGCCGACTTTGAGACTCTACGTCAGTACTTCTTTGATTTCGGCGCTACTCCTTGCTCTCCACCCCCCTCTTGCTTACTTATGCACAATATCATAATATTGTCTAATGATGTACTCTCAGTCCTCTCTGGGTTTAATACTAAGAAAGTATACGGACCGGATGGTCTTCCTGCTCTTGTACTCAAAAACTGTTCTTCCATGCTGACTCCCTGCATAGGCAAACCCTTTGTCTAAGTCTCTGCTTCTTGCTGAAAGCTTGCTTTTATTCTACCTGTTCAAAAGAGGGGTGACCGCTCTCACTATTGTCCAATTGCTCTCATATCTTCATATTTTTTTAAATTATTCATAACTTTACTTATTTATTTGAAACAGATACTGTATATACTGGGTACAACCAATTACAAAAATGTATTCTAACTTGGTGCCCAGTTAAAGAAAAATTCAATGATACAATCAAAGTTTTCATTCATTCATACTTTGGCTAACACTCACACATAAAACTACATACAGGATAATTTCTTATTTAACAAACAAATATCTAGTACTTTGTTTGAAATTAGATACACTACATGACAACTTTACACTTGGTGGTAAGCTATTATACAATGTTGGTCGTATACTGTTTACTAGAAGGATTCTTTACATTTGTCTACTCTTGGTGTAGGAACAACATATTATTAGCAACACATCTATTGTCTCGAACAGTGTGATCTTCTACACAATCTATTCGACCAGTTAAATATGTGGGAGCAATACTATTTACGTGAATACATTTTAGACGGGAACTATTTATAAGAAGGAGATGACAGATATGCACGAAATTGAAAGTTCTTGACATAAGTTGAATCCAATGAAGCCAGGAGGATAATGTGCCGGGTAGGGAGGTATTATGTGAGGTAGGGAGGTATTATGTGAGGTAGGGAGGTATTATGTGAGGTAGGGAGATATTATGTGAGGTAGGGAGGTATTATGTGAGTTAAGGAGGTATTATGTGAGGTAGGGAGGTATTTTATGAGGTAGGGAGGTATTATGTGAGGGAGGGAGGTATTATGTGATGTAGAGAAGTATTATGTGAGGTAGGGAGGTATTATGTGAGGTAGAGAGGTATTATGTGAGGTAGGGAGGTATTATGTGAGGTAAGGATGTATTGTGTGAGGTAGGGAGGTTTTATATGAGGTAGTGAGGTAGGGAGGTATTATGTGAGGTAGAGAGGTAGTATGTGAGGTAGGGATGTATTATGTGAGGTAGGGAAGTATTATGTGAGGTAGGGAGGTATTATGTGAGATAGGGAGGTATTATGTGAGGTAGGGAGGTATTATGTGAGGTAGGGAGGTATTATGTGAGGTAGGGAGGTATTATGTGAGGTAGGGAGGTATTATGTGAGGTAGTGATGTACTTTGTGAGGTAGGGAGGTATTATGTGAGGTAGGGAGGTATTATGTGAGGTAGGGAGGTATTATGTGAGGTAAGGATGTATTCTGTGAGGTAGGGGGGTATTATATGATGTAGGGAGGTATTATGTGAGGTAGGGAGGTATTATGTGAGGTAGGAAGGTATTATGTGAGGTAGGGAGGTATTATGTGAGGTAGGGAGGTATTATGTGAGGTAGGGAGGTATTATGTGAGATAGGGAGGTATTATGTGAGGTAGGGAGGTATTATGTGAGGTAGAGGGGTATTATGTGAGGTAGGGATGTATTATGTGAGGTAAGAAGGTATTATGTGAGGTAGGGGGTATTATGTGAGGTAGGGAGGTATTATGTGAGGTAGGGAGGTATTATGTGAGGTAGGGAGGTATTATGTGAGGTAGGGAGGTATTATGTGAGGTAGGGATGTATTATGTGTGAGGTAGGGAGGTATTATGTGAAGTAGGGAGGCATTATGTGAGGTATGGAGGTATTATGTGAGGTAGTGGGGTATTATGTGAGGTAGGGAGGTATTATGTGAGGTAGAAAAATATTATGTGAGGTAGCGAGGTCTTATGTGAGGTAGGGAGGTATTATGTGATTTAGGGATGTATTATGTGAGGTAGGAGGTATTATGTGAGGTAAGGAGGTATTATGTGAGGTAGGGATGTATTATGTGAGGTAGGGAGGTATTATGTGAGGTAGGGAGGCATTATCTGAGGCATGGGAGATATTATGTGAGGTAGTGGGGTATTATGTGAGGTAGGGAGGTATTATGTGAGGTAGGGAGGTATTACGTGATTGTAGGAAAGTATTATGTGAGGTAGTGAGGTCTTATGTGAGGTAGGGAGGTATTATGTGATTTAGGGAGGTATTATGTGAGGCAGTGGGGTATTATGTGAGGTAGGGAGGTATTATTTGAGGTAGGGAGGTATTACGTGAGGTAGGGAGGTATTATGTGAGGTAGCGAGGTCTTATGTGAGGTAGGGAGGTATTATGTGATTTAGGGATGTATTATGTGAGGTAGGAGGTATTATGTGAGGTAGGGAGGTATTATGTGAGGTAGGGAGGTATTTTGTGATTTAGGGATGTATTATGTGAGGTAGGAAGTATTATGTGAGGTAGGGAGGGATTATGTGAGGTAGAGAGGTATTATGTGAGGTAGGAAGGTATTAAGTAAGGTAGGGAGGTATTATGTGAGGCAGTGGGGTATTATGTGAGGTAGGGAGGTATTATGTGAGGTAGTGGGGTATTGTGTGAGGTAGGGAGGTATTATGTGAGGTAGTGGGGTATTATGTGAGGTAGGGAGGTATTATGTGAGGTAGGAAGTATATGTGAGGTAGAGAGGTATTATGTGAGGTAGGAAGGTATTATGGGAGGTAGAGAGATATTATGTGAGGTAGGGAGGTATTATGTGAGGTAGTGGGGTATTATGTGAGGTAGGGAGGTATTATGTGAGGTAGATAAGTATTATGTGAGGTAGAGGGGTATTATGTGAGGTAGGGAGGTATTATGTGAGGTAGGCAGGTATTATGTGAGGTAGTGGTGTATAATGTAAGGTAGGGAGGTATTACGTGAGGTAGTCGGGTATTATGTGAGGTAGGGAGGTATTATGTGAGGTACGGAGATATTATCAACTTTGTGATATTGTACGGTAGTGCTAATATATCATGTATCGTCTGGCATTATGTTTAGCTTGCTCTGTACTGTATTGGTGTCTGTCAGATGTTGAGTAGGGTAAGTGTAGGAACATGTTTGTATATCTCGCTCGAAATGAATACATCATGTTTAGATAGTGCTGATACCGATTGTTGATCCAAATATCCTTGATACCGATATATCAGTTATTTGACTGGCTGTACACATACAGTAGATCCCGTTCGTCTACTGTCTACCATCAACCAGTTTGTATATCGTCCATCGTCCGTCATTTGTCGTCCGTTTGTTTGTCTGGAAACTCCTGCTAGACCGACGAATGGATTATCACCAATAAGATTAATTAGTTCTGGCAACTACCTGTGTATGGTGTGAGCATCTGTAATGCCTGGGTAATGCTAGTGTAGTACTGTACCACGGGGGTTACTGTACAATGTAAACACTTGGGTAGGAGCGGAGAACCTTCATTAACGAGGGTTGAAGTAGGACTGAGGAAGGGGACAGTGAAGCGAAGGGTAAATTAATTATTGTTGCTCTGTAAGATGGCTCATGCTGTTAATTCTCTCAGGTTTTCTCTCTCGTTTTTGGTTGATGGGTTGAATGTTAGGTTGTCAGTGGAAGGTGAGTCACATTAGGGTAGGGTATCAATGAAGGGCAAGGTCGGTAAAACATCTGGCTCATTCATCAATTCTATTGAGTGATATGCAATTAGGTTGCATATCTTTAGTAACGGAAATGTGCATATTGTGAAAGATGTATACATTACCCAATCGGTCCGGCTTTTGCTCGTATGGGCTAGAACATGGATTCCATATATTAACACATATTCTATGGTCCATAGACTGTTAAAAATCTTGAACACTTTGAAAATTGCGTGGCAAATGGTTTAGGTGAAACACAATTGCGTGAGGTACTTTCGTAGCCAGCTTTCCCTTTAATTTACTCCAACCCTGGTTATCTGGCCGTCCGTTTCTCTACTTTACTGGGCCATTTCCTGTTACCTCGTTTTATTGGTTATCGTATTTATTATCCCTGAGAGGTGAAATTGAATCATAATTAACGGCTACAAAACTATTGCACCTGAACAAGTTCCATTCCTTGACCAAAGATTAATGCAGTACATACATACAGTGAGGAAAGAAAGAATAGAACCCGTGGCATTAGCAAGAGTAGAGACAATGGGAGAGTGTGATCGACTGAATTGGAACCCTGTCGCAGGATAGATCCGACTGTACACAAAGGAATTTGAATTGGGAGATTATTGTCTTTACTCAGCTTAATTAGTGTTCAACAAGGAGTCTATTAACGGCATTCAGTACCGGTGATATAATTATTTGTCCTTATATTCTGGAAACTATTACACGATTATATTCAGCTTAAGAAGGACGTCTACCTATGAAAATACTGCAGACTGTATTTATCCTTTAGCTACTCTATATCCTTTCTGAGCTTCATAAAATTGTATAAATGTATCCGACATAATTTTTTAAGAGCGTCACTGGTATGAAAGGGTTGAGAACAAATGAGTAATGTCCTCAATACCTTCTTTGCATCAGTTTTTACAACAGAAGACCTCAGTGATATCCCTACACCATTGCCGATTCAGATTGATAATTCAGATGTTCTAAGCAATATCACCGTTACAGAGAGAGAAGTATTGAATTGTTTAGATAAACTCAAGGTAAATAAAACGCCAGGACCTGATACAATCTCGCCTAGAGTTCTAAAGGAAGCTAAGGATGAGCTCTCCAAACCACTGACATTACTATTCAATAAATCCTTGCAGTCTGGAACTATGCCTGATCAGTGGAAGCTAGCCAACGTAACACCGATATTAAAAAAAGGCAGCAAATCCCTACCCAGTAACTATCGTCCATTAGCTTAACCTCAGTTGTATGTAAAATGCTAGAAACGGTCATACGAGACAGACTCGTAAATCACTTAGAGGAAAATAACATACTTACAGATACTCAACACAGCTTTCGTAAAAAACGTTCCTGTTTAACAAACCTCTTAGACTTCTTCCACGATATCCTCAACCTCTACGATGAGAGTAAAGCTGTAGATATTATATACCTTGATTTTCAAAAGGCCTTGGACAAAGTTCCCCACAAACGTTTACTGCTAAAACTAAAAGCGCATGAAATACAAGACGGTGTGTTAAAATGGATAGAAAATTGGCTCAGCAACAGAAAGCAAAGGGTAGTCATAAACGGTAAGGCATCTAAATGGACCAATGTAAGTAGCGGGGTACACCAGGGATCGGTACTAGGACCAATTCTCTTTCTAATTTACATCAACGACATAGATGAGGGTCTCACCTGTACAATCTCAAAATTTGCTGACGATACAAAAATTGCAAATAGCGTACTCTCAAAAGAACAAGTTGACGATATGCAACACAATCTAGATAAATTGTCATGTTGGGCCCAAATTTGGCAAATGAGTTTCAATGCGGATAAATGTAAAGTACTACATGTCGGATACCTAAATGAGAAAGCAAACTATTCGATGAATGGCACTCAGCTTAAGAATGTAAACAGAGAAACCGATCTGGGAGTAACAATATCGAGTAACCTAAAACCGAGTCAACAATGTTCAGAAGTTGTTAAGAAGGCAAACAAAATAATTGGCTTTATAGGCAGGTCATTTGAGCATAAATCCAAAGAAGTTATCCTAACCCTTTACAATTCCTTAGCCCGCCCTCTTCTGGAATACTGCGTTCAATCCTGGTGCCCTTATTACCAAAAAGATATAAACAAGCTAGAACGAGTTCAACGTAGAGTTACCAAAATGATACCTAGCTTAAAGAACAAACCATACAAAGAGCGTCCTAGAGAATTAAATCTATTTCCTTTAACCCAGCGCAGATTAAGAGGTGACTTAATTCAAGTGTTCAAAATCATCAAAGGCATCGACAATATGAACTGTAGTAAGTACTTCACTATCGACCAATCTAATTACACACGGGGAAACGGTTGCAAAATTATTGGTAAATCTTTTAACTCGCACGAATCTAAGAATTTCTTCTTCAATCGAGTTGTCAACTTGTGGAATGGGCTTCCCCGAAACATTATAGACTGCATCACCGTTGATTCATTTAAACTCCGTCTAGACAAATATCTCTCATCAAACCCGCGACTGACTGCGTTTGTAAATGAATAACTTTATTTTATCCCCCCCCCCTCAGTTACTAATAACTTCTACTAACTTCCTAATCCTGCCACGGACATTAGTTCCAGGGCAGTAATTCCCTTTCCAATGTTCCCTTACCCACTCTAAACAACTGTTTGGACACTTGATCCTCAGTGTTTTGGAAGACAAGCAACCTAGAAGGGTCACTAGATATGTTGTTGCTTGATTTCCTTCCTTTGTAGAACTCTAATAGTGCAGTACGTTATCTGAGGCAGGTGGCATGTTATGTGCAGATAGAGATACCAACAACTCAAGCAGGTGAACATCATCAAACATGACCACACATTGCCTTGGTTGGTATTTTGTTTGGTGGTCGAGAAATAAAACTTACATAAGACAACTGTATTAATTATATTCACTGAGGCACAACATGTATAAACAAAGCGCTTACATGCCAAATCACCCTGGGTAGGGCGATTAACGCAAGATTTAAACCAAATCTTGCGTTAATCGCCCTACCCAGGGTGATTTGGCATGTAAGCGCTTTGTTTATACATTTTGTGCCTCAGTGAATATAATTAATACACTATTAAATCACACACACAC